>NW_020769350.1:2986026-3026322 GCF_900518735.1 Pseudonaja textilis | reverse complement strand
GGGGGGGAGGGGGGGGGGGGGGGGGGGGGGGGGAGAGAGAGAAGATCATTATAAAGCTATTCCTAAATAATTTCACCATTTTGACCATGTTGGTTTCAGGATTTATTTGCTTAATCCTTGGAAATGTTTTGTAAAACTATTTTTCAACTGGATGACCATTTCAACAATTTCCTTGGACCAAGATGAGCAAAAAGGAACTAGAAAAAAAATCACATGGAAGGATGAAAGGAAGGGAACCAGTGAATCTAAGATAAAGTCCTATTTTATGGGATCATGTGTCATACCTAATATTTAATCCATCAGTGTTGTGATTTGGGTTTAATATGCTGTGTAGAATCCTGTGTGGATTATAAACCATGTTAATGACTTAGCATGATGCCCCTATCCCACTAATGGTATTGTGGTCAACAATGCGATAATTCCACAAGGGTTGAGTGTATTTCCTGACTTTTAGAAAGGCAAAGCTAATTTTGTCCTAAAGTATTTTTAAAAGCAGGCAGGTGAAGGAGGAGGGATATTTTAGAAAAAACAATCAAACTTGCAAGTGAAGCAAGACAATAAAGCTGAAACCAACCATAGAGTGAAAGGTTACTCAATTTTCCATCTGATCTTCTCTTGAGCAATATTAAAGGTAAAGGTTCTCCTTGCACATATGTGCTAGATTTTTCCAACTCTAGGGGGCAGTGCTCTTCTCCATTACAAAGCCAAAGAGCCAGCGCTGTCCGAAGGCGTCTCCATGGTCACGTGGCCGGCATGACTAAACGCCGAAGGCACACGAAACGCTGTTCCCTTCCCACCAAAAGGGTCCCTGTTTTTCTACTTGCATTTTTACATGCTTTCGAACTGCTAGGTTGGCAGAAGCTGGGACAAGTAACGGGAATTCACTCCGTTACGCGGCACTAGGGATTCAAACCACCGAACTGCTGACATTTCTGATTGACAAGCTCAGTATCTTAGCCACTGAGCCACTGTGTCCCTTCTTGAGCAAATAAACTAACCAGAAGAAGACCAAAGAGAGGAAAAAAGCCTTCCTTTTATAGTAAATGATCTCTACAATGAAAAATAAACCTCTCTTCTTCCAGGGAAACAAGTTATCAGAGGACATTCCTGTTTGCACAATTCCCTGAGATAGGAAGCGTGCTTTGAAAAACGAAGCAGGCTCATGTTCCATGTTAGTTGGTGTTTTGAGTGTCCAACGTGAGACCTTTCAAAATTAAATCAAGCCAGCTTCATAAAGGCATCTTCTCCTTCTTATGGGGTGGACCTAAAAAACTTTGCAGGGAGTTAAATGAAAATAGATGTAGGACAGAACGAATTTCTCTTGGAAAGAAAAAAATAAATAAAACCATTCTCCATTCTTCCCAATATGAACCACTAGAGGGAGCACTTTGACTTCTTATGCAAAAGCGCCAGACAGTAGCTATAACCACAAGGGGGCGGTCCTTCCTCATCTATTAGAACAGTCGTGTTTTGTAGCATCATTTAAGAGATCATCATCATCATCATCAATCAGACAAAATGGCATCTTTCCTGGTTTTTATGTATGTCCATCTTTTTTTCTATCACACCTTCCAAACTCCCTTGATGATGATAGTCTTCAAAATATGTCTTAATCCTGGCTTATCCAAAACAAACAAAAATGTTACCAAATTTTCAGTACTGTTATTCACATTCTGCATCAGGACATAAAGATCTTTCAAGAGTAGTAAACAACCAAGAAAAACACACAGCTGTTCACTGGGCTGTCACTATTACAGGAAGTCCTTGACTTAACAACTGGTCGCTGAATGAATGTTCAAAGTTATGATGGACTTGAAAAAAACTTTCATAGTTTCAGTGCCACCCCGGTCCTGCAATCAACCGATCGCATTTTGGCATTTGGTAACCTGCTCGCTCAGTGGCTAAGACACTGAGCTTGTCGATCAGAAAGGTCAGCAGTTCAGCAGTTTGAATCCCTAGTGCTGCGTAATGGAGTGAATTCCCTTTGGAAAGCGTGTAAAAAAAATGCAAATAGAAAACTAGGGACCCCTTTGGTGGGAAGGGAAAAACGTTCCTCCGTGCACCTTCGGCGTTTAGTCCTGCCAGCCACATGACCACGGAGACGTCTTTGGACAGTGCTGGCTCTTCGGCTTTGTCACGGAGATGAACACCGCCCCCTAGAGCCAGAAACGACTAGCACGTATGTGCGAGGGGAATCTTTACCTTTAACCTGCTTGCATTTACAATTGGTTGCAATATCCCATGGTCACATGGATTGCATTTTGTGGGGGGTTTTTCGTTTTTGTTTTTGCCTTTGCCTTTTTTCTGGTTCAAATTTTCTTTGTTTTATTATATAAAATACAAAGAAAACAATAAAAATAGGAAAGGAGGGGGAGGAAAAGGAGTGGGGAAAGTGGGGTGTGAGATACAAGGGAAAAGGGGAAAAAAAACAGAGAAAAAAGGCACTGACTTCTGATTCTTCTTAGCACAGTATAAGATAAAAACACTCCAATCTCAACTTTTTGCTTTTACACATTAATATATAACTTTGCTTTTTCCCAACGAAAAATCAGTGGTGGGATTCTTTTTTTTTTTACTACCGGTTCTGTGGGCGTGGCTTGGTGGGCGTGGCAGGGGAAGGATACTGTAAAATCTCTAGTCAGAGGTGGGATTTGCTGGTTCTCCAAACTACTCAAAATTTTCGCTACTGGTTCTCCAGAACTGGTCAGAACCTGCTGAATATACCACCTCTGCGAAGAATCCTTATTGGGTAAGCTGGATTCGGACTTAGGCCCTTGTGATTCACTGAACGATTGCCGTGACTGACTTAACAACCATCCTACGAATTGGTTTTGCTTGGCCTTGTGTTTTATGCCACATCTTGACTTGTGTTCTTACCCAGTTCCCCAAACACGACAAACCCTCTGACATGAACTCAAAAGATTCCTTTATTAGCAGTGCCAGCAACCCCGGCGAACCGTTTCTCTCTCACTGCAGGATAAGAAGTCCGTCTGGCCAGAAGATGAATAGTTGTCTGCCACATCTATTCATCTCCACCCCCTGTCTTTTATCCCCAGACCTAGGGTGGGGCCTCGTAAGCAGTGGTGGCACTTCTGTCCCAAGGACCGGCCCATAGATTTCCTCTGCTCTCCTCTCCTCTGCCTTCTGCGCATCCGCGCGACACTGGACCCAGCTGTTCCTCCTCTTCCTCCTCAGCCACCTCCAGACCTGGGGGCTCTTGACTCTCCATCTGAGGGCTGACGGACAGCACAGGCTCTGCCTCCATCTCTTTCTCTCTCTCTGCCAACTCCATTCCCTCTTCCTCCTCTGAGCTCCCAGGTTGCCCTGATGTTGACCCTGATTACTACACGGCTGACAGACCACAACAGCTTGGGGTTCGTATTCCAGTTGTGATGAGCATATTTTGGGCTAAAGGAGCCAAATACCTCCATCAATGCTATTGCCCAAGATTGCAGCTTTCACAAAGGGAGAAGGAACTTGCACGGAGAGCTTCGTAAAGCTTTAAAGCTTATTGGAGGTGTTGGGTTTATTTTTTCCTTACCCTAACAGCAGCACAGGCTGTGCATTTTGTGTTTCTTTCCTGGAATATGATGCACCAATTATTCATCTCCAAAACAGTCTTGCAAGTGCAGAAGTAGCACCTGCCTTCAGCTGTTGGCAGTAATTGCTGATCTCTGCTTGTTCTCGTTTTTCTTGTCAATTCCACCCTCCAGGGATGGGATGTGCACGTTTGATGTCAATGTTAGACCGCCCAGGAAGAATCCATTCCATTGACTTCTTTGTACATGGGAATATGGATTTGCAAGGCAGCCAAACATTTCTTTCTCATCTTCAAAAGATGCTCGTCCCAATTTAGATGTTTGACTGATACTGGGCCTGTTCTTTCTGTTGTTGGGGAGTAAAGTTAAGGAATTAAAGAGATTCACACTATGGTGATATCTTTCTTTGGAAGATAGAACAACAGAGTTGGAAGGGACCTTGGAGGTCTTCTAGTCTAACCCCCTGCTTGGGCAGGAAACCCTATATCATTTCAAACAAATGGTTGTCCAATCTCTTCTTAAAACCCTCCAGTGTTGGAACATTCACAACTTCTGGAGGCAAATTGTTCCATTGATTAATTGCACTGTCAGTAAATTTCTCCTTAGTTCTAGATTGCTTCTCTCCTGGATTAGTTTCCACCCATTGCTCCTTGTCCTGCCCTGAAGTGGTTTGGAGAATAGCTTGACTCTCTCTTCTTTGTGACAACCCCTGAGATATCGGAACACTGTTATCATGTCACCCCAGTCATTCTTTTCATCAAACTAGACATACCCAATTTAAAATATGCTGGCTGTGGGATTCTGGGAGATGAAGATGTCCACAAATCTTAAAGTTGCCAAGGTTGGACATCCCTGCTTTAGAGCTTTGCTTTTCCAGTGAAACATTTTCTGGCTAGAAAATGGGCCAACTTTAAACAGAGTGCTATATATTTTTTGCTCTTCAGCCCAAGCATTTTTTTTTTTAAATCATTTTATCTACCCTGGAATTAATATTTCTCAGATCCGACAGTTCTGACCTCCACAATTTTTAGGTTGGATGGGCTTACGCACATCAAGCTAAGCCATTATTTGTTTAACCATAGTTTGTTGGCTTAACACTGTTGGCTGGCCTCATACATGGTATGAAGTCCAAACCAAGGAAACCACATTATGGCTTACCACATTGTTTGGATTGAGATATGATAGCACAGCAGGGCATCCCAAAACTCTGAATTGTCTTGACTTCCAGGATTGGTAGAGTGAAAAGGAAATACGATTAGTAATAAACCCGGAATACGGAATCTGAAGCAGTGGTGGGATTCAATTTTTTTTACTAACAGTTCTGTGGGAATGGCTTGGTGGGTGTGGCAGGGGAAAGATACTGCAAAATCCCCATTCCCTCCCCATCCCACTAACCTGCTTTCCAGCTCCGTTCTCTTGTGCAGGGCAACCAAAGAAGACCCAGCCAATCAGCTGGGACTCGATGGGAGGCAGAGAATAGATGGGGGTGGGGCCAATCAGAGGTGGTATTTGCCAGTTCTCTGAACTACTCAGAATTTCCGCTACTGGTTCTCCAGAACTGGTCAAAACCTGCTGAATACCACCTCTGATCTGAAGCCTTCTTGATTTTTGGGGCTTCATATCTCATCAATCTCATCAATTCTTGGCTAAATATGCTTCCAGTCCACGCATTAGTGTGTATACTGTTGTTCTATAGGCAAGGAATTTCACGTGTCAGTACCCAGACTTAATTTTGCCATTTCTGGGACAGGTAAATCCAAGAAACATATAAAGGAAGAAGATGGAGGAGACTCAATGAAGTTCTTAAATGAAAAGGTGGACCATGTATTGAGATTCACTCTCTGCATCTGCATGAGATCACCCAACATTTGATTCCTCACCTAAATGTGGTAAGGTAAGAGATGTTTCCCCTGTCGAGTCATGTCTCTAGAGGATGATGCTCGTCTCTGTTTCCTAGCTAAAGGAGCCAGCATTGTCCGAAGACATTTTCCATGAACATGTGGTCAGCATGACTATATGCCAAAGATGCTTGGAATGCTGTTACCTTCCCAGCAAAGTAGTACCTATCGATCTACTTGCATTCGTATATTTTCAAACTGTTAGGGGGAAGGAATGGGTGCTCACCCTGTCGAAAGGTGCTTGGGCCTTAAACCTGGGCTGTCGGCCTTCCAGCTGACAAGCTCAACATCTTTAACTGCTTGAGGACATTACAATGGTTAAAAATCTGCTCTCTTTAACCTTGCCATTTGATGGCCCAAAAGCATTGCCACAGAAATGTTCTCCCAGAGAACCTTGCAGATTTAAAAGAAAAAAAAATGGAAAAACTTATCCGTAGGAATAAGCTAGTAATGTTTGAAGGGCCCTTGATGATCTCTGAGCTTGGTTATTTTCCTGCAGATGTTTCATTACCCAAACTGTTTCAACTCCTACCCTCAAAACAAAGCTATAGAGCACTGCACACCAGAACAACTAGACCCAATAACAGTTTTTCCCTGAACGCCATCACACTGCTAAACAAATAATTCCTTCAACACTGTCAAACTATTTACTAAGTCTGCATTACTATTACTATTACTCCTACCATCCTTCCTTTTACCCATCCCCTCCCACTTATGACTGTATGACTATAACTTTGTCGTTTGTAGCATAACGGTTTTTATTGACTGTTTCCTAGTATGAATTGATTGCTTATTGTACCCTATGACTATTATTAAGTGTTGTACCTTATGATTCTTGACTCTTGATGAATGCATCTTTTTTTTACGTGCACTGAGACTATTTGCACCAAGACAAATTCCTTGTGTGTCCAATCACACTTGGCCAATCAAGAATTCTATTCTATTCTAAGTAACATCATCAGTGCATTGGTGTTGTAGTTTGGGTAATAAAACATCTGCAGGAAATACAACCAATCTCAGAGAGCACCAAGGAGCCCTCATGTCAACCTTGAGCTACAATTATTCTCCTTTACTAGAAGTGTTTATCTGGTTGGCAACAACTATGGGGGATCTTCAGCAGAGGTGATCTATCGCTTGCTACCCATGGAGATGGACACTGAGATCTTCTGCTCGGAAAGGATCTATAATAGGCGCTTCCCTGGTATTTAATTTTTAAAAATTGCTCTAAATTCTTGTTCATTCAGTGACTCACTTGTTTCTCTCTGGGATGTTTGATAGGTAAGCTTTCTCAATAGTTAAGTTTAGCTACTCCCACTGCGGGCTAGGTGAGTTTTGGCTGTTATGTCAGAAGGCTGTTGGAGATTTTGACTCAAAGGAACCCCATGTTTTGAAAATGGAAAATCACTATAGGAATCTGATTCCTCCTTTGACCATTTCCTCAAGGCTTAAATTACCCATAGAATTGCAAGCCTGAATAAAAAAAGAAAGCACTTGGGCTCAACATCTTCCCGTGCCAGAGAAGATTAGCTTGGTGATTAGTCGCACACACCTCTCAGATCAAGTTCTGTTCCTTTTCTCTGTTTTCAGTTGTGCTTTTGTAGAATACACAAAAAAGGGTTGCTATATCGGAAGATCGGTGGGGAGGAGGGAGATGGAAAATTAAAGGACTTCCTCATATGGCTTGCTTTGTTTTAGCTTGGCAATGTGGGGTGAAATCAGAAGGATTGTAATTATTAATTTTCACACTAGGAAGCACACATTATTTCCACAGAGGTTAAATATGAAGTCTAATATTTTGCAAAATAGCTTTTGCAAAATAACTTTACCAGGATGGGCCCACAAGAAACTAAATAGAGGGATACAATCAAGATCACATGAGGTACTATTACTACTCTATAAAGCCTTAGTAAGGCCACACCTAGAGTACTTCATCCAGTTTTTGTCACCACACTATAAAAAGATGTTGAGACTCTAGAAAGAGTGCAAAGAAGAGCAACCAAGATGATTAGGGGACTGGAGGCTAAAACATATGAAGAACAGTTGCAGGAACTGGGCATGGCTAGTCTAGAGAAGAGAAGGACCAGGGGAGACAGGATAGCAGTGTCCCAATATTTGAGGGGCTGCCACAGAGAGGAAGGGGTCAAGCTATTTTCCAAAGCACCTGAAGGCCAAACAAGGAATAATGGATGGAAACTGATAAAGAAGAGATTCAACCTGGAAATAAGGAGAAATTTTCTGACAATGAGAGCAATCAACCAATGGAACAGAAATTGCCTTCAGAAGTTGTGGGAGCTTCATAACTGGAGGCTTTCAAGAAGAGATAGGACTGCCATCTGTCAGAAATGATGTAGGGTCTCCTGCTTGGGTTGGGGGAGGTTGGAATAGATGACCTACAAGTTTCCTTCCAACTCTGTTAATCTTAATCTAAAGTATCTAGAAGCTGAGCCAGCTGAGGGACACTGCCAATTCAGAAAGTTTGTCAATTTTATCTCACAGTAAAACCTTTCCTAGTCCTTTGGTCTTGGTCCTTTGGTCCTGTGGAGCATTTGAGTAGATAAAAGTCCAAAACAAAGCATCTCAACTGTCTGCTGTGTTTTTATTAATGAAAGAGAGATTTAGATTGGATCCAAAGACTGTTTCACACATTCGCTCCACAGGCCAATATCCATGATATGAATAAACAAGAGCTTCTGACTACTAACTCACAGGAGGAGATATGGCCCCACATCCAAAGTTGAGGGACACTGATGGACCCACCAACATGTCATGCTCTTCCCCCATCCTGCTGGGAAGTTTGTTCAATGTTTCATTCTAAAAGAAAATTGTGGAGACAAGACAAGGGATGCAGTAGCTGAGTGGCTAAGACGCTGAGCTTGTCGATCAGAAAGGTTGGCAGTTCAGCAGTTCGAATCTCTAGCACCGCATAATGGAGTGAGCTCCCGTTACTTGTCCCAGCTTCTTCCAGCCTAGCAGTTCAAAAGCATGTAAAAAAGGCAAGTTGGAAAATTAAATAAACTAAATCTGTTTAATTCCCTTGTCTTTCTCTTACCATCCCTCCTCTTCTCTCCATAAAGGTAAAGCTTCCCCTCGCACATACATGCTAGTCGTTTCTAGCTGGGGGGGGGGGGTGCTCATCTCCATTACAAAGCTGAAGAGCCAGCGCTGACTGAAAATAGGGGCCACTTTGGTGGGAAAGGTAACAGCATTCTGTGTGCCTTTGGTGTTTAGTCATGCTGACCACATGACCATGGAGACGTCTTCGGACAGCGCTGGCTCTTCAGCTTTGTAATGGAGGTGAGCACTGCCCCCTAGAGCCAGAAACGACTAGCATGTACGTGTGAGGGGAACCTTTACCTTTATGAAGAAGAGGAATGGTAAGAGAAAGACAAAGGAATGAAACAGATTTAGTTTATTTAATTTGTATACCAGCCAACTCCGAGGCATTCTGGCCGGTTCAAAAAGTAAAAGTGCAGAAAAACATAAATAAAACAGTGCAACAATAAGCCAGGTGACAAAGATAGCTCAAATTGGCCAAGAGTAAGAAACCTACTCAGAACACCCCAAAGAGGATTCAACCACCTTAGACTTAGCTGAAGACCTGCATGAAGCTATTTCTAGGATGCACCCAGCTCAAGATCCTACATTCATCTTTGATTCCCCCGGAACCACCGCCTCAAATTTAGGCAAGACTTCTTCGTCTTTCAACACAGTTCTGGGAGGTTCAAATAGGATCTCTGAAAGCTTCCAAATCACATAGCCTTGGGCAAATGTCCAGGTGCATGATGGGAATTTCTTTTTCTCCAGCAACAGGTTGTGTCAGTTGTGAGAGAGAACGTCTGACGAATCTTTCCACTTCATACTTGAAATGTTTGGCAGCCTCTCAAGAATTTAAGGGTATTTTTAGAACCCCAAACACTGACCTTCAAGAATCCTGAAAGAAGTTCCATTTCCTTCTTTATTTGGCTTTGAAGGCCGTGCTCAGGGAGAAAAAGGGTTCTTTATATTTCTCTGAGTGTTACTTGATTAAGATTATGGCCGCTAATAAACACTTCCCAGTCTCCTCTTTTCAGGGATGCTTTAAGGGCAGCCAAAACATTCTTTTAACTCAGAGTATCTCATTTCTCTTTTGAGATTGGGATCTTAACCACACTGGCACTCACGTTGTTCTGCTTCATGTTCCTCTGTTTCCAGTGGTGTTACTTGATTTATTTCACCACACTGCTCTTATTGAAGTCAGGATGATTTTCTTTCCGAAAACCAGTATGCATGCAGGTAGTCCTCAATTTATGAATCCCCATGGCTGTTAAAGAGAATCCAGCTTCCCTCCATTGACTTCACTCATCAGAAGCCAACTGGGAAGGTCACAAGTGATGATCGGAGGACACTGTAACTATCATAAACACAGGAATGGGACATCTTGCTGCAGCCAACTCGCTGCAGCCAACTCGCTGCAGGACAACCCAACTTGCTGCAGGACAATTTAATTCTATTTAATTATTTAAAATAAACAAAAATACTTTATTTTTGGTCATTCTCATTTCATTCTGTCCCTCCTTTCCATCCTTTCTTTAATTATTCTATCCCACAATTTCTTTGATATTGGTGCAACTCTTGTCTTGCAGTGACTTGGCTCACAGTGAGTTGGCCATGGTGAGTTGGCCATGGTGAGTTGGCCGTGGTGAGTTGGCCATGGCAAATTGTCATAGACCCCGTAAACACATGCCAGTTGACAAGCATTTTGATCATATGACCATGGGGATGCTGTGTTGGTCATAAGTGTGAGAAAAGTCACATTTTTCAATGCTGCTATGACTTTGAATGGTCACTAAACAAATGGTTATAATTTGAGGACTGGGACTATAACCTATGAAAATACCTTGTAATGCTTTCTGGCAGGAAGCATGCCAGAGTTTCAATACATGACACATTCCATTAACTCAGCTCTGAACAGTTTGGTCCAGTGGTTCAGGTGCTGTTCTAGAAACCTGGAGACTGTGAGTTCTAGTCCCGCCTTAAGCAATGAAAGCCAGCGGGTTGACTTTGGGTCAGTCACTTCTCTCAGTCCAACTCATTTTATAAGGTTGTTGCTGTGGAGCAAATAGGAGAAGAAAGGAGCAGTATATGTTTGCCACCTTCAGTTACTTATAAAGTGATAAAGGTGGGATACAAAATTATCTATATATTTAAAAATACCACTCACGCCTCATCGCAAAATCTCCAGAACCATAAAACCTACAAACTTGAAATTTGGCATGCATGTTTCTCTTGGCTTCTAGGTGCTCACCAAAAAAGGATTTTTCAAAATGACCATCAGAGCATTAGCATTTCATATATTATTATTAATACGCTCTGATGCTAGGAAGTTCTAGTCCCCCTCCCCACCTGAAAAGAAATCTCTTCCAAATGCAAAACACAAGCAGAGGAGAGGAGTTTCAGTTTCAATCTTCATTTCACAGCACCAAGCAGCTTTAGTACCGAACAGTTGAGCTAAGCCACATCCAGACTCCTTGCTGTCTCCTTCTTGCTCACACAGCAAATACTGTTTCAGTTTCCAAACAGCCCTGAACTCTCTCACACACTGACAGGATACTAGCCGGATGAATACCGATGGATGTTGGTAGGCAGAGGCAGAATTTTTTTTTTCTCTTATTTTCCTCCCCCCCAAAACTAAACCCTCCCACATAGTTTCGTAGCAAA
Source organism: Pseudonaja textilis (assembly GCF_900518735.1). The sequence goes on along the minus strand of NW_020769350.1, from coordinate 3,015,188 downwards.
GCACGGTATCGAGCTAGTAAAGTGATAAGGAGGGATACAAACTTATAGATAATAAACATCGCTGTAGCCTCTCCTATTCCACAGTACCAATATGCTTTCCAGAAGTAACATGGAGTAGCTGGGGGAAAGATGGCAACCAAGGTGAAATGGGCTCAAGGCTCAACTTCAGTCATCTCCCTAACCTAGCAGGTTGCAAGCCTTGGTGGTCTGGAATTTGCTTTGAAGGTGTGCCTCGAGTAAAGAGGTTGGTGTGAACAGGCTACATTCCAACCTCCAAGACTCTCCAAGGCTTTCATGCAATGCCAGAGGCTGCCCACCACGACATGCCCAGGCAATTTATCTCTCATGCTGCCAGGAATGATGAGTGGGCTGCTAAGATGTGGGGGTGGGAGAAAGTGGGAATCAAAAGACAAGATTCAGCCGGCCCAGCCGAAATTATTCCCACCAGCTTAGACCTAAGAGCATGGCTTATCTGGGAAAAAGACCCCAAAACCTCTAGGAACAGCCTTGCCAAAGGTTGTAAAATGAACAGCACATGAATATAATTGCAAGTGCACATGATGCACAAAAATTCCAACTCACAGCTCACATCTGTATGACAAACACGCCTGTATTTTTGCCACAACAGTGAAATTGGAAGATTTTTCTTTGGGTTAGTGAACTCTTTGTGGTTTCACGATGAGCTTCATGGAAAACAGACACACAGCTGGTAAAGTTGAACAACAAACCAATTTTAATATTTTTTGGAGTCACTTTCCTTGCATCAGTTCTTTTCAGTCCATAGGTTACTGGCTAATCTTTAGCCTGCGTGATCTAATCAACTAATAACAAGATGAAATGGATAAATGGAAGCCATTAACTGGCATAATGAACACACCTGGATTTTTATTGACCTGATAGGGCATAATCAGATCAGGTGCTGCAAAAAATGAATCACAAACCACGAAAGATAGGACTAGGCTACTATTCTAATTAGTTATTATTTAAAACAAAATCAAAACAAAACTTCAACCATTTTACTTCTGGAGCTACAAGTAAACTTCAGGTGGTTCTGTAAAAAAATCATTTTGTCTTCTGATCAATGCATGATAAGGATCTGGACTTCAGGAAATGGTTTTTTAAAAAATGTTTTTTTTTTAACATTTGAATATATGACATCAGTACAGAATACAGCCTTAGAGATTCTGGGTAAATTTCCCATGTTTGAATTCTTGCCTAGAAAAAGATAGAAGACAGAAACCCTAAGAGAAGAACCTTCCTTCTCTCATACTATCTATTATTTAATTTATTTATTTATATCCTGCCTTTATTGTTTTTACAAATAACTCAAGAGGATGAAGATATCCAGCACACCTTCTGTCAGCCTTCAAGATCTTCTACTATTGCTTTGCATCTTTTGGCTGCCATAAGTAACGGGGGGAGGAGGGGGTAAAGTCTGGGAAGCGAGCTGGAGGTGTTACATTCTAGTGTTGTGTAAAATGAGGAGTGGGGGAGTATAAATTCTTGCTTAGGTTTCTATTTCTCGCTTAGCTTTCTTTTCTCTGCGCAGCTGAAAACCTTTATCAAAATATGCCAAGGTCAATGGGCAGAGGCCTCATCACCACCCGAAGATGTCCACATGATCATATTCACAACTTTTAATTGGAAGAATCATTTGAACTATGGGGGGTGGGAACACTTCCATCACTTTGTATATGTGGTTTGCGTGCCTAATTTCTCAGATTCAGAATTCTATGGTTGCTACCACTTCAATTTCAGTAAAAGAAATCTTTTCTCTAATCTAAAGAGTCTAAGTATTTCTTTCTTGAATTTGGAATGGAGCTCCACCTGACACCTTCCTCCTCCTATTTAATTCACAATAACAACCCTGTGAGTTGAGTTGAACTGAGAGAGAGAGAGAGAGAGAGACTGGTCCAAGGCCACCCAGCCAGTTGGGACTATAATTCACAGTCTCCTGGTGATTGGCCCAAAGTCACCAAGCCAGCTTTCATGTCGAAGGCAGGCCTAGAAACTCACCATGTCCTGGTGACTCACTCAAAGTCACCCAGTCAGCTTTCATGCCTAAGGCAGGACTAGAACTCACTGTCTCCTGGTGATTGACCCAAAGTCGCCTAGCCAGCTTTCATGTAGAAGGCAGGACTAGAAGTCATGGTCTAGTATACACTTGACCAATCACAAGCAACAGACATTAAAGGCAGAAAGGCAGGTTTTTTATTTATTTATTTTAAAAAACACCCACTTCTGATGGCAACTCAACTTCATCAGCTTTACATTCACTTAATTGGTTGTATTTCAAAATCAGCCTTACCTTCCTGGATGTGCTCAGAAATGTGTGAACTGTGGACTGTGTGTCAAATCAAAGGTTTCCCCATCCAACCGCTGAGAATTGGAGGAGTTGAGTCCTTACATCTGGAACCCACCCAAGTCGAAGAACGGTTTTCATTGATTGTCTCTTAAGAACCCCAGCTCCTTAAACGTTGCTGCAATCAATTAATGAAACCTTCTCAAAAGAGAACAGCTGTATAGACTCCCAAAACAAAGAACAGTGTACTGCAATAATAATAATAAGAGCAATAAGAGCAGTGGTTAGAGTGCTGAACTGCAGGCCACTTCTGCTGACTACCGGCTGCCTGCTATTTGGCAGTTCAAATCCCACGAGGCTCAAAGTTGACTCAGCCTTTCACCCTTCTGAGATGGGTAAAATGAGGGCCCAGATTGTTGGGGGCAAGAGGCTGACTCTGTAAACGATTTAGGGAGGGCTGTAAAGCACTGTGAAGTGTCATCTAAGTCTAAGTGCTATTGCTAACTGCTAAAAAACAAGGAAGTTCTAGAAAGGAAAAATAAATGATTGTTAGAAGGCAGGGAAAATTAGATCTGATGCTGAAAAGTCCATAGGTAAAAGGATTATTCAACTGTGATTGAATCAAGGCCGTCCTTTGTTGCATCTGAACATGTCTTCAGTGACGGACTCTTCAGATTAAAGCATTTACAGATGAATAAAACAAGACAGTTATCCCCGTGTCTATTTTTCCTATTACAAGCCCAATCAATGGAATGCCTTTATCTTATTCAAGGGGAAGGAAGGAGGGAATAAGGTGAAGGGCTTTGGGTTTTTTTTGACAAACATCTATCCAGTGTCACCCAAGAAATAAACTCTCCAAGTAAAATATCCTTTTGCATTTAGTTTGAAGGGATGGACTGGACATGGTACCCCTATTTCTCAGATCCGAACAGCTGTTCCTCACAATAAAATATGCTGGCCTTCAACAGCTGTCTTCCAGTTATTGCGGTTCTGATATCTTTAGGACAAAAACCTTGGACTGCCCAAACCCTGGACCGCCAAAACAAATAGAAGAGGGGAAAAAAGATAAATTGTGCTTAAACATGCTTGAAGATAGAGGGATATTTTTCTTATTTGTGAGCATGTTTGTGGCCATCTGTGCACGCATCAGGACATGATCACTCAAGAGATCTCTTTGGCAGGTGATCAGTCAGCCCTGTGATCCACTAAGTGCATGCTTGCGAACACATGGATGAATTGAAGGGTAGACAAGGCTGTGCAAGGAGCAAGATTTACATAATTATCTTTCCAGTTTTGCACCATCATTGCTTTTGCATCCCTCGCATCTTTGTCCAGCCAGAAGACATTATAAAATTACTTTCATCTGGTGATTCAGATCTCCTCAAAGCCAAGCACCCATACACTTGGTAAACACGCACACACACACAAAGCGTTTGTGATATTTTAGCAGTCTGTCCAGGAAGAACCCAAATTAGCAATCATAAAATCATATTTTGATCTTTCTTTCTTTCTTTCTTTCTTTCTTTCTTTCTTTCTTTCTTTCTTTCTTTCTTTCTTTCTTTCTTTCTTTCTTTCTTTCTTCCTTTCCTTTCCTTTCCTTTCCTTTCCTTTCCTTTCCTTCCTTCCTTCCTTCCTTCCTTCCTTCCTTCCTTCCTTCTGTGCTTTACCAATGGATATGTGGGCATTGCTAATATTTTCACCTACAACAATCTACTGTAGAGATTTGGAGGCCCTGTTGAGCTAGCTGATGGAGAAGAAGGAGGGAGAAACATTCCATCATGTAAGCAGTCTTCCACTCACTTGACACTGGATTTCACCCAGAAACAATAAAGGAACGAAGTGGAAGAAATTGTCTCCTTGCTAAGCCAAATCTTTGAGCCTGGAGGCTATGGAAATCTAAGGACTAAAGAACAAAAGCAATTACAGTTAGATTAACTAGAGGAGGAGGAGGAGGAGGAGGAGGAGGAGGAGGAGGAGGAGGAGGAGGAGGAGGAGGAGGAGGAAAAAGGTAATTTGGGGATTATAGTCATGCAGTACATAATCATCTTTATGTCATTGTATATGGACACAGTGAAGTAAAAGGTTCCTGCTCAACATTAGAAGGTCCATAGTTTGATCTGCCAAGGGCAGGCAAGTGATCATAAAAATAACTCTTTTGCTTACTTCTCATTACCAGGAACTGGAAAAGGGAAAAGATAAAAAAAAAATGTTAGGGCAAATTTGAGGAGTGGGCCGGATTTCACTCAGAATAGTTTTACATCTTTACAGATAAAAGAAACATCTATCTGGCCTGACACACACCAAAATTATAAAACACTAAACTGCAGGGTTTAGAACGCAACCTAAACAAAAACTTGGTTTGTTTAAAAGCAGCGTTTGATTGATGATGGTTCTGGGACGAGCAGTAATGTTTTCCAATGGTTGCGCAAGAGCTGAATTACATGATTCCTTTGAGTTTTCTATGATTGCATGCAGACACCCCACAAAGCCTCAGAAATTTATTCCTGAATTGTCACATTTCATGTGACAAAAGAGGAAAATTATGAAACCCACAACTGGGGAATAATCATGTTAACTAACTTTATTGAATTATGAGCAAATAAAATGGAATCTAATTTAGTTCTGGTCCGAGTCCCACCGTTACAGCTTTACAGTCTGTTAGAGTCAGAGAGAATAAAACCCTCAGCCTAGAAATGAATGCGTGTCTCTGATTTAACGGCTTACCTTTAAGTTTCTGTAGCCGTAACAAGCGGAAGAAACTTCTTGAGAAGGTCGGATCTTCCAGGCAATTTCATGCAATCCCATGACCCACGCCACTTTCTTTTCACTAGAGTAGCACGAAGCAGCTCCGGAGAATTTGGATCCGAGTCCTGTCAGATTTCAGACTTTTTTTTCTGGTTGTGTCATTGAAAAAAGCAAAAAAATATTCTACCATCTTCATCTTTTCCTTTTCTCCTTAGGGTCGTTGACATAATATTTCTGCCAGGATTTCAGGAAGACAAGACTGGCTCCATTTGCAAATCAATTCACCTCAGACTATTTCGGTTCCCCTTGAGGGATATACAATGCAGAGTTTCTTTCTTTCTTTCTTTCTTTCTTTCTTTCTTTCTTTCTTTCTTTCTTTCTTTCTTTCTTTCTTTCTTTTCTTTTCTTTTCTTTTCTTTTTTTTCTTTTCTTTTCTTTCCTTCCTTCTTTCTTTTGTTTCTTTTCTTTCTCTTTCCCTTCCTTCCTTTCTTCCTCTTCCTCTTCCCCTTCTCCTTCTCCTTCTCCTTCTCCCTCTCCCTCTCCTTCTCCTTCTCCTTCTCCTTCTCCTTCTCCTTCTCAAACCCCACTCCCTTCTAGCACTGATGATGTTACTTAGTTGAGTAATGAACTATCTGCAAGAAAACCACCAAACTCAGAGAGCACCAAGGACCCCAAACTACACACATTCTCTTGTATCTCTAAATTCTATATGAACTGTCTGGCTTATCAGCATTCTTAGAAGTTGATAAGCCAGACAACAGGCAACTACAGTGAAATAGCAGGCTGCAGACTATTCTAATCATTTATAATCACCAACAAAGAAGTATCTTCAGCAACTTCCATTCAGAAGTAGAACTTGAAAGTTCCTGGAGAGATACTTAATTAGCAACAGCAGCAGTTAACAACAGCATATGGGGGGAAGTCTCTGCTTAATAAGGAACATGTTTCTGGTTTTTTTTTGCCTTTAGCACAATGCAGCTCTTGAATAGATAAACGCTATCATTGGCAATCATTGTTGTCCAAGGGTAATCCTTTTCCTTAATTCACTTCTAACTAGGTTTTCATCAGGTGCTAAGCAGGAGGAAATGAGAGGCAGTGATGTGGAGTTGCTATGGTACCAGAACTCATGTGCTCCAGGACAGCAGCAAAACAAAACAAAATATTAGGGGGAAAAAAAAAAAGAGGAGATGAGAGAGAAAGATTTGGAGTACAATAAGAATTCCCGAATGATGCAATGAAATTAAAATCAACTCCAGGTTTGTGTGTGTTGATGTGTGTGTGTGTTTCTGTGTGTGTGTGTGTGTGTGTTTTGCCTTTGCATTTCTGGATGGACGACAGAGCTTGGAGAGTGGAAGGGGTGAGTGCTGTAGAAATCCCATGGGGTGATAGCAAGAGTCTTTGGCTTGCAATCACAACTGGCACCAGGGTTTTGGTTGTTAAGCAGGGTGGTGGCTCAGTGAGCCACACACCTGCTTTTTTTCTGTTTTTTTTACCTTTTTTGCCACAGTTCTTAAGCGAATCACTGCAGTTCTTAAGTAAATCGTATGTCATTAAGTGAATCTGGCTTCCCCTGCGGTCACTGATTGTTGGGCAAGCCAGCTGGGAAAGTCACAAATGACAATCACACGACCCTGGATCCCTGCAAGCCTCATAAGTGCATCCCCATCTACAGGTGCCTGAATTTCGATCAGATGAACATGAGGATGCTGCAATGGTCATAAGCGTGAGGACTGGTTGGTAGTTGCTTTCTTCAGTCCTGTTACAGCTCTGAACAGTGGATAAATGAATGGTTTTTATTTGAGGACTATTGCAACCTACATGCTAAGAAGAACTAAGAACTAGCTTAAGAAGAGGCTCCTGGGGTGGCAAGCCTATGGCAGCCGTGCCACAGGTGGCGTGCAGAGTCCTCCCTGTAGGCACAGATGCTGTCGCCCCAGCTCAGCTCCACCACATATGTGTGCATGCGTCCCGCCAGCCATCTGGCCTTCAGGGCTCTGCCGCATATGTGTGAGGGCAGGGCACATACAGGGGGAGCGCATACATGCATGGGGCCACACACATGCAGGGTGGTGCATGCACACAGTGGGGAGGGCGCTTGCATTTTGGGTATGCATGAGCACAAGCACTTTGGACACTCAAGGCCCAAAAGGTTCATCATCACTGAACTAGACAGTCACTTATCTGAAATAGTATAGCTTCTCCTGCTTGAACAGGGGGATGGACTAGAAGACCTCTGAGGTCCCTTCCAGCTCCATTCTATTCTATTCCATATGGTTCTGTTCTTCATTCCACTATTCTAGTCCACATTCCAATATCCTGTCCTGTCCTGTCCTATCCTATCCTATCCTATCCTATCCTACCCTATCCTATCCTATTCTATTCTACATTCTAATATCTGTTCTGTTCTGTCCTGTCCTGTCCTGTCCTGCCCTGCCCTGCCCTGCCCTGCCCTGCCCTGCCCTGCCCTGTCCTATCCTATCCTATCCTATCCTATCCTATCCTATCCATTTTTCCTCATACTTTCCTCATTCTTTCCCTATTCTATTCTATTCTATTTTCCACTTCTATTCTGTTATGTTCCATTCTATTCTACTCTATTCTCTATTCTCTTTTATTCTTCATTCCATTATTCTATTCTATTCTGTTCTGTTTTGGTTTATTCTATTTCTATTTCTGTTTTTCTATTTCTATTCTTAGTCTAGTCTAGTCTATTCTCCCAACTTTCCCATAAATTTTGAGATGAACATCCTCATTTTTTTCTTTTTCTCTTTCTTTATTGTACCCTTACAGTTCTTCTCCAAGCCCAATGCTGATGCTGATTATTAAGTTGATCCACATTCAGAAATAAAATCTCCCAATAGATCACCCTTCTTGGGAATAGTTCAGAATCGATTTTTCTCGTTTGCTTTTCTAGAGCACAGAAAAGACTAGTCGTGTGAGTACATTCTATTAAAATATTAAAAATCAATCCCAGATTTGTCCTGGTCTTGATTTAATCCTAAACCATCAGCTAAAAAAAGAAAAAAAAGATAGGGATTAAGCAAATTTATGTTTCTTTGTCCCATTTTCTAACGTTGGGGCAGGCTTCAGGAACAAATTATTTTTCCTTCCCAGCTGTGATAACTGTTAGATTATTCCAGTAATCAAAAAAACCACCACTTTTCCACACCTTACGTATACACATCCTCTTAGTAACAGATGGATATCCCTGGCTCAGAAATTCTTGGTTTCCAGGGTGAAAAAAATGCCAAACATATTACAATCCTATCAGTGCTTATAAGAAAAATACGAGACCATTCCAGATAGCCTCAAACGGGAGATTTTTCAGGCAGTGCATAAGAAGAGGAATGGGGTGGGTGGCATTTAGAAAAACTTATTTTTTTCTAGATTTTCTGTGGGGGCCATCAAGAGAAAATTTCTTGGGATACCTCGGAGGTCATTATAATGTCCTTAAATCACTGTTAATACAGATTAAGATTACACTAACTGTTTTCTGCAAAGCCTTCAAGAATTCTTTCTCTGGTGTTCCTTAATTCCTAATGCAGCTTCTGAAAACCAGTTTAGTTTTCCCAGAAATATTTCACACAATTGAGGCCAACAGCAAGGATATGATCTCCAAATTAGAAAGTCATTTGATTGTTATCTTCTTTACAGTCACTTCTGAATTAAAGCCCAATTGGAAAAGTGTGGTTAGGGGTTTTTTTTTGCATTTGATTCATAAACAAAAAGTGATACGTGGATACAATTTGAATTTGAACATAGGGGTGACATGATAGCACTGTCCCAATATTTGAGGAGCTCCTACGAAGATGAGGGGTCCAAATGTTTTCCAATGAAAACACCAAAAGGCAAAACACGAAACAATGGTTGGAATACTAACCAAGGAGAGAAGCAACCTAGAACTAAGGAGATATTTCCTAATGGGGAGAGCAATCAACCAAGCTTGCCTTCAGAAGTTGTGGGTGCTCCATCACTGGAGGCTTTCAAAAAGAGTCTGGACTGTCTGAAATGGTATGTGGTCTTCTGCTCAAGCAGGGAGTTGCGCTAGAAGAGCCAACAGTGTGCAGCAGCAGCCAAAAAGGCCAATGCAATCCTAAATTGCATTAAGAGAGGAATACAATCAAGATCACTGGAGGTACTAATACCACTCTATAAAGCCTTAAAAGTAGAGTACTGCATCCAGTTTTAGTCACCACACTATTAAAAAGATGTTGAGACTCTAGAAGAAGTGCAGAGAAGAACAACCAGGATGATTAGGAGACTGGAGGCTAAAACATACGAAGAACAGTTGCAGGAACTGGGCATGGCTAGTCTAGTGAAGAGAAGGACCAGGGGAGACATGATAGCAGTGCTCCAACATTTGAGGGGCTGTCACAGAGAGGAAGGGGTCAATCTATTTCCCAAAGCCCTCAAAGGCCAGACAAAGAATAACAGATGGAAACTGATCAAGGAGAGATTCAACCTGGAAACAAGGATAAATTTTCTGACAGGGAGAACAATCAACCAATGGAACAGAAATTGCCTTCAGAAGCTTACTGGAAGCTTTCAAGAAGAGACTGGACTGCCATATGTCAGAAATTGTGTAGGGTCTCCTGCTTGGGCGGGGAGAGGTTGGACTAGATGACCTACAAGGTCCCTTCCAACTCTATTCTATGTTCTATGGAGCATAGTTTCATCGGTCTGAATGCCAGTACAAGTTCCTTTCCTACAGATTCTTTTAAAGTTATGTGCATATACGTGTCTTTGGGTGTGTAATCTGCCGTTCCAAATGTGCCTTGGACTGCAATGAGTTCATGCTCATTGCTGGGAATGGATTCACAGTAGACCAAGCAAAGGAATGGAACACACTGCCTCCCCTCCTTCCTTCTCCGTCCGACTTTAATAGAGTTAGGTCTTGTGATGATTCCTAACAGCTGCACCAACTATCATCCTGATCATATTGCTCTGGGCTTCGGCTCACAGTGAACTGATTGGGAGGTGTGGGAAGGATGGATTTGGCAACCCAAATGTTGCTTTGGACTCGAAACCATAAATGAGCTCAGATGGGGGTGTGGGGCGGGGAAATGAGGTGGAAGGGGAGGAAATAAATTTGGATATAACTCATCCTGTGGTTTTCTCTCTCTCTCTCTCTCTCTCTCTCTCTCTCTCTCTCTCTCCAACTTAGACATACACAAAATCATTGATTAGATCCAGTCATGGGATATTGCAGGTCTCAAAGATGCTCACAGTAAACCACAATTTAATGCATTTGGTCCCTCATTTATGTATGCATCTATGTCAAAGATGCACATCCGAAGCCCCAGGGATGCGTTTGGCTCCCAGAAGCTTTGGGAGAAGCTCACAAGGTCCTCAAAGTTATTAGCTCATTTGTGTTTTGAATGTGATCAAAGGGGAATGACATGGCACGGGAGAATACGAACCCTGCTTGATTATTTGAATCACTTTATATTATTATTATTATGGTATTTTTAGAAAGGGGGATAGGAAATAAGTAAGCCAAGAGGAAGACAGGAAATCAAGAAACTAAGAAGAAAAAAGAGAATTGCCTGTATAAAGTCTGGATTACCTCCTTACCTCTGTCCTTGAACCCTTTTATTTCTTACAGTGAATGGATGCTCGCAAACTGAAAATGTTGACACATGCCTCTTATACACTTGGGTCAATTGGATTTGTTGAGGGCAATATCCATTATGTTATCGACTGCTTTATCTATGATGAAATTGAGAGAAACTCTGATTTTAAGCCAACTTAGGGTGTAAGGTGATGAACAAGTGAACTACCTTCTTGTAAACATATTTGCAACCGTGGAGTCCTTGGTGAAATTCACCCCTGGATTTATGAAAAGAGGAAGGTCTTAAAATGTTTTTAGGTATTCTACATTCACCCCAATGGGAAAAAATCACATGATGTCCTCTTAAAGCCACCTTCCTTGAAAATACAACTCTAGTTCTCCAGAGTCTGTAGAGATTCTCAGCCAGCCAGGTCATGGTTGTCCCAAAGATTGCCTCTTGAAAAAGCACCTTTGGGACAACCATGACCTGGATGACTGAGAATCTCTACAGATGTTTAGCTCTACATTTGGGATGGACACCCTTTGAATGGTGTGGAAATAGGAATGGATTTCCAGAGGAAAAAATTGCAGATGGCAGGAACCATTAGCACTATTGAGGTGACCCTGAGGATACAGATAAACCTCCAAGCAGCCTCAACGACTTTCTAAAAGGATGCAAATGACCAGCTGTCTGCAAGGAATATAAATCCTTCCATTCCCCACCTTCTCCTTCAGTCAGAGCTGAAGAAGCTTCTTGGATGAGAAGTGAAGCATCTTCAAAGAAAAGAAAAAGAAAGTCCAGTTGCCTCCTGAAAAAGCACCTTTGGTACAGTTCTCTAGAGAAGAAACACAACACAGAAGAGCAAATATGAAATCAGAGCCTGGAAGGTCAGGCCTTCTTTGACTTGCTTCTGGAGAAGATGGATTCTCAAAAGGCAATGCTTAGCTGAAGGAAGGGGTTGAACTCTCTGAATCAACCAGAGGTGGGATTCAAATTTTTTTACTACCGGTTCTAATGGGCGTGGCTTGGTGGGCGTGGCAAAGGAAGGAGACTGTAAAATCTCCAGACAGAGGTGGGATTTGCTGGTTCTCTGAACTACTCAAAATTTCCACTACTGGTTCTCCAGAACTGGTCAGAACCTGCTGAATACCACCTCTGAAAGTAAGCCATTCCATCATCTTCCATGTTCTGAGAAAACAAATAGCTTTCTAATAGGCCTGCATCTCAAGTTGTAAGACAATCAACCCAGGGGTGGGATTCTACCGGTTCGGGCGAACCGGTTGTTCTGGTGATCATTGTGGAGGTCCTGCCCTAGGCTGTCCTTTATTTCCATGTTTTGCAGCTCAGCTGTTTCAAGCAGAACAGAGGATTACCGCACCTCAGCTGTTTTACTCACGGGGCCTGCAGTAGCACGCACTCACCGAACCAGTTGTTACACTGGTTGAATCCCACTCCTTGAATCACTCTCTACAGTTTTTTAAGATGCACTGGCATTTAAGTTGTCCTGCACAATAGGGATATGGTTCCTATCACTGCAGTTATGGCACGAATCCCTGCTTTTGGGGACATCACTGCAAGACTATGGGGGGTGGGGATAAAATATAGTTCTGTCCTGGGACTCATTGTTCTTGGCAGAGAAGACAGTCCTGAGTCATTGTTGTATCAAGGATCCTTTTTCTTCTTCTTCTTCTTCCAAAATAGACGCATTCCAGGCCAGTGACAAGAGAGCAGTTTTCAGAAAAGCCACTTGGATGTGTTCTTCTCATGCTCCAAAGCATTGAAACCAAACCATGCCCAACCAACCCACTTCTGGCAACTTTGGTTGCAAGAATTGTAGATTTAGGCCAAACCTGAATGTGAGACTGTGATGTTTTTCTGTCCTTTGCATCTTTTCTTGTAATACACAATATGTCAGTAACATTTCTGTGGGTCAACCATTCCAAAGATCAGGCATCTGTTTGCATTATCTGTGTCCTTTCATTACCAATGCAGTCATTCTGAATGCCATGTGATGTTGATGGTTTACTGTACAGACTATATTATACAATGTCTTGGAAAAGGAAAACAAACTATGGATGACACAGTTTTAGCACAGTTATACAACTGAAGTACCACTTTTTTTCTGAACATCCCCATTTTTTATCTCTTTGTACACAGGGATGCACAATTGTTATATACATGTGTGTTTCAGACATAGGATTTATGAATAGCGTATTGGCTGGGCAACCAAATCATTTTGTCATTGCTTTATCCAAAGTTAACTGTTAATGAATGAAAGCCAACTGGCTGACTTTGGACCAATCACCAGCAGACAATGAATTCTTGTCCCACCTTTGGCATGAAAGCTGGATGGGTGACTTTGGGTCAGGAAACTGGGAGTTCTAGTTCCACTTTAGTCACAACAGCCATCTGGATGGCTTCAGGCCAATTATAAGGAGACTGGAAGTTCTAGTCCCCATTAGGTGTTAAAATCTAGTCCCCTGTTAAGTATTAAAGCCATCTGGGTGACTTGGGCCAATCACCAGGAGACTGGGAGTTCTAGTTCCACCTTAGACATGAAAGCTAACTGGGTGTCTTTGGGCCAGTCACCTCTCAAAGCCCAACCTTCCTCACAGGGTTATTGTTGTGAGGAAAAGGAGGAAGAAGGACGATTAGGTATGTTCACAGCCTTGACATTAATAAAAATAAAACTCTAAAAAAATGCAGTGACCGTTAATGGAATGGGAAAGTCTATACATGTGGAACCTTCTGGAATCTGGACGCTTTTCAGGCTTTTTGGACTGTGGGGGGTCTCGCTCCCTCTCTGTGGGCTACATATGCCATGCGTTGACTTTCTTATAACCTGTGATTTGAAGAAACAGACGAGAGCTTATGCATCCGCAGCTAGGTGTTTGTGTAGGTGTGGAGTCCATTCCTCTTGGAGGTTTGAGGGAGCGGAGGGACCCAGGTGACATCATGAGATTCGCCAAAGGAACTCAGGTCGCGAGGGTAAGTGCCAGGTGACATCAGCTACCAGATGTTGCAGACTGAGGACAGCTTTGTGGGCCAACCTTTTCATGAGCTGGCACAGAATAAACATCACCTCTGCAAAATGCTTGCTTCATCTCTTCAATAACATTTCCTTCACTCCGGCCCCCTCCTTGATTACCCATCTAACCAGCTTAAAGAACTGTTTATGTACAGGCCGTTCTTGTCCAGTGGCTGTTCTCATTTCCAAAAAATGTTTTCCCTCCACCCTGCCTGAAAATAGATGATTTCTCCTAGAGTGATGAGGGCTAATTTTGGCCTTATTTGCCAAAGCACCTTTGCAAAAACATGGTCTTGGGTTTGCATGCTGAGGGGCCTTTCTGAAGCCAGGAGAAATCTCAGCGTGGAGATGATGTAGGTGCAAGACCACAATCATAAAGTTAAAGTAAGCCTATGCCAGGGGCTAAAGACCAGGTCCATACGGTGAAGGCTTAATTAATCTGATTTATTACTAAAAAGCGAGGCACAGGAATCTTATCAGCTAATGGTCAGCCCCTGCTTAGAGTTAGATAAGAGTCAATGACACTCAAGGGAGTTGGACTTAGTTTACTTGTGGCCTTGTAGGGATTCTAGGCTAAGTTCTCTTTTCACTCCACCCCCAGGTTCAGCCTTCTCTACAGTCTAGCTGTCATTGCAACTTATGTTCTATTCAATGCTAGAAGCCATTCCTTAAGGTAAACATAGGAAGTTGATGATGAAGAGTAAAGAAATTTAGTGTTTTCATACTGAGCATCCTATTCTCTTTAAATTTAGTTCACTTAAGTTTTGATAAGTTTTTTGCAGAGTTCCAGGAACTCTGCAAAAGAAACTAAAATAATTAACAACGAGGTCAGAAAACCACATCTCCTCAAATGGAAGCAGATTGGTAAACCATCAAACAAAAAGACAGGCCTTTATTAAAACAATAAAGTGTTTAATCAAAGCATTAGTCCACATTCAACCTGCCCCAAAGGTTATCCAAAAGACAGCCATTTTTTTCCAAAGAATTAGCAATTATTCACCATGTTTTTTTCTGGAGTGGTCATTACATTGGGTTGGTGGTATAACTAAGGTAGTTTTTTTTTCTTGTTTGTGAAAAACTGTGAATTATGTTAATATTTAATACACAAATAATCATCTATATCAATGTTCCTAATTTTAGGCAACTTCCAGATGTGTGGACTTCAATTCCCAGATTTCTCTATTTAGGCCATTTATTGCTAATAATTCCGTGTTTATTTATTCATTACATCTATATGACACTCAGCTTGGGATTATGTGACTCTGGGCTGCTTACAATCCAAAAAGACAATATTATTAAAGATGAAATCAATAAGCATAGCATTAAAATTAACAAAGAAATAGCTCAGATAAATATGGATCGGTAGCCTAAGAGGACAATTTTTCCCTACATGGCTAATTATAGGGAAAGATCCCCACTCTGCCAATCTCTGGAATGAGTTATCTTTTCAAGTAGTAGAACTATACTCCATGGAGTAAGACAAATCTGGAGTAAGGCACATCTCTATATGGTGAGGGCTAATTTTGGCTCTGCTTGCCAAAACACTGGCAAAAACCTGGCTTTAAGCAGGGGTAGAATTCTATCAGTTCGCAACTATTCACTAGAACTGGTTGTTAACATTCTAAGCAGTTCGGAGAACTGGTTGTTAGAAGAAATTACTGGCCTAATCCTGTAAGGGAGGCAGGAAGGAAACATTCTGGTGTTGCTTACAGAAGCTGCGTCTCCGTTAACCCTTATTACATTCTTGGCAGGACTGGACTTCCAATCTCTGGAGTTTTTTTCCCCTTCTTTGCTGGTACTTTGCTTGTGTGGAGTGACCATTCAAAGTTATAATGGCACTGAAAAAAGTGACTTATGACCATTTTTCACACTTATGACTGTTGTAGCATCCCCACAGTCATGAGAGGCCAGGCGAGGAGATGCATGCCTTGATGTGAATGATATTGAGTTGGCCACACCCAGCCAATAACATGACCACCAAGCCATGTCCACCCAGTCACATGACCACCAAGCCACACCCACCACCTAAGCCACGCCCACAGAACCAGTTGTTAAAAAATTTGAATCCCACCCCTGGCTTTAAGTACGCATGCATGCTCTAGAGATTTCTGCCAAAGTCCCTTATTTTATATCAAAAGCTCTGTGTCTGATTTTCAGAATATAATAGCAGGTTACTTGTACTGAGGGCCTTTCAAAGCATCCATGCAAGGGTGGGCTGCTGAGGGTTCGCATGGATTCGGGAGATCCCCTAGCTAAGATTCTGTGTAGTTTGGAGAACCCCCAAATCCCACTCCTGGCTGGCCCCGCCCACCCTGCTCCACCCAGGAGTCCCCACGTGGCCCGTTTTGGATGCAGGTAAGAGCAGGGCACACACGGAGGCTCAGGAAGGGGAAAAAACAGGCCTCCTGGAAGTTTGGGAAGACCGGAAACGGGCCTGTTTCTGGCTTCCAGAGCCCGGGGAGACTGTTTTCACCCTCCCGGAGGCTCGAAGAAAGCCTCCGGAGCCTGGGGAGGGCAAAAACTCCCCCTCCACCATGCTTCAGGAGGCCAACTAGGCCACGCCCACCATGGCCATGCCCACCCAGCAAGTGGGCAGAGAACCCCTCGCTAAAACTTTTGAAGCCCACCCCTGCATTCACGGTCTGGAGAGATGTCTTTGGTGCCAATAATTACTTGAAGGCTATTGACAGAAAGGTGCCTTTTCAAGTAATTGTGACTCAGCTCATTTATACCCATAATTTCACTCAACGTACACTCTCGGCTTCATGGATTGCCACCAATACTCTAGTTTGGTCATCACCAGAAAGAGAAGAAAAAAACATTATTGTAGGATATTTCTTTGGTTTGGTAGACGCCAATGTAGCAAATTACAAATGGTGGCATTACAGAATGTGTTTTACTATGGATTTTAATTTTTTAAAAAAGGTTTCCTTCTTGGATATTTTTCTGCTTTACACTATTTTTTAGTTTGTAAATTGACTGCTTGAGTCCTGGTGAGTTTGATCTGGCCCTGACGTTAAGAAAGCCAACACATTAGTAGGAATGGGTTATTTTTCCTGCTGGGATCAGTGATTTAATACCACCTGTAATTTGATAGGAGACCCTAGGGAAGGCAAACTGCAAACAAGATATAGCATGCACTGAATATATAAATATATTCCTAATAGTTTAGGTCATTCTGTCCCTCAGTTTTCCTCTGATATAATCTTAAATCGGTTTCTTTCTTTTATATTTCATTTTTGAAGAAATGTATCCTCGCCAACAAATCTTTTTCTTGTATTTTGGTTGCCAAATACATGGGGTCCTTGACTTACAATTGGTTGCTTAGCAACAGTCTGAAGTTATAATGAACTAGCTCTATTCTCTATGAAACTATGTGATCGGGCTTAGTTTTGGGGGACGAAATAAGGGGGAAATTTTTTGCCTCTGCCTACCTTAATTTCCTTGCCAAAAAGTAAGCCCAACCACATAGTTTCATAGCGAAGCACGGGTATCAAGCTAGTCAATGAATAAAATAAATACTTCACGTCCTCCAAATCATCAGAATTGGCCCTGTATTGTCCAACATGGGAAGCTCCAAATTACAGTGTTCCTAAAAATTGGTTGTCCAGCCTTTGCCAAAAACTCCTACCTCCCATCTCACAACTGATGCAATTGTCAAGGTGTTTTTTTTAGCACCCAAAAGTTCCTCCTGGAATTCTCTGTGCAAAGCACAGATTGTACTCTGCTTATGGTTGCTCTGCAAAGTACAATTTTACAAGCCTACATAATGTCTAAGCAGCAATTTGTGGGATATGGGGCAGAGCTGTGTGATATTTATTAGGCAACAAATTTGAGTCATGAGCATAGGATTTGGCCAGTTTCCGACTTAAAACAGGCTCTTTCCCCTGCCCCCAGCCCTGCATCTAATTCAGAAGGCAAATAACCACACACACACACACACACACACACACACACACACCCCTGGCCATTTTGCAAAAGCATAGTTTGGCAGTCTAGAGCTGTAGTTCGCATACATGGCTCATACTCAGAGCTGTCAATGTCTCTCAGACTGCTGGTCTGGAGTTTCAGAAACACCAACCCAAGTCATGGTAAGGGAATTTATCAAAAAAAAAAACACCCCAAAACCTTACCAAGCTTGGACATTTCTCTGTTATTCTTTCTTCAGAAACATAAACCACACACACACACACACACACACACACACACACACACACACACCTGGCCATTTTGCAAAAGCATAGTTTGGCAGTCTAGAGCTGAAGAAGCTTCTTTGATGAGAAATGAAATGTCTTCAAAGAAAGTCCAGAAAGTCCAGTTGCCTCTTGAAAAAGCACCTTTGGGACACAACCATGCCCTGGATGACTGAGAATCTCAGATTTAATAAGGATGTGGACAACTTATGCAGTGGTGCAGAATTGCTGCAGCAGATTTAGGAGGCTATAATGTTTGGCTTGGGAAAGTGCTCCTAGTTTGCAAGCTAAGTGTCAGGTGCAAGCAACCAGACCCGCTTAAAAGTTTAAGTCAGCAACTTTATTTTGTATTACTTATATTACAAAGATCTCCTCAGATTGCTTGCCTTCCCCTAGGAACAAGCAGATAAAGTTTCATGGAATTTATGGAGGGGAACAAGTTTATTTCTCTTGTGACTACGTAAGGACTCAAAGCTAGTTCCCCAGTTGACTCCTCTTTCTTGACTAGCTGGGAGTTTCTCAACACTAAGGCATAAATGTATAACCAAAGAACTGTTTCAAACAGAAATTTTCATATTTCTCCATCTCCATTCAGGAGCTTTCCTCCTTCTCTTCCCATCTACAAACATAAATCCACTGTAAGCAGATGAATAAATATGGATTTAGACCAATTAAATACATGACAATGCACGAGGAATATATTACTACGCACACAAACTTTTGCCCATAAGCAATTCTGTTTTTGTATATAACTTTTATTAAAACATTTAAGCAAGAATATAGAACCAATATAAAGTAAAGAAGAAGAGAGAAAAAGAAAGAAAAGAAAAAGCAAAAACTCCAAGAAAAGAAAAACAGTTGAAGAAAAACAGGAGCTATAAGTTGATTGACTTGCTATACCACCCACCCTAAAAAGGACGAATTAAAATATATACAGCATCGATCCAGTTGATTTATTTCATAAATATTTATTCATTTATAACATAAGGATGTTATTGAAGTCATAGTTCTGATTCATTTGTACTGTGTGGTTAGCTGACAAAGGTTTTGGAATCATCGTGGAAAGGAGTGGAAAAGTCCCACAACACAGTGAAATGCATCTCTTCAAATATTAGATTGCAAATCACTCAGCAGATGTATCTCAGTAAGCCATCTTTAAATGTCCTTGGAAAACATTAAACGTCTTTCCATTATCAGCATAATCACTTTAGAATCCTCATCAGGTTTTAATGATGTGAGCTGGACAGTGTGCAGTGCTCTTGTGTGCAAACATTAGCAAAAAGACAGAAATAAAAACCAATGACGGTTCAAAATGAGGGATGTGCTGTTGGCCACAGGTATTTCTAAAAACAACAACTCTGGAGCATTTTCTCTGGCATTTAGATGGGTTTCCTTGTGAGATAAGGAAGATTTTAAATACTACCAAGAACTCAAATGTAGATAAGTAAACGATAAGACATATTCACTGAAGGTAAATGGTTTAACTCTGCAATCCTAAATGTAGATAATGCAATTTCCATGGAAAACCAAGATTCAGAAATGCCATTTGGAATAAAACTTTCTCTCACCACAGGTTGCCTAATGTCTTAATGCGATGCTTTTCAGGTTTCTTACTCTTGGAAAGCCTTTCTAGCTTTGAACAACACACTTTAAGAAAGACACAAATAAATCAGAATGCTTTTGAAGAGAGCAACAAAGACAGACTGTGGTACAAAACCCAAACCCCATGTGGGAAGGCTGGAGGAATATGAGAAGGGTAACATAAGAAGGGGAAACAAAAGATACACATTTCATAATATCTGAAGGGCTGTCAAAAACAGGAAGACATAATGTACTTCCCACATGAAGTTCTAAAGTTCAGGTTTTAAAGATAATGGCTGGCTCAGCAGGGAAGGGATAGAGTTTTGACTATGAATATAAACTTATAAGTATGATGCTTCCGTCATTACATCACTTCTTAAAAGAACAGAGGTTCTACTGACAGATTTCCATGCAAAAACTTATAGAATCTTATCTGGTGGAGATGCTATAGCTCATCATATTTGTCATCAACCACAGGACTTGGATATACAGTCTACAAAATTGTCTTCAAATTTAATATCTAAGCTCATCTCAGGTAAACCATAAATGCTTCCTAGACGCAACTGAAGGGATCTAACTTTTTTCTCTTCTGCAACTTGTGTGGGAAGGCCATTTCAAGAGGTTGCAATCACTTGAAATCTCTAAAAAATATGCCCACAAATGCCCTCCAAATGGCAGAAGAAGACAGAATATCATATTTTGGTGAAATCTCTGATTCTAATCTCAGTAAAGATCTCACTAGAATTCCCATGGACTAGAAAAATGTAATCAAGATTTTCAACTTATTTCAATAATGCTTCACAGATTAAATGGGAAATGGGATGTGCAGTCTGGGGAAAAGTTATTTCATCAGATTGTACATTTCAGTGGTGCCAGTCCTTTCAAAGGTGTTTTGCAACGCACCTAGTACATAAAAAAACCCATATCTTCTCCACTTGTTCAAGCATCTATTATTCATATTGAGCAAGAAATGTCCATTGTCTTGACTCATATTCTCTAATCTTGTGGGTCAACATTTCTACCATTCTCCGAAGTGCTGAAATATTGGAATCAAGAATAAACTAAGGAAGACCTAGTGATATTTGGCTAGATCAACTACTTCTACTTGTTACTCAAAAATAAGCCCACCATCCACAACCAACTGAAGCAGGAGATGTCTTACCAATATCTTGTCTCCTAACCAGACTTTTGGAAAACTGTGGAGTATCTGATATGAATTACCTACATACACTTTAGACTGGAGACCTCTTTCCAGCTCTAAAATTACACCACTACAAGCCCCCGTGGTGCTTTTCAAAAAGCAATTGGGCTTTGTTTATTTGTTTTTCCTGGAAGACATTTCACTTCTCATTCAAGAAGCTTCTTCAGTTCAGATGAGAAGCGAAATGTCTTCAAGGAAAAAACAAACAAAGAAAAGTCCAGTTGCCCTTTGAAAAGAAATTTTGGGGCAACCATGACCTGGATGAAGGAGAATCTCCGTTGACACACTAGGACAAGCTGATCCTATAATTCGAGGTATAAGGGGATTTTATAATATATGGCATGGTTCTGAAACAAGGAGTGAAAACAGGAAATTACTCATCATACTATGAGAAGGAAAATGTTTCCCTAAAGCAAATGGAGTTGATACCAAAGCCTGGAAAAATAAATAAATCGGCCAAGAAATAAATTGGCTCCTATAGCTTCTTTCGGTGATCTCTGTAATCACTGAAAGAAGACAGTGGCAAGGAAGATGGAGCTGGGTAATTTTACTTAGTGAGTGGATATTTATTTATTTTTATTGTATTTATTTATCAGACTTCTGTGCCAATCCTCCCATTAAGTACAATAGAATTTAAGATCATACATCTTCTTGGAATTACCCAAACAAACAGAAGCAAGTCATATTTTCATACTTGCATATATCCGTGTTGTTTTGCAACTCTATGTACTTTTTGTTTAGGGATTTTTTCCTATATAACATGTTACTAGTCAAATGGTGGATAAAAAGGAAGTAAAGATGTTTAGTGAAAATGACTAAAGAAATAGGAAAAAGGACAAATGTGTATATAGATATGTATATATGTAAAGTAATGTAATGTAAATAAATAACTATTGTAACTTAATAACAATACAAATAAGTAAGGATTTAGCAAACAAGTTATAGATATATTTGAAGTAAATGAACGTAATTGACACTAATAGATAAGTACACTGTTACGACAATGCTGCAAAATGTGAGAACATATTTCTCTTTTTTAAAAAAAAAATTGAAACTCTGAATAAAAATATTTTAAAAATCATGTTACTACTGGAGTCCTAATTCTAGCTTTGTCTTCTGCAAACTCCAGTAAGCTCACAGTCCTTGCTCTTCTAAGAACAGAAGAATTTCTTCTGGAGTCAGATGACTGGATTTAGTTAACTCAATGCTGAAGATTTTTTATGGATTTCCCATATTACGTTATCAAAACCACGTTGAATTTTGTTCAGATTTGGCTTTTTTCCTTATGTGCAAACCCAGCTGTTGTGATTTACAAAACATGAGAAACCCAACAAATTATGGTTCAACAAACCACAAATGAACTCAGTCACTGCCTCTCAAACATATTCTTGCAATCATGGCCATTTCACCCTGGCCAATTTGCCAGGGCCACTTTGTTGCAGCCAACCTGCTGTTGCCATCTCGTTGCTGCCAATGCACCATGGAATAACTCACCGTGGCCAGCTTGCCGGAGATAATTCCACAAAGGATAACTCAACATGATAAATGTTGTTTGCCACTGTTTCTTTGTTATTATTTCCAATGTTTTTCCTCAATGGAAATAATGTCAAAGAAACAGTGGTGGATAAAATTTATCACGTTGATGCATGGAATTGTCCCTATGGCAAGTTGGCCATAGTACAAGTTGCCCCATCCTGTTCTGAGAGATGCCAAAGGCTGAAGATGAGAAGTGTGTTATTTCCCTTTTATTTTTGAAATCAACTCATCCTGACTTGAGGATTTTGTTGTGCTAAACAATAACATGTTGCTGGTGGCTTGCTATTCTATGTTCCCTTATTTGTCTGCTAGTGCAGATCTGTCTCCTGTTGCTTTTGGCTTCTGCAACAGGCAACAATGCATTCTTCTCTTCAGCATAATCATCTTCTGGTTGGAGGCAAATATTGTTTCTCATTAGATTAGCACTGGAGGCTGAAGTCATCACATTAGGAAGGTATTTCTCTTTTTCTTAGCCAACAGGAAGGAATTGAGCAGTGGGGCCAATACCTTCTTTCCACACATCATAATGCTCCATTTGAGAGCGAAGCGGTCACTGATTATATTAGGAAAGATTTTATGGCCATAAACCATCATTGTCTTTTCTTCCCTGATGGTGAACTCTGGACCTGCTCTGGATATGGCTCATCAAAATTCAATTCTCAAACTCATCTGCCTGGAATCCACACTGTATAAATGAACTTAATACAATTAAGTGAGTCCGGAAGCATTTCATGAGAAGAGTCCTCCACTCCTCCGCTTTCAACAGAATACCCAATGTCACCAGGTTTGACATTTTGGACCTAGACAACTTAGAACTACGCCTCCTATGGTCTGACCTAAGCTTAGTACACAAAATTGTCTGCTACAACATCCTACCTGTCAACAACTACTTCAGCTTCAACCACAATAACACACAGGCAAACAACAGATACAAACTCAAAGTTAACCAAACTCAATTGCAGAAAATACGACTTCAGTAACAGAGAGGTCAATGCCTAGAACTCACTACCTGACTGTTGTTACATCCTCAACCCCACCAAACTTTAAACTTAAACTGCCTCAAATCCCCAAAACTTTAACCTTAAACTGCCTACCAACCTTACTCCATTCCTAAGAAGTCTGTAAGGGGAGTGTGCATAAGCGCACCAACGTGCCTACCGTCCCTGTCCTACTGTTCCCATTTATTCGTACTCATTTATTATGTATATACTTATACCTGTTTATACTTATAAGTTTATATGTTATGTTCATACATACTTGTTTTCTCATACATGCTTGACAAACAAAATAAACAAATAAAATAAAAATGGGCAGGAGACTCTAAAGCAAATCTACAAGCAGGAAATGTGATGATGTTCAGCTGGAATGTTCCTCCAGGGAGATGAAGAACGCAGGTGATGTTCTTGATTCAAAAACTCAAAAACAGGAGATGGGAAAAAACTAGAGGAAAATTAGCAAGAGGTTAGGGAAAAAATAATCAACCAATGGAACAGCTTGCCCTTGGAAGTTGTGGGAGTGCCATCACTTGAGACCTTCAAGAAGAAATAAACTTGGAATCTGGGTCAGCATCCACAAATAGCAAGTGAGGGAATTGGTGGGAAGAATGGAAAGGGCTGGTTTCCAGCCAGGTTGGTGGAGTTGATCCTTTTCCTCAATTTCACAGTTTCACATTATGAGCTCTTCCATGGGAGAAAGAGACATATAAATAGAATTTCTCAGCAGGTTGCCTCAAAGTACATATTGAGAGGTGGTAGATTTCAAAGTTGGTGCCAGATTTGAGGAGGCCAATCCAACCTGGTCAAGCAGTTTTGGCTATTGGGCTTCCCTCTAGTTTATCAAATGATTATGCACTGCACCAATATACGCTTCATGTAGGGTAGCTCATTTCTGGATGTTCTCCAGGTTGATGGTCTACAAATTTCCCTTTAGGAAGAAGTATTGTTCATCAAAGTCAAGATTCCAACTTTTTAAACAAGCCTCTCTGTCTTCTTTGGGAGCATTACAGTCCTTTCTACCTTCTCACAATTTTTTTTATTAATCCCCTTTCCACCTCTTACCTCCATCCTCAACTTTGCAAGGTCAACAGTTTATTTTCTCCTTATTTCCACACGTATCTGATGTACCACAAAGTTGCAAAACAACAGTTTTTAGCTCTTCAAGCAAAGGAAGAGCTTCACCCTATGCACAATACTTGGCAGAGGACTTTCTCTCCCACCCCATTATCCCATTATCTTTCCTGATTATGGTTTTCTTCTTCATTGTATCTAAGTTGGCATTTTGACTGTGAAGCCAGCTTTCACATGATATGCAGCTCTGAATAATCAAATAAAAAAAAAATGGGAATAAGCAGTTACATCAAGATGCTATTGAGTGGTGCCAAAGGAGGGAGATGTGGACATATGGAGTTCATCACCAATAAGAAAAGAGACATTCAACAGAAAAATAAGTGTGCAGTGTCAATGAATATGTGTGCATGCTGAGAGCATTTCCTGAGTTAAGGTATTGCTTTACATGACTCGTAAACTGTTTTTGTGATTACTTCCAAGCTCCATCCTCCTTTATTTTCAGCTGCTTACTTTGCTGACCTTAGTTCCACTGTCATTTTAATAACAGGCTGCAATTAACAATCTGCATGCAAGAAATCAAAGCTTTCAAGAAAATCTCTTCAAAAGTCTGCTGTACAAACTTGAGCTACAGAGAAAACGTGTGTGTATGTGTGGCTGGGTGGGTGGGTGTTTTGTTATGCATGATGGCTCAGCATTAAAGACACTGAACTTGTCAGCTGGAAGACTGATAGCCTAAGTTCGAGGCCTGAATGCCATGTGATGGGGTGAGCTCCCATCCTGGCCTCAGCTCCTGCCCACCTAGCAGTTTGAAAGCATGAAAATGCATGTTGTGGCCTGTTGGCCTCCGGCCCCTCCAGCAGCCAAATTAGAGGAGGAGGAGGCATGTCAGCATCAAGGCAACCTGAGAGCTCCGAGGGGGAAGTGGAAATGGATCTGGCCGAGAGGGAGAGAGAGAGAGACAGAGAAAGACAGAGAGAGACAGAGACAGAGCCATCCATCAGCTCTTAGATGAAGAGTCAGTAGCTGCCAGGTCTGGAGGTAGCTGATAAGGAAGAAGAAGAATAGTTGGGTCCAGTGCTTGACATGCGGATGTGCACAAGGCAGAGGAGAGGAGAGCAGGAAATTTATGGGCCGGACCTTGGGACAGAAGGGACACCACTGTTAGTGAGGCCCCACACTAGCTCCAGGGATAAAAGGCAGGAGTAGGAGATGAATAGATGTGGAAGACAACTATTCATCTTCTGGCTGAACGGCCTTGTTAGCCTGCATTGAGAGAGAAACCTTTTGCTGGGGCTGCTGGTCAGTGGTGGGATTAAAAATTTTTTTTACTACCCATTCTGTGGGCGTGGCTTAGTGGGCGTGGCAAGGGAAGGATACTGTAAAATCTCTAGTCAGAGGTGGTATTTACCAGTTCTCTGAACTACTCAAAATTTCCGCTACCAGTTCTCCAGAACTGATCAGAACCTGCTAAATACCACCTCTGCTGCTGGTGCTCCTAATAAAGGAATCTTTAACTTCAGAGGGTTTGTCATATTTGGAGAGCTGGATCAGAACAATGCAAGTAGATAAATAGGTACCACTTTGGTGGGAAGGTAACAGCATTCTGTGTTTTGCCGCATGCTTTCTGCTGGCTTCCTTGGCTAAGAAATGAAGATAAATATATGACTTAATTTTTTTTAAAAAAAAGACAGGGTGTCTTGACAGTTAAGACTTACGATGGAAAAATACCTCTAGACAAAGTAAAGCAATCCAGCTTTGAAAGCAGAATTTGAAGTCTCAACTTATATGAAGATTTGGAAGCTGGACTACAGGGAGAATTGCAAATGGACTGCTTAATTTCTCTTCTACTGAATCAACCCAAGCCACAAGTATGCCCCACAGAGCTTGCTTGGCTCTCCTTTTCCTCTGATGTACCATAAACCTGGAATGCACAACGATGCCCATTTATAAATCTATTGGAAAGCTGATGGAGAGAGACACTTGCCACGTGCTATAAGCGTGTGCCTTGCCTGTTGTATCTGACCAGACACAATAGTGCTTTCTCTTCCAGAAAATCTTTGTCAACCTCACTCTAACATCCGTGCCTCGATGTACCAAGAAGATTCCAAAGCAGCTATTGAGAAGTTGTGAGGGCAGGTCATCTTCATTTTGACAGCAGTCAAAATCACACATTCTTCTCCTTGTTTTGTTTTCAGACATAATTTTTCCTCCACCAGCTGCCAACATTTGCGCGAGGCTGAGCCAACAGCAATGCTGCAATTACAGTTCATTGTAAAACAGCTTTTCTTAATCACAAAATGTGCCTGGTGAGCCATTATTGATTAAAAATTATTGCACATGTCGAAGCCAAGCTGGTGATGTATTGTATGGGCTCTGGAAAAAATCAGACAGCTCTTATAGACTAGTATATATAGAGAGAAATAAGTAGAAAACATGTTTTTCCCTCTTAAATACCTTTGTGATTTTTCTTATGATTACAATTATTCTCTGCTTTGTCAACCTACATTTCTCTATGGCTCTTATCAAAGTGCTGGCAAATTGCAATGATAAAGAAGTTGTACTGGAAAATAACCCCTGGAATTTAGTTCCCGCAATGTTGGAAATTCAAAGTTCAGCATATGAACTGCTGAATTTATTTTGATATACCTTTAGCCCAAAGCCACTAAAATCAAGCAACATGGTGGTGCTAATTCATGGATTCTTTGACCATTGTTTGTTGATTAAACCACCATTAGCTAGCTAAAGCCCATGGTTTACAAAGTACTATGGTTGGAAATATTCAACACAAAACACTCAGCTGAAACCAAACAAAACACTTCTTTGCTTAGTGTGTAATCAAAGGTAGATTGCAGACAACGATCAGAGCACTCTCTTAACTGATACAGAGGAAGATGTATTTCTTGGAATCATCCAATATTAGAAGGTCTGTGGAGACAAGCAACAAAAGATGCCTTAGCCATGAAAACCAGCTGGGTGACTTTGGGCCAATCACCAGGAAACTCTAGACTCTAGAGACTCTAGAAAAAATGCAGAGAAGAGCAACCAAGATGATTAGGGGACTGGAGGTTAAAACATACGATGAACAATTGCAGGAACTTGGCATGGCTAGTCTGGCGAAGAGAAAGACCAGGGGAGACATGATAGCAGTCTTCCAATATTTGTGGGGCTGCCCCAGAGAGGAGGGGGTCAAGCTATTTTCCAAGGCACCTGAAGGCCATACAAGGAATAATGGATGGAAACTAAACAAGGAGAGAATTTTCTGACAGGGAGAACAATTAACCAAGGAACAGAAGTTGCCTTCAGAAGTTGTGGGATCTTCATCAATGGAGGCATTCAAGAAGAAACTGGACTGCCATCGGTCAGAAATGGTATAGGGTCTCCTGCTTGGGTGGGTGGGTGGATTAGATGACCTATAACAGGGCTGCCAAGCTCCCAGCCCGTGGGCCAGATGTATCATGCACTGGCCATGCCCAGGCTTGGTTTAGCAAAGGGGAAAAAAATCCAGCTACATCATGTGATGACATGAGTTTGACACCCCTGGCCTACAAGGTCCCTTCCCACTCTGTTAATCTCTAATCTAATCTAATTTAATCTAAACTATGAATTCTAATCTTACTTTAGGCATGAAAACTGGTTGGGTGACTTTGGCCCAGTCTCTCTGTCCAATTCACCTCACAGGTTTGTTGCCATGGGGAAAATAGGAGCAGGAATGTGTGTTGGATATTTAGTGGAGTTATTTGTAAAAATAATAAAAAGGTACAGTGCATATAAATAAATAAAGTAAAAATAAATAAATTAAAAACATTCCTAGGGTCACTATAGTTGATTATTTCTTTCCCAGAAGGCCACATCAAAGTATCTTCATAAAGAACAGCCTTGCATGCCGTAATACTGGCTGCTGTTTGTAGGAGTTGGGAGTGCAGGTGGGGACCAGTGATGTCACCACATGTCCTGTCCAATGGGTGACAAGTGTCAGCTGCAACATATCACCCTGGACAGCTGAAAGGAAGCAGATTCAATGACATCACATTCTTCAAAGCCAAAGAGATTTGACATCATATTTCAAAATATGCATGGTCTCACAACTTAATGTTTGTCAAAGGGAAATAGTTTTGAACTGAACACTTGCAGTTAGCTCCATTTTTAAAATCTGGAATTATGCTTCTGAGCTGACTAGTGTCAGGTATGTAGAGATGAGTGTCATGGTTTTGGCAAATGGTACACCATTAAATCAAGGTGAGGAGAAAAAAGAGGATTTCATCATCAGAACTTGCTGATGATTAAATTATTCCCTTAAGTTTAGAGATTGATTGCCATTCTAATATTTAATTGCTGACTCATAGAACATAGAATAATAGATCTGGAAGGGACCTTGGAGGTCTTCTAGTCCAGCCCCCTGCTCAAGCAAGACAGCTTAAACCTTTTCGGACAAATGGCTGCCCAGTCTCTTTTTGAAAGTCTCTAGTGATGGATCACCCGCGAATTCTGAAGACAAGCTGTTCCATTGGTTGATTGCTCTCATTAGGCAATTTCTCCTTAGTTCTAGGTTGCTTCTCTCCTTGGTTGGTTTCCATCCATTGTTTCTCATCTTGCCTTTTGGTGCTTTGGATATTTTCATGGTTTTGGATATTTTTCAAAGCATCAAAAGGCAACATGAGAAACAATGGATGGAAACTAACCATTGACCCCTTCGTCTTTGCAGGAGCTCCTCAAGTATTGGAAAAGTGCTATCATGTCACCTCAGTACATATTTTCATTTTGTTTCAGTTTGTTATTAACCAAAATAGCTGATTGAGCAGGGAATTTATGGATTCAAAGGAGGTCCATTTCTGAACATTTTTGAACATTAACATTTTCACAGTATGCCAAGATATCTTAGCAGCTTAAAAAGGAAGGAAGGAAGGAAGGAAGGAAGGAAGGAAGGAAGGAAGGAAGGAAGGAAGGAAGGAAGGAAGGAA
>NW_020769350.1:2923261-2970245 GCF_900518735.1 Pseudonaja textilis | reverse complement strand
AAAGAAAGAAAGAAAGAAAGAAAGAAAGAAAGAAAGA
The DNA here is from genome assembly GCF_900518735.1 of Pseudonaja textilis. Next base: position 2,970,208 of record NW_020769350.1, on the reverse strand, counting down.
AAGAAAGAAAGAAAGAAAGAAAGAAAGAAAGAAAGAAAGAAAGAAAGAAAGAAAGAGAACCATATTTCTTTCCTTCTACTCACTTCGGCCCTGAAGCTACCTTTGGCCTTTGTCCAGTGGATCCTCCCATAAAGAATGTGTCCTGCACCGAACTTGTTCACAATTATTAATGCCAAAAGATCTCCTTTGCCATCTGGAACAGCCTTCCTTGGAGGTCACTGCCTCACTGAATCTCTATTTTTACATTTCATTTGCAAACACGGCATCCTCTTGTTTTCAGCTCCTTCCGTGCCTGTTCAAAGCTCGCCTTTTGTTCTTACTCGAATGACACAACGCATTAGGGCAGTGCTTCTCAATCTTGAAAGCTCAAAGAAATGTGGACTTCAACTCCATGCTGGCTGAGGAATTCTGGGAGTTGAAGTCCACATCTCTTCAAGTTGCCAAGGATGAGGAATGCTCTTTTAAGGGAAATGCCTATACACTTTCAGAAAAAGATGAAGAATTCAACTAGGGGAGCATTTTACTTAATGTGGTTCTTTTTCATTTGATGATGAAGATGGAGGAGGAGGAGGAGGAGGAGGAGGAGGAGGAGGAGGAGGAGGAGGAAGGGGAAGAGGAAGAAGAAAAAGAATGCTTTTCTCCTTTAAAATCAGTGAACAAGTGTACAATGAAATCAAGTCTCCAAAGGTCAATTTAATCTAATGCTTCACAAAAATCCCAACATTTCCCAAATTCTTCTTTTACATGCTCCAGTTGACCTATTTTCTGTTGGCGTTTCATCTTTTTGCTATCCTTTGTCAGGTTGGCAACTGAAGGATGGCTTGCTAAAATCCCCACAGGAAAGGACTACACTGGAAGGTAAATTGAGGTAAGGATAATTTCTTCAACATGTTCAGGGCCACCGTTATGACATATTCTGGATTGTTTTCACCGTCAGGAAGTATAAGCCATCAAAAATAAAGAATTTCTAGACAGAGAGAAAATAAATGGAAAGGAAATGACCATATTCCCAGCCAAAATTTCTTGTCTGGTGTAGAATGCAGACGTAGAGTTTGGTCACCTCTGATGTTGGCTTTCTTATCAGGAAAAGGATCCCTTTGTTTCCCAAATTGCTGGATGTGCAAATTGTGTGTGTGTGTGGTGTGTGTGTGAGTGCATGTTGCATGCTTGTGTTTTCCTTAGCTTGGCTGTTGATGTTTTTCTGGTTGCTAAGCTTGTCTCATGCTTGGCTCACGCTGGATGAGATCACACGATGCCACTTAAAGATTTCACTGATAATTCAGGATTATTCATTAAGAAAATGACAAACAAGCAGGTGTATTAACAAACTTCCCAGGAAAGAACAATAGCACCACAAAAGAACATCTCTGCGGAGGGAACCTTGTTGCTGTTGTTTTAAATATAAACAGACAAATCAACGTTGTAATTTAAATACGACAGAACCTAAAACCACTTGTTGGCAGTTTTCAAAAAGCTACAAAAAGGTGCACGTTTTTAAATGGCTTTTCCAAGGTGGAGTCCGGGTAACCCCACTAGAAGCAAATTATCAAACAAACCTGTCTAAACCCAAAAATGCTTTTTCAAAAGGCGACTGGGTTTTGATTTGTTTTTTGAAGACATTTTGCTTCTCATCGAAGGAACTTCTTCGGTTCAGAACTGAAGAATTTCAGTTCTTCTGACTGAGAAGTGAAATGTCTTCAAGTAAAAACAAAGAAAGGCCAGCTGCCTTTTGGAAAGTCACCTTTGGGAGAACCATGACGTGGATGACCGAGAATCTCCATAGACAAGTATGTCTAAACTGTACATTCTGATTCTTAGAAATAATCCCAGTTGAAAAACGGGGGGGCGGGGTGCTGGGTCAATCACTATATGCCATTCTGTGCTCCGACTGAGCTCCTTTGATTCCACACAAAAGTATACTGTGATTCCATAAAACAACGTATCGGAGAGACTCTGAAGACTTTCAAGAAAATAGCTGTGAATAATAACTGTATTGAGGGGTCCTTGGAACTCTCTGAGTTTGTTTTCTTGCAGCCATTTCATTACCCAAACTGATGATATCACTAGTTTGGGTAATGAAACGCCTGCAAGAAAACCACCAAGCTCAGAGAGAACCAAGGACCCTCCCAGTCATCATTGTCATCTTCCTCCTCCTCCTCCTCCTCTTTTCCATAAAGCCCACTCCCTTCTATCACTTCATATTATTTAGTTTGGATAATGGAACGTCTGCAAGAAAACCACCAAGCTCAGAGAGCCCCAAGGACCCACCCCCCACTCCTCCTCCTCCCTTCTATCACTGATGAGGTAACGTAGTTTGGGTAATGAAACATCTGCAAGAAATCAATAAGGCACAAGAGCACCAAGGACCCCTCATTTCAACCCTAAGCTACAAATATCCTCCTCTATTGATAGGCCTATTACTTATACACATACCAAGCCTTATTGGCTCAACTGATTTAGCAAATCTTCGCCATGACATCGTTCTTGACCTTTATTACTCTGTTCCCATCATCTACATGAAACCACTAGGGGGACGTTGTCCTCAACTTTGAGTTCAATGTTTCCCAATCTTGTCCATTTCCAGACCTTTGCATTTCAACTTTTAGAAATTCCCAATCGCCATGGGCATTGCTAAGAAGTCTGGGAGTTGAAGTCCACATATCTGGAATTTCCTTAGCTTAGAGAACTCTGCTCAGGCCAGCCTGGGAAAAAGTAGGAAACAAGCAAACAGGATGTTGAAAGCCTGTTTAAAACACAAAAGTAGTTACACTCCATATGTCTGGAATGAGAAATGGACCTACAGCATATGTGAGTCTGCTTTTTTGCCAAGACTTGCAAGGCCCAGATCTTGCCTAACAGGAAACTAATTTGATGGGAAACACCCAGGTAATCAAAGTGTTCTTGTAAGTATTAGCCTTAAAACTCAACCTCCAAAGGCTGCCAAAGTCCAGCAGCCAAAGCAAATGAAAACATTACAAGTGAAATCAGAAGAGATGTTTTTTGCACACACTAAAAGAAATCCATGCTGAGCTAAAAATATAGTCTTTCTTTCCCTTCATCTCCTAGAAGGTTTTGTTTCAAAAAAACAAAACAAAAACCAAAGCAGCAATGTAATAAGACTGGAAAATGGGTGGAGGGGATGAGGTGGTGAGCCGGGTGGGAAAATCTTGCAAATTTGAAATGAAAACGCAATTGAACCTCCTTCCAGATGTCAAGCCAGATGTAAAAACAATGGCTGCCCACCAAAATCATTGGAGAAATTGCATCAAATCTTCACTTGACCAGATTCTTCCTCCTCTACCAAAATGAGCAATGGAAAGATTCCTTCCTTTGTGTTTAATGAAAAGGAGGACTAGGGGTGACATAACAGCAGTTCCAGTATTTGAGGGGCTGCCACACAGAAGAGGGAGGGTCAACCTATTTCCCAAAGCACCTGAAGCAGGACAAGAAGCAATGGATGGAAACTAATCAAGGAGAGAACCAACCTGGAATTGACAGTGAGAACAATTAACCAATAGTTGCCCTCAATAGTTGTGGGTGCTCCATCCCTGAAGATTTTAAAGAAGAGATTGGACTGCCGTTTGTCCAGAATGGTATATAGTCTCCTGCTTGTGCAGGGGATGACCTTAAGATCCCTTCAAACTCTGTTATTCTGTTCTTAAATATTCCAATATTTAACGGGCTGCCACAAAGAAGAGAAGATCAACCTGTTTCCAAGAACCAGATGGCAGAACAAGAAACAATGGATGGAAACTAATCACGAAGAGAACCAACCTAGAACTAAGGAGAAACTTCCTCACAGTGAGGACAATTAACCAGTGGAATGACTTGTCTCCAGAAACTCTAGGTGCTCCATCACTGGAGGTTTTTAAAGAAGAGATTCAACAACCAGTTCTCTGAAATGGTATAGGATTTCCTGCTTCAGCAGACTTTGGACTAGAAGACCTCCAAGGACACATTTTTCACCCCATCTTCACCTTCATCTCCACCTTCACCTTGACTGGCAAAGCTACTGAAGTCAGTTAGATCAGATAGATACTTAGTCTAACCTTTTCTAGACCCAACACTTACCCTATGTAAGCTGTGGTCCTTTCTGTTTCATTGAAGAAGTGATAAATCTACTAAGCAAAAAACGTGTCCATAAGAAGCAATCTTTAAATGTTTCTTCAAGTGATCCACTGAAATAACATCTGAAGGGAAGAAGGCCAAAAGTGGTTCCGAAATTAATTTTTTCTGTGTTTTTATTGCTCTGATCCACAATGGTTAGTATTGCCAGCTTATTATAGAACCCACTACATAGCCAAAAAGGTATTAAGAGTTGTTAACCTAATCCTACGTAGCTTTTTCTCTGGTAATATCACACTACTAACTAGGGCATACAAAACATTTGCTAGACCAATACTTGAATACAGATCATCATGGAACCCACATTACATATCTGATATTAATACAGTTGAGAAAGTCCAGAAATATTTCACAAGAAGAGTTCTACACTCCTGTACTTGTACCTTATGCCACCATACTTGAAATTCTAGACCTAGACAACCTAGAACTACCCTGCCTTCGGTCTGATCTAAGTATAGTATATAAAATTATATATTGCAATGTCCTACCTGTTAATGAATACTTCAGCTTCAACCATAACAATACAAGAGCACACAATAGATACAAACTCAAGGTTAACCACACCAAACTTGATTGCAAGAAATACGACTTCAGCAACAGAGTGGTCAATGTCTGGAATACTCTACCTGACTCTGTGGTTTCTTCCCCAAACCCCAAAAACTTTAACCTTAGACTGTCTACTATTGACCTCACACCTTTCGTAAGAGGTCTGTAGGGGGCATGCATAAGCACACCAACATGCCTACCGTTTCTGTCCTATTGTTTCATTTTATTTTTTTTATATGTATCCATTTCATATATTCATAACTATGTTTATACTTATACCTGTTATAATCACTTGACAAATAAATAAATAAAAATAAATACCTTATTTCATAAGACATCTTTGCCCGGCTTTTACTTTATTAAGTGTGGTTTGCTTTACATTTTAATCTCAATCTCATCCTCATTTTCCAAATTAATAATTGAACCAGAAGACAATTATCTTTTGGTTTGCAATTGTCCAAATGCGGTGATGCAGTTCTTTGTTGGAAGAAAAATGCATGTAAATTTGCAATTAATGGTATGAAAAATTCATGGAAATGGCTAATATGGTAGAGAAAATGTTCACAAGAATACATGTATGCAGAGAGATGGCATAGAAAAAAGAATCTGTTAGAAGAAATATAAACATAAATGCACATGAGTTTTCCTAGAAACCTTTTTACCAAAATATTCACAGGTAGATGCAAGAACAGTAAAATCAGTTTATGATTTCTGATGCTAATAAAAGAAATGAAGTCCCTAACTGGTAACATTCAAAAACAAACAAGCAGTGCATTTACATACTTTATTAGAGGATTAGTTCCCCAGACATGTTTCATTTAGATTGAGTTGGAAGCAGAGGTGGTATTCAGCAGACCAGTTCTGGAGAGCGGAAATTTTGAGTAGTTCGGAGAACTGGCAAATACCACCTCTGACTGGAGATTTTACAGTATCCTTCCCCTGCCATGTCCACCAAGCCACACCCCAACATTGGTGGTAAAAAAAAATTGAATCGCACCACTGGTTGGAAGGTGTTTCTTGCATAATGCATTATGCCTTTTAATCAAGCTACCATTGCCATCTTCCTGTCCACCCATCTAAAACCAGAATGTGACATCCATCAGATAATTGTGGATACAGTATTAACTGTCAAAGGGTCAGGAAACCGAAGTGGGAGACACAGGGAATAAATACCTACTTGTTGTAAGCAAAGGTTTCTTTTGAAGAAGAAGTCTTTGGTGAATGAATATACATGTCCCACTGCCCCAGGATAATGCCATGCCCCTGGTGGAGACTGACTCTGAGCAGTGAGAGGAGGACCCAGGCCCCTCCCTTATCCATCCTAGGGCACACAGGGAGGAGAAGATCAGGGTAAAATGTGGTCTACTCGGGAGGAGAGGGCCGTGATCCTCTTCATGGGTTGCAGATGTGAGATCTGCATAAAAGGTGTCCAGTGTGCTAACAGACGCTGGAGACAAATTAGTGTTTTATTCCTAAAGAAGGTTTATCTTGGTTGGCGTTCTTCCAATGGACTGTACCTGGTTTTCTTCCTGAAGTTGGCAATTATCTATCCTGGTCTGTCATGGAACTTTATTCAGTAAGGTTTGTTTTGGGGTTTTGCTTCGTTATCAGCTCTTTGAATGTGAACTGTGTTCCTTGCCTTTGAAAATGTTATTTTGAAAATAGTTTACTCCTCCACTGTGAACAATTAAACAGTGAAGGCAAGTTGAAGGCATTAAAGGACTTTTAGTTACGTTTTGGGTTTTGTTATATATTCTGATATACTCTGGGTCATCGCAGATAATGTCGCAGGATCTAATCAGGGTTGATCACCAGGACCAGAGCTTGAGGTCATGCTGGAGCCCATCTTCAGGGAAAGTCTCTCTAGCAGTGCGTGCTACAGAGAGGTTCCTTGCAGATGGGCCCCAGCACGAGTCCAAAAGCTCACTAGACAAAACTTCTGATCCCAGTGACCAACCCAGATTGGAAATCGTGGCTTTTCTTGACCTATCGCTTGGTACCATTCCATGGAACAGGTCCTGCAACCTCGCGGATTAATAAACAGGGCTTTAAGAGTGAAGGTTTCTGGCTTCCTTTGAAATATGAACAAAGTGTATTTTAATTAGGCACTAATCTGAAAGATGACGTCTCTCTTCCATCTACAGAGACACAACACTCCCAGGCTATTACTTATCTTCAGTTTCCCTTTTTTTTTTTAGGTTTCTAGGCATTAGCAAATTTTGTTCCCACTGGGTGCTGACAGCCTCATGAACTGCCAAGGCAACCACAGAAGTTGTAGATCTTCCAGTTGAGGAAATACATTTGGAAACTCCAAAAGGTTAAGTAAACTTCAGTGACGAGAACTTCCAGGACCATCTTCTTACCCCACCCACATGAACTGACAAACAAAACATCTCTATTTCGTGAATTTATTTGTATATTGTCTTCTGCTGGAACAAAATCAATTTCTCAACAAAGGGGTTAGTGGGCTGAGCTTCTTGAAGAGGATTGGGTTAAGAAGAGGGCTGAGTTGACCAAAATTAAAGGTATGAAATGTTCTCTGCTCAAAGTCATAAAAATATTAATGGCCTTGTCTTAGTTTGTATCCCAATTCCACGAAGGAGAATGATCCAGGCTTCTCTTCCTAAATTGCCCAACCACATCTGTTAATTATCCATACTCATAAATATCCTACAGCCAAACTCTTAAGGTTCATTATATTGCAAACAGATTTGTCAATTGTTCTTTTCTAAATTGCAGGGATCAGAAATGAGAAGAGTGCTGCAAAGAGTTCAAAAAAGACCACTTATTTCGTTAAGCCATCAGCAGCAACCATCAAGGAAAGCTCAATCAAATTACGGCAGAAAAGTGCTGGAGAGTGTTTGTATGTAGAAACAAATACCAGGACTTACATGCTTAGCAGTTAATTAGAACTTGGGGAAGGAAATAAATGAAGAGGCAGCAAATGAAAGTAGCACTTTCTTCTATAGGAACTGCTGCTGCTGTAAAAGTTCCCCTTGCACATACATGCTAGTTTTTTCTGATCTGAATGGGGATTCCATTAATCTTTAAATTTAATTGAGGAAGGAAGGAAGGAAGGAAGGAAGGAAGGAAGGAAGGAAGGAAGGAAGGAAGGAAGGAAGGAAGGAAGGAAGGAAGGAAGGAAGGAAGAGTCTTCTTTTTTTCCTATAATAAGGACCAGAGTAAGTTTACTCTGTTTTATAGTTCACTCTTCTGGTTTCTGATACCAAAAAAATTCTGGTCCAATTCTGTAAATAAAAAATGTGTAGAAATTTGTCATGAGAAAGGATTTTAAAAAGTTGTATTTTCTATATAACTTTTTGAGGTGGCTTACATCGCTGTCTTTCTGACAAACTCTCTGTCTCTTGCTTCTATCATCATCTATTTTCTCTCTCTCTCTCTCTCTCTATCTGTCTATCTCTCTACAATCTATCATCTGCCTGTCTATCATTTTTGTTATCTATCCATCCACTTCCTATCCTGTCCATCTGCCTATCTAGATCTTGCACACTTGTAGCAATACCAAACTCTTTGATGAAAACAATATATTTTCTAGCCTTCTTAGATTGCCCAGAAATAATTCAATATTTCATGAGGATATGGTTCATCCATTTATTAAAGCACCCATTTATTAAAGCATCCCAGAGTGATAAAATTGCTTTTTAAGCATTCAGAGAGACAACATCTATTGTTTGCATACTGAGACATATAAAATTTTGTTTTGTTTTGTTTTTGAGGGAAGGGTCTATACTAGGTCTATAAGTGGTTAAATTTGTGCTAATATCCATCCTGCCCACATCCTGAGGAAATGCTCAAAAGTGTCTTTTCAAGCCAAGTTTATAGCAATCAGTTACAGAATTTCAAATTTAGTCTCTGATGGTTTTGCAGAGGAAAAACGGATCACTCTGCGGCACTCCCTGGAGTGATGGGAAAGGAGATTTCTCCCTGCTGTTCTACCCAAGGTGAATAATTCTTTATGAGCAATACTGAGGCATACATTTTTTCATTCTCCAAGCGATCACTGAAAAATTAGGGAGTCTCATTTTCTCACATCCGTATATCTCCACTCGGTCACTATGACAACAGTGTATATATTTTCAGAGATGGAAAAGGACTCAGGGAGTGGGCATCAGTAGAAGCGTCCAGCTGAAATTTTCCTTTTCTCCTCTGGGGCTGATCAGTTAATATTAATTTAACAAGCCCTTCTGTGCTTAATCATCAGATCTGAAGTATTCATCCATCCATCCATTCTCTCTCTGACTCTATATGTGTGTGTGTGTGTGTCTCTCTCTGTATCTCTCTCTCTCTCTGTCTCTTTCTGTCTCTCTGTCTTTCTCTGTCTCTGTCTTTCCGTCTCTCTCTCTCTCTCCCCTCTGTCTCTCCCTCCCTCCCTCCCCTCTCTCTCCACTTTTCCCATTATCACTGCATTGTTCCCATTTTAATCTGGGGAGTCTATTTTTTCACATTTGAAAATAAACTTTGTCATGTTTACATTTTAGGGGAAGGAGCTGTGGGATCCGGAGGCAGATTAGAACAAAGGCAGATGCAAAGAAACACCAGCTAGGATGGAGGTCCTTCTTGACAGGTCGCAGAACCTCGAGAAAGATGGTGTGTGGAGAAGAAGAAAAAAAGAAAGGATAATAAGGAATAACCTGATTTTAAAGCTACTCAGCAGATGCAACTTCAGGAAAGAAAGATTTTCCACTTTGGCAAAGTGGTTTAAATTCAGAGATTTCAGGACAGGTTTTGGCCTTTAAGCTAAAGTTCTAGTGCCAACTGAGAAATCTGATAATTATATTGCTTGGGGAGAGAACAGAATCAATCAACTGGCAGCACATCCATCAACAGTATTTATAATTGGAGGGTGAATTTATGGCCGTGCCCTGCCTAAAATGGCATAAGAGGAGCTTACTCCTAAACAAACATGCGAAAAAAGCCATTAACCCCTCTCCCCTTCTCATCTCATTCTTCCCACTCCTCTGCGCTATTTCCAATCTTTTTCCCATCGATCTGCTGGAATGATCCTTCTTTGCCAAGTAACAGTGTGAGTACAATTGCCTTTTATGGGCATCTGAGCGAGCCTGGGGTGGCAAAAGGTGGGGGCAAGATGCTCAAACCCAAAAAAATCCATATATTTGTTTTGTTTTCATTTCTTGTGCGCACATCATTTCCCTGGCAGGAGCTGTAACTTCAGCATGGAGCCTAAGGGTGGTATTTGGTCCAGAGAAGGACCAGCAGGGAAGATTTTCAAAGAGGATGTCAGAGGTTTTGTGGATTTAAAAGGGAAAAAAAACAGAATGAACTGAAAGCACCTCTTTTCATAATTTGTCCTACCTTAGCCACTAAGTCCTGAGGCCAATTAGTCTCTCTCAGCTCAACCCACTGTCAACATTCCAAGTAATGTACCCATTGAAAGCAGAACTCCGAGACAGGTAAGATTCCTCAAAGAACAACTTTATTGGATACATCATACTGGCACAACTGGTGAAAACTGACTCTGAAAGTTCCCATGGTTTTGACCTAATTAAAAAGTGAAAGTTCCCTTTTCCCCCCTAGTCATCAGTCACATTGTCCAAAAGAGGTGCAGGCCAGTTGTTCAGTTATTCTACTCCTCTTCTTCCCCACCACCTATTGAAATGTCCTTGGTTCCCAGACGAAAGCTCTTTGTTTTGACTACAAAACCCCAGCTAAATAGTTTTTCCCCTCTTCCCTGTCTTGTGGCGACCCAGAAGCCATAAAGATGGCCTCAGCCAGATTCGCTTCAGGGTTGACACCCGCCTCAAAAGGTTGTTATCGAAGGGAAAATAGAAAGAGGAAGGGGTATTAAGTATATTCACCACTCTGAGTAACTTAGCAGAAGAATAAGGGTGGGATAAAATAAATAAATACAAAAAAGTTATAAAGAGCCTTCTAGGTTTGCTATTTTTATGTCAAAATGACATTGTTTGTAAATATCAGGGTAGGGACAACCAGGAAAGACCCAGAAAAAAGGAATAAAGAGCATAAAAGAGGTAGAAAAGTAAATTCATTTAGGCATAGACTCTGACTTGTTATATAACTGTGTATAGTGCAGATTAACGCTTGCTGGTACAGTAGTATGTTACAAGCCTTTGATCAAAGATCAAGAAGAAACCAATCTGGAGATCTGGGTTTTAAAGAACCTCTAAATCCTAGCTTTCAAATTGTCTATCTTTCCTATAAAGTTAAGTTCTGAGTGAACACAAAGAAGTGGAATTCAAGGCACAGATAAGCTAAGGGGTGGATTTACACCAGACCTTGATTAACAAAACACAGTTCCTATGATCATATAGCATGATGGCTTCATTCCAACCTCCCAAAGTATTTTTTTTTCATTTAACTAAATACAAAAAACAAAGAAAAAGAAATTAAGAAAGTATTAAGAAAGAGAGCTGAAAAAGAAACAAAAATATACAGGGAAAATATTTCCAGGCATATATAAAGTTGTGCAGTAAACATTTTAATAAGTGGGAGCCATAACTCATCATAGTCATCCATAATTAATCTATATTGATCAATTCTGCAGACCACTAAACAGTTGGAGCCATATGTTTGTCTTCCCAATGCCGAACAATAATTTTTTTAGCTGTAAATAAGGTACAGAATATCCACTTTCTTTGTCCAGATGTTAATTCCCATGTGACACACTGGGAAAGAAGTTATCACATGCATTAAGTCAACTTTGAGACTCAATATTTGCAGATAATGGCTGTGTTTCCATAACACCAAACCACAAATGACCCAACCTCATTTTAGCCTGCCCTGTTGTTGTGCAAAAGTGGCATGTTTTTAACAGTAAAAATCTCTGCCTTCAGCAGTCTTACTAACGATCTGATGAGGAATTGACTGATGCCCTGATGCCTGACAGCAGAAGACATAAGAAATTAAGCCCTGTGGAATGCAGCATCTTTCTCTGCAGGAGTTTAAAAACATGCTTGTTTGCTGACCTAACTGGATTTGTGGTCTGTCTCAGGAAGATTGCCTAGTTCTGCTTAAATTCCAGACAAAGAGCAATGCCAACAAATCATAAGAACCTTTATGTGGTCATATGAATGTATCTGGGCTGCCCCAACTGTCTCTCCTGTATCAGTGCATTTCCATAACAACCAGTTATCTCCTAAACGTGCAGGAGGACAACAGCAGATTAGACAGAAACAACTATGGTGGACTCCTATAGCAGGAGAAGCATTCCAACCCTTACAAGATATTTTTTTAAAGTATGAAAGTTCTTAAGAATTGACCTCCAAAATCTCATAGAACCATGAGGGAGGACAGGTCATTTATAATCTGTAGACTTAGAATCATCATCTGGCCAAGATCAAATCCCAGTACAAAAAGAAGATCATGAAACTCCAATTATACTTTTCTACATTTCCTCCCTAAAGGAAAAAGCCTTTCCACATTCTGGCATGAAACATGTAACTCAGTTTGTTTCAGGTGTTCTTCGATTCTCAAAAGTCCTGTTCTTGCAGTTGTATCAGTGGAACCATACATAATGGCATTAAGAGTTGTATTAGTGGAACCAGAAAAGCATTAATAGTTGTAAATCTAATCTTACGAAGCTTCTCCTCCGGTAATACTGAATTGCTAACTAGGGCATACAAAACCTTTGCTAGACCAATACTCTAATACAGCTCATCTGTCTGGAATCCGCACTGTATATTGGACATTAACACAATTGAGTGAGTCCAGAAGTATTTCACAAGAAGAGTACTATACTCCTCAGCTACAGAATACCCTACACCACCAGGCTTGAAATTTGGGGCTTGGACAACCTAGAACTACACCACCTATGGTTGGACTTAAGCATAGTACACAAAATTATCTGCTACAATGTCCTACCAGTCAATGACTACTTTAGCTCCAACCGCAACAATACAAGAGCACACAACAGACACAAACTCAATGTAAACTGCTCCAGACTTGATTGCAGAAAGTACGACTTCAGCAACAGAGTGGTCAATGCCTGGAATACACTACCTGACTCTGTTGTTACATCCTCAAACCCCCACTCCCTTATCCTTAAACTATTTACAATTGACCTCACCCCATTCCTAAGAGGTCTGTAAGGGGCATGCATAAGCGCACAATCATACCAACTGTCCCTGACCTATTGTCCCCATTTATTTGTACCTATTTCCTGTATTCATTCTCATGTTTATTCTTATACCTATTATCTTGTAAGCGATTGACAAATCAAATAAATAAATAAATAAAACAAATACATAATCTGGAAAGCTCAATAGACCAAGGTCTGAATAGAACTAGGATTAGAAGCTGAGATACAATCATGAAAAAGACTCCTATATTTGTTTACGGGTCATCATCTCAAGATATCTGTGCAACTAAAATGACTGCTTTTCTGTTAGCAATCAGGGATTCCCAATTCATCCTGTGTATGTGTTTCACGTTTCCCATTTATAGGATTTTTGCACAACTCAAGCTAATTATTGGCTTATGTTCCATGCTAAGATATTTGCACAAAAAGTCAAAATTATGGTTTCTGCAAATGGTCATTGCTGTTTGTTTCAAAAATCTTTTTTTTTTTTTGTCTGTGTGTATTTTATTCCTTTTTACTGTAAACCATGCTGAACACACTGAGTGGAAAGGCAGGGCTGATGACCTCCAACGAGAAGATTTATATTTTGATTACTGTAGAGGTTTAGTTCTTTAACCAGGCTAAAGGCATAAATTACTGAGTAATTCTATGCTCTTGGGATTTTTCAAAATCAAGGATATGGTTAAAGAAATAAATGTAAGGATAGACATTGGACACTTCCTTCAGCACTGCCATAACTTTGAATGATCCATATTTATTTATTCCTTTAGCACAATGGTAATGTTACAATTAGCCAAGAGACCACAATGTTAACACATAGTAGTTATCTGGCTGCCAAAAAGTACTTGTCTGTTTAGTTCATGCTCACACACTATCCAGAGGGCACCACAGGGGCAAATTAGGTAGCTCTGGACCAGAAAGACAAGCAGCATCTTACGGCGATATACAGCATCATCCGGGGTCTTCTCTCACGATCTATGTCACATTGCAGTCGGGTGTCACATTTAGGCAGGTCCAGCACCTTCAGGGGTCTGCCACTGCATTTCCCACTGAAATGGTACCTATTTATCTATTTGCATGTAACATGCTTTCAAACTGCTTGATGGGCAGAAGCTGAGGCAAGTGATAGGAGCTCACACTGCCTTGCAGTGCTAGGACTCGAACCGTCAGAGTTAAGATCATCAGGGTCTTTAAGCCACTGAGTCACCATGTCTCCTTGAAAGATCCATAAATAAACGGTCATAAGTTGAGGATTTCCTGTAGACCATTTTGTTCTCCAATAAAGAGAAACTTTATTTATGTGGTTGCTAGGATTCAAAAATGAGTTGATGGCACATAACCAGTTAGAAAACCATCCAAATATGATTATTTAATGATCCTAACGTGATTATTCAGAATTTTATTAGACGAGCCATGGTAGCACAGTGGTTAGAATGCAGTATTGCAGGCAAACTCTGCCCACAGCCTGGAGTTCAGTCCTGATGGGCTCAAGATTGATTCAGCCTTCCATCCTTCCAAGGACAGCAAAATGAGGACCCAGATTGTTGGGGGCAAGATGCTGGCTCTGTAAATCACTTAGAGAGGGCAGTAAAGTTCTATGGAGCCATATATAAATGCTACTGCTATTTCCAAAGCAATATTGAATGTTTTCTAAAAGACAGTCCATATATATTTTAAATGTATGTGCATAAAAGAAGAAGAGATCCACCATCTGCTACATTATTCATCAAGAGAACAAGCTTGCAAAGAAAAAAATGTACCCACCCTTAGATTCATATCTATCATGGACAGTACAGCTGAGCTACAACATAATATTTGATTCTTATGACTTTCGAAGAGCCCAACTGCCAGCCAGTTGCTAAGTGATGTGTTCCCATAATGTAAAGGACCTGCCTGTATATCTAAAATGTATAAAAATAATGAAACAATCTTTTCCCAGAACAATGGTGGAAGCCACCCAAAAATGTGTTCAGAGAGGAGGGCTGGAGTGGAGTAATCCAAACAAAATATTAAAAGAATGAATCAGAATAAAATGCATAATATATGGGGTCATTTTTCTTTTCTCTTTTTCCTTTAAAATGGGAGATTGGGTCTACTGGGGGAGGGATGTTTTTTTTTTTTTTTCCTTCCCTGTTTGCACCTTCAAGTATGACTGATGTGTGCAAATGAATCTTGGCAAGACTGCTTTTGGAGAGTGATAAAAAGAATTACTGTGATTATAAGGTTAAGATCATTTCCATCAGGCCCCGTTTTGCAGACTATGTTAAGAAGTGGCTTTATTGTTATTGTCATCAGAGTTTGGCCACATCATGTTCACCTTTGGGTTCTGTTTCCTGGTGTTTGATGGCACGTCATTTTCAGATTTTATTTGCCTGGCTTTGAACTGAGCAAGACTTAGTGGAGAGTGTTAGTCCCCTTTCATTGCTTTGTTGCAAATTAAGTCCTCTTCAAATTCTAGAATAGAATAACAGAGTTGGAAGAGACCTTGTAGGTCATCTAGTCCAACACCCTGTTCAAGCAGGGGACCCTACACCATTTCTGACAGGTGTCAGTCCAGTCTCTTCTTGAAAGCTTCCAATGATGAAGCTCCCACAACTTCTGAAGGCAACTTCTGTTCCATTGATTGTTTATTCTCACTGTCAGAAAATTTCTCCTTATTTCTAGGTTGAATCTCCCCTTGTTCAATTTCCATCCATTATCCTTTTAAGGTGCGCTTAAGGTTTCTACTTGGCTGAGTCTACTAGTTTATCTAAAAGAACGCAAAGGAGAAAGTTAACTTTAATTAAGGACACTAGACCAAGTTCAAAGCTATTTTGCATCACAGCTTTTCATGCAAAAGGGCTTCTAGACGAAGACAGAAAATGAACAGAGTTTTGATCCTGGTAAGGAAAGAACATTCCGGGATGCAACTAAAGGGAATTAACAAATGTGCCAGGCACAGGAAGGTTATGTGACTCACAGCTATCTCCTTGCTGTTAGCTCCCAATCACTGCTTGGTGAAATCACCTTTCTGAAACAACCATAATGCAGAAGCTAGCTTGCTTTTTTTTTTTTTTTTGGTAGAGATTCTCAATCATCCAGGTCATGGCTGTCCCAAAGCTACTTTTTTAAGGAGGCAACTGGATTTTCTTGGTTTTTTTTTCTTTTGAAGATGTTTCGCTTCTCATGCAAGAAGCTTCTTTAGCTCTGAAGGTCTCTTCTTTTGAGCATCTTCAAAAGAAAAAAAAACAATGACAGTCCAGTTGTCTCCCGAAAAAGCACCTTTGGGACAACCATGACCTGGATGGCTGAGAATCTCTACAGACTTTTAACTATGCAATTTGGGATGAAAACCCTTTGAATGGTATTGGAGTAGGAATGGATTTCCAGAGAAAAAATTGCAGACTACAGGAGCCAGGAGCACCACTTAAGTGATCCTGAGGACACAGGTAAACCTCCACGTGCTTCAGCAACCCTCTAAAAAGGATGCAAATGACCAGCTATCTGCAAGGAATATAAATCCTTCCATTCCCCACCATCCAGTCAGAGCTGGAGTATCTTCTTGGACGAGAAGTGGAACAAGAAAGTCCAGTTGACTCCTGAAGAAAAACACCTTTGGGGCTTAGCTTCATGTGTTAGACAAAGAGAAAGTAAAATTTCATGAAAACCAAACTGGGTGGTTGGTGAGCTTCCTTTGAGATGAAAAATAAAATCTTCCCCAAGATGTATTTTAAGACAAAATGACGGTTTTTTATACCTCCTGCATTTAGCCACTAGGATTGGCACAGGGTATCTCAACAGCATTGTGATTTGACAGGATGAGACAACTACAAGAGTTATAAATAATGGCCAGCCTCAGTCTCATCTTTTAACCTTTGACTTTCAGTATTTTTTTTTTTAAATGCATTAAATATCTTCTTTGAATTAGCTGGCCTTCAGCCCAGAAATCTATGTGAAGCCCAGGATATTTTATGTATTTATTAAGAATATTTATATGATTTCCCAGTTTAAACAATCTGACTTTGGGCAGTGAGAAATTCCTTAAAACAAAAATACAAAAGAAAAACAATGCATTCCACTAGTGCAGGGGTAGGAAAACTTGGCTCTTTTATCACTTATGGACTTCAACTCCCAGAATTCCTGAGTGAGCCATAAAAGGTTCCCCATCCCTGGCATACTGGTTTTTCAGTTGTGGGGGGAATCAAATTTTGACTTGAACGGGACTGTTTTATATACAAATGTAGGACATATAAAGAATATAAAGAGCAATAATATAAAGAATATGTCCTACATTTGTATATTAAGCATTCCCATTCAAGTCAAAAATTGATTTCCTCCACAACTGAAAAACCAGTAGGCCAGGGATGGGGAACCTTTTATGGCTCACTCAGGAATTCTGGGAGTTGAAGTCCATAAGTGATAAAAGAGCCAAGTTTCCCTACCCCTCCACTAGCACATTGTATTGCTTTAAAAGATGATCTGGTCTAAAAATATACTAAATCTCTCCAATGGAGAACATTGGCTCATGCAACCTTGAACTATGCCGCCTACAGTTAGACTTAAGCATAGCACAGAAAATTATCTGCTACAACGTCCAACCACTCAATGACTACTTCAGCTTCAACCACAACAATAAAAACTCAATGTAAACTGCTTCAAACTTGATTGCAGAAAGTATGACTTCAGCAACAGAGTGGTCAATGCCTGGAATGCACTACCTGAGTCTGTTGTTACATACTCTAACCCCCACTCCTTTAACCTCAAACTAACCACTATTGATCTCACCCCATTCCCAAGAGGTCTGTAAGGGGCGTGCATAAGTGCACCATTGTGCCTACCGTCCCTGTCCTATTGTCCCCATTTATTCATACCTATTTCCTGTATTTTTACTCATGTTTATACTTATATCTATTATCTTGTAAGCGATTGATAAATCAAATAAATCAAATAAATAAATAAACAATTGGAGTAGAGACAAACCTTAACTGCCTTTTTTGGGATCTGCAGTTTGTCAATGATATATCAGAGGAGCAATTCTTCTAAAGGATAGGGAATGCCGCTAAGAAGACATGCCTTCTGGGTCCTACAAGATGGCTTTGGTTTAGTAACTGACTAACAGAGTTGGAAGAGACATTGGTGGTCTTTTAGTCCAACCCCCTACTCAAGCAGGAGACCCTATATCATTTTATATAAATGGTTGTCTTCTTAAGAAGAATCTCTTCTTAAAAGTCTCCAGTGATGGAGAACCCACAGCTTATGAAGGCAAGCCAGGAACTTAATGGGACACAGAGAATAGATAGGGGCGGGGCCAGTCAGCGGTGGGATTTGCGGGTTCTCCGGACTACTCAAAATTTCCACTACCGGTTCTCCAGAATGGCTCAGAACCGGTTGAATACCACCTCTGGGTTGATCTCTCTTATTTGTAACAGATATTGGAAGATGGCTATCATATCACACCCAGTCCTTCTCAATAAACTTGCCATACCAGATTACTGCAACTGTTCTCCATATGTTTTAGTATCTAATCCTCTAGTACAAGAACCCAGAGTATGTTTCTCTCTTGGAATGTGTAGGGCAGACAAATACCTTTGACAGAAGACAGTTCCGCAACAGCCCAATCCTATGCCACAGACAGCATTATAGGTAGTGTTCAATTTACAACCAGTTGCTCAGCAACTGTTTGAAGTACCGTCAGCCTCTCCCCACAACCACATAGCTACACTTCAGGCACTTAGCATTCAGACTACATTCACAGCTCCTGGCAGCATCCCATCATCATGTGACCATGTTTTACCATAGTTTTGCCAAAAACCTGTATTTATTTTAGGTTTTCATCAAAATTGTGCATTGGTGACTTCAATAATCTGCTTAATGACCACCACAAAAATGATTGCACAACTGTGTTGATCATGGGATCGAACTGCTTCATGACAAGCTACAACTGTGATGGGCAAATTCTATTATCTCCATAATTCAAGGACTACTTGTATAGATGGTAACAACTTGAATTGTACCAGGAGGCCTAGACAAAGCCATTGCAAGTATGAAGTAGAAACGTTGTACAGGCACAATAAGAAATTCACACAACAATGTGTCTGGTCTCAATGAACACTCCAGACAAAAAATAAATAAACCACTGAAAATCTAGTTGGTGTGAACAAAACAATGTGTGACTGACTTGACCCGGAGTTTAACCCAATGGAAGGCAACTTCCCTGATTCCAATGGAATTTAGCTCTTGGCATCTCAAGTCCTAAGAGAGAGAAATAAGCTACAAAAACCAGACTGGCTCCTAAAATGCCTTCAGTCTGACATGCTTCAAGAACCTGAAATAACGGGATATTTCCCAGAACTATTCCTTACAGCATAAGGGACTTTAGACAAAGAAAATAATTTACATTACCTAAAGTCATGTAGCTAAAACAATAAACCTTCTCTCTACTCCTGAGCCCAGAGGTCCACAGCTCCCTTTATCCCCACTTCAACATGCATTTGATGAAATATGGCAGCAGCATCTGAAACAAGCAGCCTGAAAAGCCACAGATTTGCCACCAGGCCCACAGAGCAGAAAGCGAGGGAGATATAATGGTATGTGAGAATGATCTTGGGAGATGGTGGAAGGGAGAGGGAGAAGGAGAGAGGGGGAGGGAGAGAGGGAGAAGGAGGGAGGGGGGAGAGGGAGGGGGAGAGGAAGAAGGAAAGAGGGAGAAGAAGAGGGAGAGAGGTTGCCTTGGTTGTAAAAAGGACTTTCAAAATTGGTGTCAGCCTTTTCAGATAGACCAGACAGAAAACATAATCGGATTAAATAAATTGACTTTATTGAAAGGCAACGTCAACAGAATCCGAACATACACATCTCCTGCAACTCTGTTTGACTCATCCCAAGAGTTTTGGATGACCTTGCTGGGAACTATCCAGGTCCGTATTCAGTTCCATTCGGCGCTATATTTATCTCTTCTCTGATGCCTTGGGAAAGAAATTGTTTGACCGCGGTCAACCATGTTTGCTCCTTTCCCATTTCCCTTCACAAAGCCCATCTAATGAAACACAAGTGTGTTGGACTTCTCTGCAAGTCAAGAACTTTCTCATGGGAAGAAGTAGTTGGCTTCAGTAAAAATGGTCCACAGCTCCAAGATACCCTTCCTTTGTTTATTATTCTGAATCTGTATATGTATTTTAAATTGCACCAATGTTTCTCTGGTCCCTGTTCTTTTGTGCACATATCTATATACATAGGAGAGCTAACATTTTTGATGCCTTGTACATTGAAAGGCACATAGATTTTTATTAGTCCATAGTATTAATGATTGAGCCTTGGCCAAGTTCTCTATATTTCTTGGTTGGGTTCCAACTTCTAAATGACTAGAGAAGGCTTCCTGGTCCTGAAACACATTCCAAATTATTAGCACAATAAAACAATTGTTGGGTGACCTGTATCATGTGATGTGTATCATCATCCTTGTGTTTGACTTGAGAAGGTGTATATTTAGTTCACCTCGGTGCCTGTAGTATCTCCAAACTAATGGATTAGAAAGGTTGATTATTACTGGAAATTAATTCACTATAGAAGGTTCAACTGTTCCTAAGGACAAGCATCTGATCTGTGGAAGGATTAGTGATAGTGAAGCAATCCCAAAAGTGTTTTTTCAAAAGGCAACTGGATTTTCTTTGCTTTTCCTTGAAGATGTTTCACTTCTCATCCAAGAAATTTATTCAGAACTGAAGAACAGAACTGAAACCTCTTCAAAGAAAACTGAAAGTGAAACATTTTCAAAGAAAAACAAAGGAATTCCAGCTGTCTTTTGAAAAAGCACCTTTGTAACAACCATAACCTGGACGACTGAGAATCTCCATAATGAAGCAATTTTTTTTAACTATAACTGAAAGGAGATTTAGTTCAGGAAGTATATGAGAAGAATAGACAAAACCAAACTCCTTCTTGTGGTTTCTAAACTCAACCGTAACTTTAGAAAAACATTGTCTGCTCAGGTGAGATAGTCCATTGTGTAACTTTGTCTCCAATAATCTCAGCATCCTGGTTGGAATCTCTCCCATACAACTCTTTCAGATCATTTGTTTATAACAAAAATTAAGTTTTGTTATAAGATAAAAAATGTAGAAGAAACAAAAGTTAAAAACACAAGGAAAAGAAAGAGAAAAGTGGAAAGAAAGAGGGGAAAAAGTAATAACTTCTGACTTTCTTCAATGCAGTAGATTATAAAAATAAAACCATATCAACCTTTTGTGTACCATTCACAATGTTTGAAGCCATTGTTATGATACAAAAATCATTCTAATCATCCAAACCCAAAATCCAAGTAGATTACAAAAATTACGCAACATCAGCTTTTTGCTTTACAGCTCAAAACCCTTCAAGCCATTTTTACGATTGCAAAATCTTTCTAATCTTCAAAACCCCAAGTCAACGTTTTATTGTTTTCATTTTTGAGCAACAACTGTTTCAAAGCAGATTGAGAAGTTACCGAAGTTGTTTATATGTAGAGATTTGAAGTGTTTAACTCAAAATGCTAATGTCAACACCTCTTCTCCATCTTGCATAAATAACACCAATTCCAAAATACCATTAAAATTCTGAACAAATATTACTGCATCTTCAGAATGAAGTAGGACGAATATTTCCAGGAAACCGGAAGATAAAGTTCAGGCTAAGGTTCTGTCTAGCTATTGTTCCTGCTATTCTCCTTCTTTGTTAGACTTTATTAATATCCCAGCCTGCTGCTAGAGTAGGTTGAGATTCTGTTTTGACGAGAGCAGCAAGTATTTGTGATATAATTTGTAAGATCTGTTTATTAACTAATGAATATAAATTTTAGAGTTATCTAATCTTTGGCACAAAACTAAACTGCAAAACACTTTCTTTTGCAAGCTGAACATGACCTCTCTTATAAGCTAAACATGAATTATTTTATTTTCTCTCCCTCCCACTGAATAATTATCTTTGACCTAGTAGGACTACTAGTGTCTGTCAGGAGAGAATAGGTCACTTAAAAGTATAAAATAATCCTGAGCAAACAAGTCAAGTATACAAAATTGCTTCTTAATGGCTATTTATACATCTGTTGCTATGCATCTTTTTTTCACTATCTGTTTTAACTGAAGAGGATGGGGATTTTGATTTAAGCTGGGAGCATGTGTTGGACAGCTGTCCCCCTGGTGTGGTGGAATTTCTGGATCCAGAAGCTAGGGTGGTCCTTCTCTGCAGGCTTAAAGTCTGAATAAAACCCCCATCCCCCAAACCCTAAAAAAAAAATATCACAGGGTCCATTAAAGAAGATGGCAAGTCCATTCAATGAGACCTAATGAGCTATTTTGGATGACCCTATAAACGTTGCTCCTATCTGGGGTCATAGGAAATATGTAAATCTTAGAATATGGTCATTTAGTCAGAAAATCCTTGGAAGCCTATTATGACAGTTCTTCAGGGGAAACTAATCTTTTGGTAAACACACCATGTGCCTTTCCACATGGCACTTAACTGATGACCAGAGAGAAAAGAAACTTGGAATGTCCTGTTTGAATCCACATTCCATGCAGGATGAGATACTAGGGCCATCTGACAGTTTGTTCACCCAGCAAAATGCCTCAAGTCTTTTTCCGGCAATCTGGTTCTTTCTAAATATGTGGCGACATCGGAGGCCAGAATTCTGCCTAGTCAATTCAGGGTTATGTTTACTCCAAATGGATGGCACCTAATTGAAATAGGCAGACAAGCTGGAGAAATTCCCTAACCTGCTACAGTGCTATAAGATATTTTTCCATGCCCTGACAATATGAAATAACACTATGGTTATGCAAGATGGAAAGATCCAGTTACCATTTTTGAACATCTGGCCAAAGCCATCTTTTGCTGCCAATCTCTTCTTAAAAACCTCCAGTGATGGAGCACCTACAACTTCTGAAGACAAGCTGTTCAACTGGTTAATTGTTTTCACTGTTAAGAAGTTTCTTCTTAATTCCAGGGTGTTTGTCTCCTTGATGAGTTTCCATCCATTGTTTCTTGTCCTGCCTTCGGGTGCTTTGGAGAATAAATTGATTCCCTCCACTTTGTGGCAGCCTGTCAAATGCTGGAATACTGCTATCGTGTCCTTATTTTCTCTAGGCTAGGCAAACCCAAATCCTGCTACGGCTCTTCATATGTTTTAGTCTCCAGGCCTTTAATCATTTTTTTTGCTCTTGTCTGCACTTTTTCCAAAGTCTCAACATCCTTTTTGTAGTGTGGTGACCAAAGCTGGATGCAGGATTCCCATCATCTGATCATCCCAGACCATGTCTAAGGCAGCCTTATGATGCCCTTGGTTGTACATTAAAATAATGATTTCCCCCCCATTTCAACCGTCTGATGCTTCTCACAAGCTGTGCCAGTCAGATGACTCCAAGAGTTGGCTTGAGCCAAGATCCCCTTATCCTCCTTTTCAATTTCAATTTCAATTTCAATAAGAACAGAGTTGGAAGGGGCCTTGGAGGTCTTCTAGTCCAACCCCCTGCTCAAGCAGGAGACCCTACACCATTTCAGACAGGTAACTGTCCAATCTTTTCTTAAAAACTTCCAGTGATGAAACCCCTACAACTTCTGAAGGCAAAGCTGTTCCAATCATTTAATTGTCCTCACTGTGGGGAAGTTTCTCCTTAATTTCAGATTGCTTCTCTTCTTGATTAGTTTCCATCCTTTGTTTCATGTCCTGCCTTCTGGTGCTTCGGAAAATAGGTTGACCTCCTTTTCTTCCAGGGCCATCATTTTTTAGGTAGTGGAAGTGTCCAACTCTTCAAAATCAGGCTGTAGCCTTGGAGATGTGTGTCACTCTGAACACCACTGACCAGCAAAGAGGTCAGGGACTTCTGGCATGAAGTGGCCGAGTGAGACTGTTGGCTCCTTCTCTACTGCTTCACCACATAACCCTTCCCAGCTGATTATTGTGTTACTTCTGGACATGGGCTTACCACTATTTGATAATAGCACTATATTAAATAATGTAAAACCCATATCCTCGTTAGGCTCCCTTTGAACATATCTGTGCATGTAATGGAATGCATGGGTGATCATGAAAAGAGGGGAGAAGAAATGGTGTCCAGCAGTGGTGGGATTCAATTTTTTTACTACCAGTTCTGTGGGCAGGGCTTGGTGGGTGTGGTGTAGCTTGGTTGGCATGACTTGGTGGGCGTGGCAGGGAAAGGATACTGCAAAATCCCCATTCCCTCCCCATCCCAGCTCCGTTCTCCTGTGCAGGGCAACAGAAGAAGACCCAGATGATCAACTGGAATTCAGGAGGCAGAGAATAGATGGGTGTGGGGCCAGTCAGAGGTGGTATTTGCTGGTTCTCCAAACTACTCAAAATTTCTGCTACTGGTTCTCCAGAACTGGTCAGAACCTGCTGAATACCATCTCTGGTGCCCAGGAAGAAATTAGATAAGAGGGGAAGAAGCCCTCAGTTGCTTAAAAGTCAGTGAAAGAAACTTAGGAAGGCATTTATACTTGCAGATTTACAAGATTGTTGTCAGCTCTTTCAGCTAAACCAGGCATGAAACATGGCTATTGAATATTATATGATATAGGAATCATTTTATTGATGGTTAGAGAAGATATATGAAAGCTAGAAATAAAAGAAGACTAGTGAAATATAGACAATATATTAATAGACGTTAATAAAGTAAGATGAGGATTGCTATAAAAATTAGATACATTATGTATATAGTAATCAATATAGTATATAGAATAGTATATAGAAAATCAATACTAATGTAAATGATTATGGTTGGAAACTTTAATTGTTATTGCATAAGATATTTGTACTCAGATGACACACTACTTAGTGGATTGTTTGTATTAAAAATAAAATAAAAAATATAATAATAATAAAGGAAACATGGCTAAATGAGCTAAATCTGCTTTATTCTAAGGTTACGCTAACATAACCTTGCATGTCTAAAAGTACAAACTTCTTGCTTTCCACCTTTAACTGCTAGTTCCATAAGGGTGAATCCTTCCTAAATTTCTTTCTCTGGCTGTTAAGCAACTCTAGGCTCCTACTCCTCTTATCTGATTGTTTCCTAAGCAGTTGATAGTCTGTTTCATTCCTTCCTCCTCTCCTCATGGTCACCCATAGCATTCCATACCATTGCAAAACCCTTGAGCCAAACCAGAAAGGTTTTGACAGATAGTTAAGCCTGTCAGTCTAGCCATTTGTCAAAACTCTGTTCTTCTACCTGTCCAAATTCTACTTTAAGGAACACCATTGGTGAATGTTTTCTAACTTGTATTGTTATTTAGTAGTTGGGAGAGAAACAAAACTAGAACTCCTTATGTACCATACATTATAAATAAAGACAGCAGTAAGTTATGCCAATATTGATTTCTCCTGGCTTAAGAATTGGTTAACTCCATCATTGTTTTGAGATACCCCAGCAAGTCCCAAGTTTGGATAAAATGAGAAGGGCTGGACGCAGGGTTAGCACCCCTGTCTTGTAAACCTGAAAAAAAAATCGTTGAAGAAAGAAGCAAACTGAAAGTCCATTGTGACTTTTTTTTTTTAATATGGCTAGTTGGCCATATGCTTAAAGACAGACATCCAAATGTTGCACTATGTTGTATTCCTTGTGGAGGAAAAAGGAAATGAGGTCAATTTCTGAAAACTTGGCGCCAAACACTTAAAGAAGATATTCAGATTATTAATGTCTCTTGGGACGAAGCCAAAAATGCTATGAATGATCGAAACTGCTGGAAAATACTTGTTTCTCTGCAACAGGACCTAATGTCGATGATAAGAAAAGGTTCTCTTTTTCTATCTACAA
This sequence comes from Pseudonaja textilis, assembly GCF_900518735.1. The sequence goes on along the minus strand of NW_020769350.1, from coordinate 2,944,675 downwards.
GGTTCAGACTTTGCCATGCTAGCATCTCTTCAACACCCTTCCCAGATAGACATTATAACAGTATATTTAACAATTGTGAATGAAGAGACGATCTTTCCTTTAGGTGACAAGTTTTCAAGCAGAATCTCTCGAGTACTACTGATTGTAAGAACTGGCAGGGGGAAGATCTGCTGTACTTCAGTAAATAAAGATGATGTCTAGCTGGTTGACCTGTCTGCAAAGCCCCACCTGGTTCATGTTATAAAAGAGACCCCACCTCAGCAGCATTTGTGAACAAAATGCTCACCATTCAACCAAAGGCTCTCTTCTGTATAGCAAGAACAGAACAAACAGAATAGAAAACCAGTAGAATAGAAAAGGAAATAGTGTAGCGTAGTGTTGAGTAGAGTAGAGTAGAAAAGAACTTTGTCATTTTAAATATACGCTCATCAGTATACATTAAAATGAAATTTCATTGCATTCAACTCTCAAAAGGTAACTATTATGCATATACCAGAGGTGGTATTCAGCAGGTTCTGACCAGTTCTGGAAAATCGGTAGGGGAAATTTTGAGTAGTTCAGAGAATCGGCAAATATCACCTCTGACTGGCCTCACCCCCATCTATTCTTTGCCTCCTAGTCCCAGCTGATTGGCTAGGTCTTCTTTGGTTGCCCTGCACAGGAGAACAGAGCTGGAAAGCAGGTTAGTGGGGTGGGGAGGGAATGGGAATTTTGCAGTAACCTTCCCCTGCCATGCCCACCAAGCCACACCCACAGAACTAATAGTAAAAAAAATTTGAATTCCACCACTGGCATACACACACACACACATACACACACACACACACACACACACACATATGACACAAAGAAACATCACAGTCTAATGTTCACATATTCATGGACAAAAAAAAAAAGAATCCTACAAATTTACAAGATGGAGAGCATCAGGAACAAAGTTATTATTAAGGAGACTGCCATTTTTTTTTGTTTTCAAGAAAAATACTGATGAGGACCACCTAATATTTTTTTTTAGCAATTGGTTAGATGTGTTTATTTTTTAAAAAAACACCCTTAATCTATAGCTGTAAACTACAGTCTGTGAATTTAGTGTTTGAGCTAGTCAATTCTAAATAAGCATCTTTGTCCGATACATTCTTCCTAGATATTGTTGTTGGCAAGGCGTCTGAGGAGGCCTCCCGATCATTACTTGACAAAGCAAGAACGAGAGAAAATTGTTCTCATCTGAATAAACAGAACAATGTATCTGCTTAATGGTAATAACTTCTCAGATAAGAATTTATGCTCAAGCTTATTTTCGACCAGCACATCAGATTTGCCCCAGTAGAACATGATGGTGACATCTTGGTTTTTTTCCAGTCTTAAGTCATGATGGGGATATAACTACTAGACATTAGCTCTCCTTCATTATCTCAGTAATTTGTTGCTAATCCCATGGTCTGATTGTTCCTCATTTAGCTCTCTCCTACCCTTTCCATTTCTGGTCCCCAAGTTTCATAATTTGATCCTGTGTCTTGCTCATTGCTTAAATCACTAGTAGGAAGCCTCTAAGGCAGGGGTCGGCAACCTTAAACACTCAAAGAGCCATTTGGACCCATTTCCCACAGAAAACACCAGCAGTCACAAAACCCATTTAACATCTAAAATGAAGATAACACTGCATATATCGTTTTTTGCCTTTATGCTATATATAAAAAAAACTATAGTATTTATGAAATAAAAAGCCAAACTTCAATTATCCACCTGCAGCAAACCAAAAATGTCATTGGCTTCTGTGTGCTGTCATCCTCAATAAATCACGTGCTGGCAGGCGTCGCACGTTGGCAGTTATGATGCATATTTTGAGTGACAGGGTCCACAGCAGAGGGGTGAAAGAGCCACGTGCAGCTCCAGAACCACGGGTGGCTGACCGCTGCTCTAAAGTAAAGGTAAAAGTTCCCCTTGCACATATGTGCTAATCATTTCTGGCTCTAGGGCTCATCTCTGTTACAAAGCCGAAAAGCCAGTGCTGTCCGAAGACGTCTACATGGTCATGTGGCCGGCAAGACTAAATGCTGAAGGTGCATGGAACACTGTTACCTTCCCACCAAGTGTATCCCTGTTTTTCTACTTGCATTTTTACATGCTTTCGAACTGCTAGATTGGCAGAAGCTGGAACAAGTAATGGGAGCTCACTCCATTATGCGGTGCTAGGTGTTAGGAATGTAAGTCACCTAACAGTGATTTGGGTTGGAAATATATAAACCAGGGTAGACATTTTAAAACTGTATCTTTAAGAAAATGTAAAATTTGTAATTGGGTGTGGTTTCTCAAACGGCCATAAGATGGAGCCAGAAACCTGGGTTGTTTAGTCTTAGTCTCAAGAAGAGAGTGTGAGTGAGTTTCGGTTTCCTTCTGTCAGACAGTTTTGCCGTTCCTCCATTTTTCCTAATTGACTGCTATTCCTGGATTTGGTGTAAGTCTGATACTGAACCATTTTTGACACTGGACTTTGTTATTGGATTATCCCTGGACTGAAAACTGACTGATTTAATCTATGAATGACTTTGGACTGCCTATTTTGAACTTTGCTTAAACCTTTATCGAAAGTAAAAACCTACATTTACTGTACAGTGTATCTGTGTGCTGTGTGTGTATTATTCAAACACTACTTTCAAATATGTCTCCCTGTATGCACTCATTCTCCTAACGGGAAATTACCTCAACACTAGGGATTTGAACCACCAAATTGCTAACCTTTCTCATTGACAAGCTCAGGGTCTTAGCTACTGAACTACTGCATCCCTAGGAAATCTCTAGTCCTCCAGATATTGTAGAACTACAAGTCCCACTCACCCCACCCCAACACCAAGTGAAGAGGAGGTGCCACTAATATCTTCCTTGGCCTACTTGTATAATCCTTTTTCAAAGCCTCCTACTTTGGCTCACATCACATTCTGTCTTTGAGATGACTCCTTGAAGCTCTGACCTTCTATCCCAACTAATTGTCCCACTCTATAGAGTTCTTAACCTCTGGTCCATGAACCTGGATAAGGGGGAAAAATCACAACCTTATTTTCACTAACTTCTAACTGAATTCAGCTTTTCCATCAATAATGTAGGACTCCGAAAAATGTTTAACTTCACTCAGTCAATTAATCAGTTCAATAAATCCCACTATTACTTGGCCAATAAATAAAGAATTTTAATTCTAATTCTAATCTAAAAATTTTATAAGAATTATACTCTTAAACGGATGTTGTCTTGTTGTTCCTTTGATGGATGAAAAAACAAGCACACTCTTTTTTATATTTTGATAACATTTAGCATTTAACTAACAATTGGCATTAGAGTCAAATTGTTCTCCTTAGTGATACAGTCTCTATCTATAATTTTTTGCCTTTTAAGACATTTTCTTGAGAAAAAGCCCATTTGTCTCAAAGGAGTTTGCTCACCCCCAAAATTAAGAACCTCTGCTCCAGAGACTTGCATTTCCTGACTGCTGAACTCTTGATATCCAGCACTGACAATACTAATCCAGCTCCTTTTGCCCGTAGTTTTATGAGGCATTCTCCTTTCTCCCTCACTCCCTCTTTCCCTCCCTCCTTCCTAGTTTTCCTACCACCATCCCCTTTTTTTAATGGAATGCTTGAGCCAAGTGGGAGATTCCTGTCATATGTGTTAATTCTACATCGAATTATCCAGCCAAGCTAAACATGGCCTCTTGGCCAAATAATATACATATATGATTTCCATCTCTTTGAAAATGCAAATGAAAACCTCTCATCTCAAGGCTGGCCTGGTTCTTTGCAAGTCTGCTATAAAAGGAGTTATTTTTTCCTTCACTTTTTGATGTTAGAACGGAGACAAAGTTCTTGAGACTCTGTTAGGAAAGGTATGTGCTCAGAAAGCTTGTGCCTTCTTTTCTCAACTCTATCCAGGGAAAGACAGGTGAAATCTTGACCAACCGTCTTCTTTCCAACAACCTTGCCACCATATCATTACCTTGATTCCCTTGAATGCTTTTTCCCAACCACAGGGTGATTATAACTATTGATTCCTATCAGAGAAGATGTATGTTGAAGGTGATGTAAAACCTAGAATGTCCAACTTGGCAGGAGAAAGCCAGTTTGTATGTGACCACTGCAAAAACATTTTCATCGGTGAAGGAGAATATGAAAACAAGGTCAGACCAGTGGTAGGATTCCAAAATTTTTTACTACTGGTTCTGTGGACGTGGCTTGGTGGGTGTGACATGGGTTGGTGGGCATGGTTTGGTGGGCATGGCTTGGTGGGCATGGGAGAGGCAGGATAGTGTAAAATCTCCATTCCCTCCTCACCCCACTAACCTGTTTTCCAGTTCCGTTCTCCTGTGCAGGGCAACAAAAGAAGACCCAGCCAATCAGATGGGACTCAATGGGAGGCAGAGAATAGTTGGGGGCAGGGCCAGTCAGAGGTAGTATTTGCTGGTTCTCCAAACTGTTCAAAATTTCCACTAATAGTTCTCCAGAACTGATCAGAACTGGCTGAATACCACCCCTGGGTTGATCCCTCTTTTTTATGGCAAATATTGGAAGACTGCTATCCTGTCATGACCAAACGATAGTTATATGCAGAAACTTTTTCTGTACTTTCCCTCTGCTTCCACCTCCAATCTAGAATTTGGTTTGGTGGTAGAACACATGTTATGTCTATGGAAATTCTCAGTCATCCAGATCATGGTTGTCTCAAATCATGGGACAGTCTTTCTTTCAAAAGACAATTGGGCTCTCTTGCTTTGCTTGAGGATGTTTCATTTCTCATCTAAGAAGCTTCTTCAGTTCTGAGTGAATAGTGGAGAAAGGAAGGATTTATATTCCTTGTAGTCATCCGGTTGTTTGCACTCTTTCTGAAAATCAGTGAGGCTTGTCTGAGTCCTCAGGCAAACCCGCAAGTGGCCTCAATGATTCACCCATTGTTAGCCTTCTTGGCCAATAGACATTTTATCTGAAGGGTCCTTGATACTCTCTGATCTGGCAGGCATTTCATTATCCAAACTAGGTAACATCATCAGGGCAGGTTACTAGGATTGGACTAATTACTCAGCTAGAACTGATCATATTACCTAGTTTGGATCATTTCAACCTTGAGCTACTAATATTCTCCTTTATTGGTCATCGTATCTTACAGAATATGGACATTAGAAATACCCTAGAAGAAAAAATGCTACTTATTTATTTGGCCCAAAATTCTAAGATTTGAAGCAGGTCATCTGAGTTGTAAGACAAAATTTTTTGGTGACCTCTAGCTTTCAACTAGAGATGGCAAGCAGACAAGTCTTTAATCATTCCTTATGATATTACATGTTATCGTTTATAGAAAAGCAAAACTTTCTTAGTTATACTATGCACATGTTTCAACATAAAATGTACAGTTAATTCAGTAATAATCACAGACGATATAATTTTATATCTCTACATCCATAGATACATGTATAATATATTTGTTCTATAAAAACAAATCAGTCTCCAGATCTTTTGCTATTCTCTTCTTGCCCAAAATATTTCCAAATGGAATTATGTTGATTCCCACAAGCAGATTTAAGGATCACATCACCCTCATGTCAGAAGAACCAAGGTGCTTCCAGGTAGAAAAGATTATCCGGTGACATCACCATTGTCTGTGCCCAGCTGGGAACTCTTTTCATGTCCCTAGTAGGAGCTGGAGCAAAGGACAAGAACTCATCCTGGCTCAGCACTTGAGACTCGAACACAGCCTTGCTAACCTCCAACCCAGCATTGTAATCATGCAAGCCACCATACTCCTAAAATTTAAAGATGAAAAATTCTTTATTTGCTTTCACTATATTAAAATAGCAGTCTATTCAGATGTATGCTCTGCTTTGTTTAAATATTAGACTTGTGCAAATATTTGATTCTCTAAATCTGCTTGGATTGATTTAAATTCAAACTAGTTGGGGTATTTTCTACTGATGCATTCTGTACGTATACTACGGTGGTCCAATTTGGTCCAAATATGAGGTCCAAGTCAAATATTTGGCCTGAGCCAATTCAAATGTCCAAATTGAATTGATTATCTGAAACACACTGAATATTTAAATCTGAACATATTTGTTTGAATTGATTTGAGAGTTCAGCTGACTCAGAACTCAGAACTCAGAAAATAGTTAAAGTTCACTTTCTGTAAACAGAATCAAAATGCCAAGAATTGAACAATATTTGGATGCTGTTTGGTAGACTAGTTTCTTAGCAACTATTTTCTTTTTGCTATCTTTTTTCTTTAACTCCTTTGTTCATCTCAAACTCACTTCCTTTTTGCTGGTGCACAAAGTTCATATATATCAGATATAGAACTAGGCTACCATCATCCAAATCAAATCTCACTATAGCTAATTGTGTGAGCATAATGCCACGCATTAGGGGAAAAAAAATTCTACCAAGAACTAAGCAATGGCAAAAATCCCTAAAAGTAATAAATATACTTTGACACTCGTAGAAAAAATAAATGCAAGCAACTTGATTATCCTGCATGCAGCAGTTGCTGTTTTTTCTTTGCAATATCTTTAGGTACAAGTCACAATTTTCTTCTGTCCATCATCCACATTAGATGTATATGTGACAAACCATATCAAGGGGTTTTTTTTTGCAAAAGAAAAAAAAGGCAAATAAATAATCTGGAGTTACAAAATAGCTTGGCATCTCTCTGGAAAATGAAAAGGATGAAGCATCCTTTATCATGCTTGGCTTTGAGAATTAAACATTCCTGATCATTTCCAAATGAATGATTCAAGACAGTTTTTTTTTTTTTTTGCACACTACCATAGGTTTCCTTGAGGCTAATTCTCAATTTTCTAATTTTCTTTGGAAAAAATCTTGATTATTAAGCATTGCATAAATAGGACAATTTGTTTATTTCTTAGAAATCTCCCTCTTCTTTCTTTCAAGCCAACTGCATGAGCCTCAGGATAAATTTAGTTCATAGGATCCAATCTGAGTCAGTCAATGGTTTTATTTTCTGAGTTTTTGTACTTGCAATGGAGCCCATCCACTCTAGCAGTGTTTGTTGTTCTGTATATAGTATTTATATGGTGCCTGTTGTATGTGGCTTTTTAGATGCTGATTGAGGTGTGCTAATAATGGCTGATTAAAGTCATTGGCTGTCATTTGCTTGTGCTGTCTAACCCTCGCTTTCTAAGTAGTTGATAAGCTGGAGATAAATTGGCACTCCTGTTGACTCATGAGGGGCCCATTTCTTAGGCTTCAATCACTTCCCTGGCTGTTTTTATGCCTGCTCGTCCAACAATCTCAGTAACTGCAAAATTGAATGTATGCCCTTGTTCATTACAGTGTGAGGCTACCAATGAGTTTGGGTCTCCTTGTCTGACCACTCACTTGTGCTCTTGAAAACTGAAGTTAGCTTCTTCTCCTTCATTCGTACATTGTCACAATCAAAATTTAGTTCGATAGCTCTTGAGTTCTGGAAGCCCACAAATGATATACAGCTAAGGTTCTTCCAATCAGAGGTCCTACCATTATATAACTATTCCGCCTTTATTTTTTTTACCCAAAAGAATTGTCTTCTCTAAAGAAACAGATCATTAGAAGAAGGGATGATGGGAAAAAACAGGAGAGTTTCTTCAATAAATGAAAGTTCTCATTATCTGGAGCCTTTGTTAGATTTCATAAGTTAATGAAATTTCAGAATACTTGTTCATATTAAAAAGTACAATTTCTTAGCAGAAAGGTACATGTAAGAGAGAAATCCTAGATCAATGTTCTTTTTATGTGTCTATTTCTACTTTCAGGGACTTTTGTTTTAACTGAAGGAAATATTTTTCAAAATGCTCCCCTACCTTCCAAAGTATCAATAAAAGGGACTGTTTGTAGCTCAGGGTTTAACTGAAGGATTCTTAGTGCTCTCTGAATGTGATGCTTTTCTTGCAGATATTTCATGACCCAACTAGGTAACATCATCAGTGCTGGAAGGAAGTGGAGTTTGTTCTCTGTTTATATATAAATGGCTTGGCCTATTATTGTTGACAGGAGTGTTCTTGGTGGCTTCATGATTAGGCTGATATTTACTGTTGGCTTGTTTGTTTGAGTTGGTTGCTTGTTGATTGGGTGATTGTTTACTTCTTGATTGTTGGTTTAGTGTTAACCTTGGTGTTAATCTCAACTCACCAGGGTTTTAATTGCTGGAAAGGAGGTGTTTCAGTCTTTTTGTTTCCTTTTTAACTTTTTGATTGTCTCTTTTGAATAGTATGTAGTTGCTTACCTCTTTGTGTCTATTGATGGCTGATTTGTCAGAATACCAGGCTTCCAATTATTCTCTAGCTGCCTTTCATCTTAGCTTGCCATCTGTTGTGCAATTACATATTCTCAAAACTTCCAGAGTGTTGTGCATTGTACTGTAATGTTGTTCATCCATGAATTCATATTTCATATCTCCCTGGGAATATATGAGGTTGTAGCTTGTATTTTTACAAGTTACAGGTTGATAAGCAATCCTAGTGAGTCATACAAATCCAACTTGTCAAAACTGGTTTGTGCAAGGAACCAAAACCAGGAGTTCAAATCCTTCATCCATGGCCTTGTGATGGTGGATAATCTACATTAGGAGTCTCCAAGCTTGGGAACTTTAAGATTTGTGAGCTTTAATTCCCATAATTCCCCAACCAGCAATCAGAATTGTGGGAACTGGAATCCACAAGTCTTAAAGCTGCCAAAACTGGATACCACCATCTACATCATATTCTTCATAAGTACATATGATTGTTCCTCACTCTCTCCCCCCATTTATTGAAGAACTGTTTAAGTGACTAAGGCAACCACATTCATTCTGCTGATGAAGAGGAAGAATTGATTCCTACTGGGAAAAGCAACAGAGATGAAAAGGCCTGTCTAAAAATCTGAAATCAAGTAAATCCTCTCTGTTACAAAAACATGGACCTCATTCACCCTAATTTCTTCCTTTGCACTGTCAGTAGCTCTATTCCACCCAGATGAAATCCAGCAGACGGTTTATGAAACTAAACAGATGGCTTTGATGTGAAACAATCAGACAGTTCATTCCCTCTTCCCTTCCATTCTTTCTTTTCATTTGCCAAATAATTCTAATACATGTTAATTCCCTGGTGCCCATTTCAAGAAGGAAAACAGGAGTGAGATGGTTGAAAACATCCATTTATCCTCTGGATAAATAGTATCAGAAAGCCAAAAGGACAACATGTATCTAGGGAAGGGGTGCATAATATTTTTGGCCCAAATTTGGTTTTTGAGTAGCCTTCCCTGAAAAACAGGTGAGGTCAGGACCAGAATCAAGTCTGATTTAAGTTTATGGCATATTATGAATGTTAAATCAAAAACTAATAAGTTAAGCTAATCAAAACAGTAAATATAATTCTCATTTTGTTTCAGACCTAGAGGATGAAGTAGAAAGGTTTCTTAACCATTTGCAGATGACACAAAGTCTGGGAATTACCTAATGATCTAATATTATAGAGAAATAAAACATGAGTTTGAGGCTACCTGAACTACTATGGTAGCTAGAAATCCTGATGTCCATTTTTAAAACACCATGTGATAGAGTTCATCCTAGCATTACTGCAATGTTCTGCAAATCAACATGATGACTTTTTTAAAAAAAAAAGCCTTTAGAGTCAACTTTCTTTATCACTGTCTAGTCTAGCCAGTTATGAATCTTCCAAAGAAGATGAGCTAGCAATAGCAATAGACCCCCTTAGGGTCTAAGCAGTTTACAGAGTCAACATATTGCCTCCACAATCTGGGTCCTCATTCTACTGACCTTGGAAGAATGGAAGGCTGAGTCAACCTTGAACTGGTCAGAATCGAACTCCTGGCAGTGAGCAGAGTCAACCTGCAATACTGCATTCTAATCATTGTGCCACCATGGCTTTTAGCAATAGAGAAGAATGATATGGAATGGAATGGAATGGAATGGAATGGAACAGACATAAGATAGGATAGGATAGGATAGGATAGGATAGGATAGGATAGGATAGGATAGGATAGGATAGGATAGGATAGGATAGGGTAGGGTAGGACAAGATAGGATAGGATATCAATTGGTATACCTCACAATGTGTACTTGGGCAATTTGAGTCTTATAGTAATGACACTTGGATTCTTTGAATCTAAAACATAAATAAACACGAAGACTACTCCAAATTTGTGGACCAGGGCAACAAAAGAAGAAATGTGCTTTGGCATTTGAAAGTTCAGACCCACCTTTTGAAGTTATGCAGGATTTTGAAGAAGGCCACATTCTTCTGTCCCATTGTTGATCTCATCCTCTCTCAGCAGAGCACTAGAAAACAACTGCAGCCTTTCACAGAGTCCTAGGCCAAGGCCTCACAATATCTCTGTATCTATCGGTTGCTGAGTTTGTGCATTCCAGCGAGCAAGAGAGGAGATTAAGGCCTTCCTTTATTATCTGTGCAGATATTGGAGGAAGTCAATGGGAACCAAGCCAGAAGTCATTGTGTGTATGTTGGGGAAAAGGAACACCATGAACAAGGCTACAAGAACAGGTGGCTCACACACACACACACACACACACACACACACACACACACACACCAGTTTTTAGAGATAAAAACATTAGTTAAAAATGCACAAGGGAGCCATTTTCTCTGGGCAGTTTCATGTTTTACTTAATAGCAATAGCGCTTAGACATATAGCACTTCACGGTGTTTTACGAATGTCTCTAAGTGGTTAACAGAGTCAGCATTTTGCTCCCAACAATCTGGGTTCTCATTTTACCCTCCTCGGAAGGATGGAAGGCTAAGTCAGCCTTGACCCTGGTGAGATTCAAACTGCCAAATTGCAGTCAGCTGGCAGTCAGCAGAAGTAGCCTGCAGTACTGTACTCTAACCACTGCACCAGAGCTCCTAAAGAGTTGATATCTATTTATTTATTTGTTTTAAATATAATCCACCTTTCACTTTAGCAAGTGTTCAGGTTGCTAATTATATATTATTCTGAAGATACTAAAAGGTTAAATATAAAGTTTCCCCTGTCCTTTATGTCTGACTCTAGGGGCTGTTCTTCATCTCCATTTCTTGGCCAAGGAAACCAGCATTGTCCAAAGACATATTCATAGTCATGTAGCCAGCATGGCTATACGCCAAAGCATACAGAATGCTGTTAGCCTCCTACTGAAGTGATACCCATTTATCTACTCACATTTGCACACTTTCAAACTGCTAGATGAGCAACAGCTGAGGCAACGCTCACCTCGTTGTGTGGTGCTCAGGTCTTAAACCCAGGCTGTCAACTGACAAGCTCAGCATCTTTAACCACTGAGCCATCACACCCTTGTCGGTTAAATATAAGGAATCCTGTAAATTGAAATTAATGTACTGAGTATGACAATCAATTAACAATTAACATCTGGAAAAAGATGTTACACATTTACTAAAGGTCAAGAGAAGGAGGGCTGAATTTTGCCTTTAAAGAACATTCTATAGCTTGGGAATGATTTAGGAAAAGTTTGTTTTCCTTCTGCTACCCACCTCCCCAAAAATGGGTCTTACCATGAGTCATATATTAAGAAGTCCATCTACTCTGAAGGTCCCAAATCAATTGTTCCTACATGTCATATGATATTGTATTCAAGGCTGCTGATTTCCATCTGAGCATGGAGACCAACTAATAGCCCAACAGAATATAGGCATATTGAATTCAACTGAATGTATTTCCCTTTGGCAGTCTCAATATTTCAAACCTAAAACTGCCAGTGTTGAATAGAATAGAATAGAATAGAATAGAACAGAACAGAATAGAACAGAACAGAACAGAATAGAATAGAATTCTTTATTGGCCAAGTGTGACAAAAGAATTTGTCTTCGGTGCATATGTTCTCAGTGTACATAAAATACATTCATCAAGAATCATAAGATACAACATTTAGTGATTTGCATCCTTTTAGAGGGTCGTTGAAGCACCTGGAGGTTTATCAGTGTCCTCAGGGTCACCTGAGTTAGTGTTCCTGGTTCCTGTAGCCTTGCAATTTTTCCTCTGGAAATCCATTCCTATTCCCACACCATTCAAAGTAAGAAATCCTTCCATTTCCCACTCTCCTGTCAGAGCTGAAGAACTTTTTAGATGAGAAGCAAAATGTCTTCAAAGGACAAAACCAAGAAAGTCCAGTTATCTCCTGAAAAAGCACCCTTGGGACAATCATGACTGAGAATCTCTACAGACATCAAGGACTGCCTATACTTGGTATCTCCTTCCTTCTTCTCATGGTCTTCAAATTTCCCAATAAAGTTTTGGATCTGAGAGTGGACTGAAATGGATTCCCCTCCCTTAACCTTGCATTAACCATTATCCCCCCACTGAGGAAACTGACACTAAAGTATTTTATTTGAGGCAGGTATCAGATGGAAACTATTATTAGATTTAAGAAAATGTAAGCCCTAATTAAATCATCAAGGTTTTGGCCCCCAAAAATGTATACATGGAGATATATGTTTGGATTAAGATTTTGCATGTTTGGGATTTAGCTATACTCACACTGATCAAAACTTTCATTTTTTTCCCCTGTAGGGTGAGAATGGTTGCATAATGAAATACAATAACGGATTCTCTTTCTGCCTTTTTTGGTCTGAAATAGCACAGTACTTGGATTTTTCTATTTATCCCTTCCATCTACAAAATCTATTCAGTGGTTTCCAGGTATTTGTTTTTTTGTTTTAATTGTGTGGTTTTGGAATTGGTTTTGCTGGTGTGTGTGTGTGTGTGTACATATGTGTTTGTCTTGTTAATAGCTCAGAAGAGGGACCTGAGAGGATTCATAATAACAGTGCTTGCTTTGGCAGCAAAGACCCTACTTTTTAAACAATCACTCAGCATGTGTATATCCTGCACTGTATATCAGACATTAACACAATTGAGCGGGTTCAGAGGTATTTCTCGAGAAAAGTACTCCACCCCTCCAATCACAATAGAATTCCCTATGCCTCCAGGGTCAAAATTTTGGGCCTGGACAATCTAGAACTTCACTGCCTGCGGTCCAATCTAAACAGAGTTCACAAAATTGTCTGCTACAACATCTTGCCTGTCAATGACTTCTTCAGTCTCAACCACAATAACACACATGGGCGAACTACCGATACAAATTCAAGGCAAACCATTTCAAACTTGACTGCAGAAAATAAAACTTCAGCAACAGAGTGGTCAACTCCCAGAACGCCCTACCCAACACCATTGTTACAGCCTCAATCCCTCACAGCTTCAACCTCAAACTGTCTACCATGGACCTCACCCCATTCCTAAGAGGTCCTTAAAGGGGGCATGCATAAGCGCACCAGTGTTCCTACCCTCCCCGTCTTACTGTCCCCATTTATCTGTATTTATTCCCTTTGTTCTTGATTAAGTTCATACTTATACTTGTTATCTTGTACGTGTTTGACAAACAAATAACTAAATAAAATTAATAAATAAAATGTGTGCGTGTGTATGTGTTTGTAAAAAAGAGATATTTAAAGATTCCAGAATTTATTCTAGGATAGAATAAATAGACTTCATACCACTTGGAGAAAAGAGAATATACAATGGAATGTATCAGCCATCTATGATATGAAACACCATACCCTGGTAGACTCACACTGGATTACTCCTCAAAACCACAACAAAGAGGTCTTCTTTGTCTTGTGACTTGTGTTAGCAGCCTGACCTGCATGACTTCAAACTTTATCAGATGTAGATGGTGGGTCACAACGAGGTGGGAACTCAGGCGGCATGTTGGGAATGGTGATGTCCCTTCCAGAGACAAGAGTCATTAGCAGGATCCCTTGAGGGCAAATATTTCCATTGTGTGCTGGTTGTATAGCATATGAATACAAAATAACTCTCTCTGTTCCTAGCACAGTAGGCTATTATATATTCCCAAGGGCTTCAGAGCAGAAGGACATTTGTCTTGAAGGGAGCATAATGAAAGTTCATTTGACTGGACTAAATGGTCTCTAGTCTGGCCTTCGGCAATAGTGACAGTCAGATGCTCAAGAAACTTATTTAGTTGGGAGCATTTTGATCATAACCTTGGTTTATGTTGAGGGGAGGGGAAGAGAGAGGAGGGAAGAGAAGAGGAGGGGACAGCAGGGCAGGGAAAGAGAGAGGTGGGAAGGAGAGGGGAGAGGGGGAAGGAGAAGGGAAGGGGACAGGAGGGAAGGGAAGGGGAGAGGAGGGGCGGGAAAGAACCAGCCTTTTAGCTTCCCAATCCTTTCATATCCACCTAAAGCTGAATCAAGAAGGATCTACACAGTTCTGACCATTGTTAGATTTATTCTGGCGTTGTATCATTTTGAAGATGGGCATATTTACATGCTAATGGTTTAGAAGCTTACGCAAGAACTACTAGGAAATCAGTTCCGCTTTTTAATCAATAGCTGAGCATAAAGGATTGCCATTCAATCAATGCTCAAAAGACAGATGTCCACAGGATGTGGTCAAAAATATCAAGATGGTGACCACAATGATATGATCAAAGTTCCATCTGGGGTTTTTTGTATCTCAGGTACAAAAGGTCAGCCTTATTTTATCCATCACATTCTTCTTGGGAAAAAAGCACATTTCTCTCCTTCATTAAAATCTTTCCAAACTATTTCTTTCTTTTTTACAAATTTTATTAAACACATTATTTAAAAACATTGAACATGGTGAAATCGTTTTGACATATCTTTTTGTCTTACATCTTATAATATATAATATAGATCTTATATACATTTATACATATTGAATCTTTATACATTTTCCAAGCTATTTCTGTGTTCATCACAACAAATAGCTTCCACTGCCTCTACATTTGCATGGGAGCCATTTTGATTCTATTCCACTTTTCTTAGCTATCATACCAATAACAGAAGGGGGGAGCTTATCCTCCTCCAATAAGGAGTCGAGTCCATATATTGAAGCAAAAGGTAGCACATATTTGCTTTGGAGGCACAAGTCGCAATATTTGTACACCTTGAAATGGGATTTGTCCAGAAACCCTACAGGGGGACATAAAATGCCGATGAATATGTCAGCATCATTTCACTCAACCTCCCAAATGGGTTGCAGTGGTTCATTAAGTTTGGAGTGAAATGATGGAAAAATATATAATATCTGGCAAATTTCAGAAGATGTTCTCTTCAAAAACATGCCTCAACATTGATAAAGCATTTCACCCCCTTATAGCTTACTAGGGATCAAGCTGGGATGAATTCATCCTTGGATGAAAGGATGGCCCAACCTGCCTTGAAGTCCTTCAAGAAGTCTTCTCTTCAAGCAACGTTCACCGGACCTGAGTGCATCAAGTCATTTCTGATCAGCTTCCAACTTGTTTCTAAATAAACTGAATAGCTAAATCCTTCAAACAATGTGCATTGACTTTCACTCTAAGTAGCGAGTGATTTTGAAGATAATGTGGGCAAATTAGTAACAGATTAAGTTCCTTTTCCTGGAAGGGACATAAAATTCCAATTGGATACGTCTGTCAAGATCTTTTCCTTTCAGACTGGTAATTTCAGATAGAAATAACATTTGCCAAACTCTGTGCACCTTTTAATTCCTTCACATGTGGATGAGGGCAATCTAAATCTTTAATCCAGCTGTCATATCATTGTCCAAATGTGATTTTTCACAGCAGAGTTCTCCTCCGTCTCCACCTCCTTTGCTTCTGCAGCTGTACACAAAGGTAGCGAGGACAATTCCCACACCAAACTCTAAACTGTATCAAATGAATATTTGCAGTAATAATGGAAGGCTGGCAAAAAAATAAAATTTAAAAAAAACCGGGGCTTTATTTTCTGGTCTCCAAAGGCTGGGAACAGCGATCTGATGCCAAAAGAAAAGAAAAGGGATTTAAATAGAGGAGGATAATTTAAAAAACAACCGCCATCAAATAATACTCCACATTCTGTATCAAACATTCATTCACTGGCGTGATTTATGGTTGTTTTCATAAGGATGATATTATTTGTTAGAAGGTCGTGTTCTTTTTTTTAAATAGCACATTAGGAAAGCTTATTTGGGGTTTATGAGCATGTGAGGTCCTTGCATGCAGAAGTAAAGAGGCCTGCAAGGCAAATCCCCAGAGAACAAAAGGCATATCTATGTAGAAAAAGGTCCCCTTTGTGCCAAGTGTAGGAAGCCCCCTCCATTGCCAAATTAAAATATTCCTTATTCTTAATATTAAGAGGGGCAGAATAGAATATTTCCCCAAAGGGGAGATGGAGAAGTGTGTTCTTAAAGGCAGAAAGCAACCCCAGTGTCAACCCTGAAGCTGGCCTGACCAAGGCCATTTTGAGGCTGCAGTGTTGCCACACTGGAGCTGAGGGATAGGGAGGGTGCAATAGAGATAGTTGGGGTTTGTAGCCAAAATAAAATACTTTCTCTTGGGAACCAAGGACATTCCCACAAGTGGCTGGAGAGAGGAGGGGCGGTGTCACCAGGAAAGTGGACGGGACCTTGATTGAACCATGTGACTGATTGTTTGGGGAGGGAGAAAACTTTTACTTTTAATTAGGTGAAAACCGTGGGAACATGCAGAGTCAGTTTTCACCATCCTGTGCCAATATGTCCAATAAAACTATTCTTTGAGAAATCTATCTGCCTCGGAGTTCTGTTTGTTATGGGTGTATTACTTGGAACCCTGACATTAAGCCGCCCTTGGTTTCCAGGAGAAAGTATTTTGTTTTGGCTACAAACCCCCAGCTATCTCTATTTTCCCCTCCCCATGAATTAGATCTGGTTTGGCAACAGTGAAGCCTCAAAATGGTCAGGTCATCTTCAGGTTTGACACCCAGTCTTTCTTAATAGTCTCAAGCAGAAGCTTGAAATCATTAGAAATGGAGTTTTTGTATCCATTCAGGGAGACTGGGCCAATCTACTCATCAGCAAAACTCACAGAAGGTTGGAGCTGATGGGATTAAAACCTACATTCCCTCCACCCAAATTCTAAGGACAGGACATGGCCTTTAGGACATAATAGGATTAACCCACCACCATTAGAGTAGCAAAAGGCACAAGGCTCACTAGATAGTGCAATCCCCTGGAGCATCTCATTCAGAACCCTATAAAGATCCATCCACTCACTCAGCCATTCGGTCGGCCACCCCAGAAACATTTGCTGCTGGCACTGAATTTTCTGGTAACCAAATAAACCTTCTTTCCATGGAGTCAGTTTCCATTTTATTTCTAGCATCTTTCTCCCGGCTTGGAACCAGACTGGATTGTTCTTCCTACACAAGTCTCCATTCCTTCTGTTAACTTTGCACATCAGAAAGATAGGACTCCAAGTTTAGATAGACTCTTGCTCACCAATGGAAAAAAAAAATCTATCTTAAAGACCACTTCTCCAGAAACCCAGATTGGTTATTTTAGGGGGAAAAAAAGTTCTGAAGAAAGAATCAGTGTCTTCAGAGATAGAAAAGCACAATTTGTACCGAACTTCAAGGCCCAGGAACACTGCAATAAAGAAACAAGTTCTCATAACCCTGTTTCTTTAATATGAAAGTTGTCAAAATGAATGAGGAAAATAAAAGTATTAATGGGTTTTAATTAGTGAACTGCTAGATAACTATTAAAGTCAGAAAAGTGGGTCAAGTTATAGGAGGAAGGAATTATACCCGGAAATCAGGATTAGGGTAGGATTCTTCAGAACCAGTAGAATTGGTGTTATTTGTGTTAGGGGGTTGCTCATTTCAAGAGCTGGTAAGTATGCAGGCTACTGTATTCCAGACCAGTTGTGCAAACTCTGTTTGTACCAAGATATTCTATCTTTAAAAAAATTCCAAATAGGGAATAAAATTTTTGTTTAATGCTGCTACGCTCAGACAAGGACTCCCAAACAGCCTCTTAAGTTGCCCAGTTCTATGCTGCTATTTGTATGCTACTCGGTACCATTATGTAACAATAGCAATATCACTGAGATTTGAATGCCACTTTACAGTGCTTTACAGCCTTCTCTAAGCTGTTTATAGAGTCAGCATATATTTGCTCCCAACAATTTGGGTCCTCATTTTACCAACTTTGAAAGGATATAAGGCTGCATCAAACCTTGAGGCAGTCAGGATCGATGGAATTGAACTCCTAGCAGTGAGCAGAGTTAGCCTGCAATGCTGCAATATTGTTTTTTGCACAATACTCAGTATCATTATGTAGGATGGGAACTTCTTATAATAGCATTTTATTTGGATTTATTTCAGTAACTATATTCTTAATTATTTATACACTCCATTATGCTTAATGTTTTTCTCTTATGCGCACGCAAATGTGCACACACACAAACATGCACACACACACAAACATGTGAGACAGAGACAGACAGAGACGGAGACAGAGAAACAGAGACAGAGACGGAGATAGAGAGGCAGAGAGAGATAGAGAGTGATACTTCTTTTATTCAGTATTTTGTCTGGCCATAGAGCTATGATAAATTATATGTATAAATATAAATGATATTGAATTGGAAAATCTGACCAGTTGTGATTTCAAAAAAATATTTAAGGGCAACCCCATGCAAAGTGCATGGTTGTGGTCCAATTGGATAGCAATCATTTGGATCCTTCCAGTTGATTGGAAGATGGGTGGCTACATAAATATTTTAAATAAATGTATAAACATAAATAGCAACAAGGGCATGATTATATTAATTAGGAATGAGTAATGATAGCTAGGGAGGCATAATTAAAGCCCACCAGACATAAATAACATTTTGAAGATACAGAAACAATAGATATGTTCCTATTTCCTAGGATCCGTTGAGCAAGGCTCGCGATAGAAAAATAAATAACTCTATTTCTTCTGCTGGTTCGTACATAAATTGATTACCAACCACACATATTTATATATATATATATCTACTTAGAAGAAGATGCTTGCTAAGAGCAGGGGTCCCCAATCCCAAGTTCGTGGACCAATACTGGGCTGCAGCATGCCAGAAACTGGGCCCCCCAAACAAGTGAAGGCAGGCAGCACATGAAATCACACCCCTTCTGGCCCACAGAAAAATCTCTTTCCATGGAACCAGTCCCTGGTGCCCAAAAGGTTGACAGCTGCTGGTTTAGAGGAAAAAAATTACATTGCTTTTTCAAGAGCCGGGCATAATAAAATTAAACCTATGAGATGTAAGAGCCTTTCGTTCAACTTTGGAGCATGGCCAAGGCATGTTACTCAAGAATGGTTAGTACAAATGGGGAAAGTATATTTACTCAAAGTCCCATAAGATCTTATTCAAAGCATAAAATGGGCTTAAATGGGAAATTATACCTGAGACAGCATGGCTGGAAGATAGATCAAGAGAAACCTGTATAGATAAGAATCCAGAATCTAGGTGAGAGGTCAATCAGTTACTACACCCCTCTACCCCATATGCATCATTTCAAAATCCTTCTGTCATATTCAAGTTATTTTATGAGCAATTCATACCTTGTTGACATTCTGTGGGTGCACTTTAACTTTGGAGAAGCAGAGTAGAGAAAGCATGCATTGCATACTTTAAACTTTGCCACTGAAGATTATGAAGAATCATTATCCATCTTGCTGTTGGTCCTCCTCTTCCTTTTCATTTCAAATTTCCTAACATTATGGACCTCTCAAGGGAGCAAACATTAGCACTCCAGGGAGCTAGGTCAGAAAAAGTCAGAAAAGGAACTTCATGGGATGCAGAAGAGATCAGTTCTGAATGAGATCTCTGGATTGATTGGTTCTGCATTCCATGTGGCCAGTCTAAAACTATCTCTTTTTTGGACACGTTCATTTTAGAAACTAAAATGGTGGAAATTGTTTGTTACAAGCTACAAGCAGGAGTGTCCAACCTGTTTAAGGCTTGTGGACTTCAACTCTCGAGAATTCCCCATGGTTGGCTGAGCAATTCTGGGAGTTGAAGTCCACAAGTCTTAACAGGCCAAGGTTAGACATCCTTGAGCTAGAGTGCTCCAAAGGAGTAGCCAAATAAACCTATATTGAATAGTAAAGGACATGGTGAAGGAGAACATGGATTGGGAGACCTGTTTAGTCTACTGGCTATGACTTTTTCATCTATGATATTTGAAAATATGTCACTCTGTTCAGAAGATAAGTGAATACAGTAAAGTGTAGTGGCCACCAGATCACAGTGAAAGAAGTTAGAGAATCTTCATACTCCTATGGAAGTTTCAGGATGTCCCTTCTGTTTCCCCGCTTTAACCCAACTAAATTTCAACTAAGGAGTAGAAAAGGTGAGAGTTAAGACAGGAGATTCAGTTCATTCTTAAATCACCTAAAGATCAGCTTTAATCTCCTACAGTGGTAAGACATCTGTTCAAATTCAAAATTAATGGCTCAGCCTTATCTCTAGCTGCCTTCTAATGCCAAGCCATGTTGCCCTGCTGCCAAAAAAAAGTACTACCTTACAATGCTAACATCCCAAGTCCCCGCTCTGCACATATCCCAAGCAGACAAGAAATGGATGAGCTTTTAAGGGCAAGAAGAGAAAAATGGCCATCTGAAGCATCTACCTTGATATATCAATCATACCCCTTCTGATTGATCCCAAGACTTATACAACCAATATCACTAGGAAGAAGCTGTAGCTTACACTGGAGATGCCTGCAAAGTCCCAACAGAATTCCATGATGTTCTGTCATCATCACGTCATCTTGAAGACCAATTCATCTTAGTAGAATGGGGAGGCTGATAATTTACTGATTAAAAAATAAGTCAACCTTTCCTGGTTAATTCGCTCCTTCTCCTGTTGTACAAAATTCCCTTTTCCAACGCATGCATCAAAAGGGGGTTGAAACATTAGCACAGAAAACAGGTGATAAATCATGCAGAAATTGATTCAAAATCTTCCAGCGAATGGAAAACAGATGGCAAAATGGTTCTAATTAACTGTTTGATATGGCAGATTGTCCTTTCCAGTGTTGCAAAATTGGTTTGTCCCTCAGCCCTTCACCATAGCAACTAGGTTTTCTGGAAAGCAAGAATCCTTTAGTTGTAGAGACATAAAGTCACCCTAAAAATTCAGCTAAACCACAGTAATGGAGAGAGAGAGAAAAGGGAGGGCAGAAGGAATATTTTCATTGATTTGGAACTTCCTTTAAGTAAGAATTCTCTTTTCCATCTGGAAAACAAAACAAAATTAATCACTTTTCTGTCTTATTGACACATCTCCTGGATTGTGGAGCAAGTGGGCTGAATGGATTATAATAGTTCTATTACAAACACTCAACCACTATGGTAAAATATGGTTTGCGATGGAAAAAGACAGATTTCCTCAATAATTGTTGGGAAGACATTTTATATTGTCTTCCATTTCAGATCAACGTAGCATATAGTTCCACCATGGGCTGAAATAAATTGCTGGTTTGATTGATTATGATCATTTTCAACACCTAGTTGATAGATAGATAGATAGATAGATAGATAGATAGATAGATAGATAGA
>NW_020769350.1:2890687-2916942 GCF_900518735.1 Pseudonaja textilis | reverse complement strand
TATCTCTTCAGTTATGGCCAACAGCATGATTCCAAAACTAATATTTAAACATTCTTGTTCTTCAATCTGGAAAATTTTGTAAATAAAGTTTTTCTCAAATCCAATATGGGATAACATGCTTAAGTTTATAAAAAGCACTGGGTCCATGAGGAATTGCCCTTAACATTGAGTTCTTCCAAGGATCTTCTCTCTTCTAAAATTCCCTGTCTTCTGGGAAAGCATGTGTTTTCATCACCAAGAACGTTTACACCATGACCATTACATAAATATACACATATCATCTTTCCTATGTTGTTTAAGGCAAATCTTTAAATTAGATCAAGTAATTCAACCCTGCTGTGAAATCAAACTATCCAAGGAACTGAAGATCCTACCTAGAAGGTTCTAGAAAGAACAAACTACTCCTAAAATGAAAATCTTATGGTATCTTTGGACACCTGCATAACTGGATAGAAGCATTCCTGTCAAACAGACAACAAATGGTCAAAATTGAGAGTGTCCTATCAAATTCTGTACCTGTCAATAGTGGTGTCCCCCAAGGCAGTGTTCTAGGACCAGCTCTTTTCATACTCTACATAAAAAACCTCTGTGATCATATTAAGAGCAACTGAGTTCTTTTCACTGATGATGTAAAGCTATTTAACACCACTGACAATACTGCTACCCTTCAAAAAGAGCTTGACGATATATCAGAATGGTCAAACAAATGGCAACTTCAAATCTCAACAAATAAATGCTCTGTCATACATATTGGCAAAAAAAATCTGAAAATAAAATATAAGCTGAATAGTCAAGTCCTTGTTGAGGATCCAAACTCTGTCAAGGACCTTGGAGTACTCATCTCTAATGATCTAAGTGCTAGAGCCCACTGTGACTACATAGCCAAAAAGGCATTAAGAGTTGTTAACCCAATCTTATGTAGCTTTTTCTCTGGTAATATTACACTACCAACTAGAGCATACAAAACATTTGCTATACCAATACTCGAATGCAGCTCATCAGTCTGGAACCCACATTACATATCTGATATTAACACAGTTGAGAAAATCCAGAAATATTTCACAAGAAGAGTTCTCCACTCCTCTACTCATTGCAGAATACCTTATGCCACCAGACTCGAAATTCTAGATCTAGAAAACCTAGAACTATGCCACCTTTGGTCCGATCTAAGTATAGGATATAAAATCATACATTGCAATGTCCTACCTGTCAATGAATACTTCAGCTTCAACCATAACAATACAAGAGCACACAATAGATACAAACTCAGGGTTAACCGCACCAAACTTGATTGCAGGAAATACGACTTCAGCAACAGAGTGGTCAATGTCTGGAATCCTCTACCTGACTCTGTGGTTTCTTCCCCAAACCCCCAAACCTTATCCTTAGACTGTCTACTATTGACCTCACCCCTTTCCTAAGAGGTCTGTAGGGGGCGTGCATAAGCGCACCAATCGTGCCTACCGTCCCTGTCCTATTGTTTCTTTTGTTTCTTATATGTATCCATTTCATGTATTCATAAGTATGCTTATAGTTATACCTGTTATCTTATAATCACTTGACAAAATAAAATAATAATAAATAATAATTACAGGAAGCTGAGATGAATACGATCAGAGAAAAGGTCATAAAGTTGCAAGTAACTTTATTTAGAAAAGATCTATCCAATTACAAAAATCCAGACTGCTACTGGAACCTCACAATGGGGAAGAGTTTTCTGTACTTCTCTGTGGCTATGTAGTTTCTTGTAGCCCAAATATGGTAGCCCCAGGCAGGAGAAGCAGTGAGAGATGTGAAACAGAGATGTTATTATCTTTGACAAAGTGAAGAAAGTGAAAAGACAGGAAATCTTCTCTTTTACTTTCAATATGAGAACGAATGGTCATCTTAGGAAAAAGTGGTGGAAAATCTGGGCTAGCAAAGGGAGATTGGAAAATTTATGGAAGAGAAGGTGTTCCAGGAGAACAAATCATGGTCAATGTACAGCATTACCAGGATCAGAGATACCATGCGTCATACCTAGTTTCCTCATGCCCAAAGGTGGTATATTCAGCAGGTTCTGACCAGTTCTGGAGAACCGGTAGCGGAAATTTTGAGTAGTTCCGAGAACTGGCAAACACCCCCTTGCTTCCATCTCTTCTGTGCCTCCCGAGTCCCAGCTGATTGGCTGGGCCTTCTTTTGTTGTCCTGCCCAGAAGAATGGAGCTGGAAAGCAGGTTAGTGAGGTGGGAAGGGAATGGAGATTTTACAATATCCTTCCCCTGCCACGCCCACCAAGCCACACCCACAGACCCGGTAGTAAAAAAAATTGAATCCCACCACTGATCATGCCTGATGAAAGAAGCCCCCCCCCCCCCCCCCCCATGTGTGTGTGAGTGCCTGTCTGTACAAAGGGAGAAAGGGACAATTTTTTCCAACCACCAAATCCATCCATCCCAAGGCACACATGATATCAGAAAGCGGTCCAGAATAGTCAAAACAGGGAGAAACTTGAGACCAGGTTTAGTCTCCAGCAACATATCCACTCAATTTTTGGAAACTAATACTAGATATTCTTTGGGGAAATGCATCTTTCTCAACCAATAGTCTTTCTGTGCAGATTTCTGATGGGGGAAAGATGGATGGATGTTCATGGATTCTTTCCAATGCTACCATTATTCCTGCAACAAAATCAGTCCCAGTGGGCATAACAAATCTCTGCTTGAACAGCTTCTAAGAAGATTTATTTCACATCCATGGGTCACATCTGTGACCACACCCCAGAGCACACTGTTTCCCCTACTCTGAGAACCCCCGTAATGAATGGGAACATCTGAGGAAGGTTAAGGCCCATGGACTTCTCCCTGCTTTCTCAGATCTGGAATTTCATTCCTATTTGTCTTATGAGTCATCTGCTAGTCCAAGAGGAATGAAGAGCTTGGTGCCACCCATTCCTATCACGATTAATCAATCAATTTTTATTACGGTCACAGACCGGCATTGCTATCATGACGTTTTGGGTCATAATCCCAAAGGCCCTTCAATCACAGAATGGATAACAAACAAATATGAAAAGAAAGTGGTTCAAGGGATATTTTGACCATCTAGATCAGTAGGACAGCTGTGTCCTCTCTCTCTCTCCCTCTCCCTCTCCTTCCCTCCCCACTCTCTATCTCTCATGCACACCAGAATATGGGGTTTGGATGTTGATTTACTCACCAGAGGAACAAATCAGCACACTTTGCAAACTGGAGCTGGGTGTCTTTACTTATGATTTATGGAGCCAGCTGCCCACAGTTTTTTTTTTTTTTTAACCAAGCCACAAATTGAGTTGGGAGTTCCTTGGAGAGAACTTAAAAACACTCCGCTGATTTATAGAAGACAGAAACAATTTTATGTCCTTCTCAAATGGACTCTCAAAGGCTGGAAATAAAGGCTAACAAACATCTTCTTTTAAAACAATGTGGTTTTTATTTGGCACGGGGAAGCCTTCATGGTATGCTTAATCAGTAAATGGATTTTGAGGATTCAACGTTCTGATCAAGTTCGTAATGTGCATTATATAAGCGTCATGTTGCTAAGCCACACTTGAGCTTGTCCTTCAGAAAAATCTTTCATCAAAACAGTCCGAAGAATGATTATTTGCATTTTTAGATTATATGCTATACGGTGTCTATTTATTCAGCTTGGATTCATCCAAAAATCTAAAACCAGAGGATGAATAGGTTATAAGGTCAGATGCTCCACCTTGGTTTCCAAGAATTGTCTCTGTCCTGGATTGTCCAAGTGAGGTTATTCATCAAAGTTCCAAAATCCTGTCAAAAGTAGGATATGCTGGATGAATTGTATAGCAGAAAAATGTGAGCAATTGCTTATCTAGTTTCTGTAATAATATAGCTTCTGACATTCATACTTCTTGGCTATGTCTCTGGCTAAACCTTCTTCTTCTAAGAAGTTCTCCTTTGACCTTTTAACGGATTGTTTTAATTTTGTAATTTGGTGTTTACACTGTTGTAAACCACACTGGGATTTTTACAATGGAAAGAACTACTAATATACTGTATGCACTATACTTACCACAGCTATAGTAACAACAATAAGCAGACTAGAAAGGAGCCTTGAGATATGTGTTTTTCCAAGACGCCTATCTCATTAGGAGCCCTAGATACAAGGGGTTCTAGAGTGTCTCCAATTGTGGATATTGATTCACAAAAATGTTGTTTAAAAGACGTTGCCTTACCAGAATGGTTTCATAGAAATCAGTTCTCAGCCCACAGTAATGATGGACCTCTACTTCAATTTATACAACAGAGAGACAGTCTTGTAACAGATTTCCCGTGTTTTTATTTTGGCTGTGGTTTCCTGCTTGCTTTAACAAATACCTAATTGACTAATCACACAATTTTTGATGAGAAAATCATGGGTCACTGGCTTAAGGTTGCATTAAATAACCCCATTTTTGCTCACTTCCCCTGGGCTTTGCATTTGGGAGTTTGTTCAAGAAATATCCTTAGGAAAGAGCATTTCACAGGCTGTTTTGCATTCTGTTGTATAGAATGGAACTATTTTATATTCGCTAAACATGGCCCTCTGCATTTTCTGGGAAGGTGCAATTGTTATTGTTCATATAAGACATGTTAATTATGATTCTGTTCTTGATTCTTGTGGAGAAAATCAATGGAATGAGAAGCGGTTGCATCTCAAAAGGTTGTTAACAGATGGAGTTATTCTGTAAACAGACTATCAGCAACCAATAAATAGGCTATCAGCAACCGATGAACAGAAAGTGCTTTCATTAGACATTATACTTAGTGTGCACTCGCTGGGTGTGCACTCGCTATACTGTGATATAATTTCTGAGGCTTTTCCTTTTTTAGCTATATTCCCCCACTCAACACCTGGATCTACTAGTCTTCAGTACGAACAGCAGTAGGCCAACATGTGTACAGGCAATCAACATGTATGAATCAATGTGAGCTTATTATAAATATGTAGGCAAGAACCGATCAGTCAGGAAAATCATTTTGCTTGGACTTTCTCAGTGTGAAATAACTGCCAACGAAGATCAGTTGAAACTAAATATAGGACCTCTAGTGACCTGCATCCCTGAGGATAGCTCTGCAAAAATGGACTGGCAAAATAAAATAGAAAGAACTAAAAAGAAAAAAGGAATGTATTTTTGGAAGCAATATCTACCCAGCCTGCCAGGAAAAATGGCATTGTCCTGAGAAACAAAATGTCTTTCATGTAATTAGATCATTTCTCATCACAATACAAGAAGCGTTGAACGTTAACCAAGTGCTTAGAGGAAAGTCTACCTAATGATTGCAAATTCTACAAGCCTGAAAAGATCTGGGTTTGGGATTGCAAGATTCTGGCTTGGTTTCTCCAGCTCCCCTCAAAATGGCCCTGGGGACCTTCAAGACACAGTTGCTGCTGCTGACCAAGGAACCACTCAGAAGACCTGTGCAAACAGGTGCAGGAAACCATTTATAGGGCTGTGGAAAATATGAATTTTCTGGCAAGATCCTGCAGCCGTTCACTTTGGCGTCATGCTCTGCTGTGTAAACGGTGGATGAGAGCAAAATACACCCATGGAACTGAAGCAAGAACTGGCAACCAGCTGCATAATGTTCTACTTGACCTTTATATATATATATACATTATTTATTCTGTGACTGTAGGCTGTGGGTAGTGTCACCTAGGTAGACAAAGGAACAAGGAAGGAAGAAAAGGCAAGCACTTCTGTGCTCCTAAGATGCAGAGCTGCCATTTTTAAAGTCTACAAGGACACCACAAGAATAGTTTTTTTAAAGGCTTGCCCTTGGAAATGGAAGGGTTAAAAATGATAGATGTGGGATCTGCAGTGATTTGGATTGGCCCCCTGAGTTATAATGATTGGCTATTGTTTGAGCTGGGTATTGACTACTCAGAGGATGGAAGCAAAATCCACCCAAGGACAAGGCGTAGATATGTTGGAAGGAAAATCCATCTGGTTCAGTTCCAAGCCAGGAGAAAGGCACTGGAGACAAAATGGAGGCTGGAGACTGGTTGGAAAGAAAGATTCCCTTTTATTGATGAAGCAGAACCACCAACCACATGTGATTCTGGGCAATTGACAAAATGGAGTTTAGAGTGGGTGAGGTTTTATACTTTCTGGATTCCTAAGGGGGTCATGTAGAGGTCATAGCTGGTTCTACAGGCAAAAGAGGAAATGCAAATCCTAGTGTTTGTCTGAGCTAATCTTGCCAACCTTTGGTTTATTGCTTATCTGGAGTTTCTGTCTGACTCTGTCTTTTTGAATGGATTACCAAATCTGCATTTGTAAAAGCTGGTCTCCTCAGTTTCTGCTTAGGGAGGGGAAACTGGAGCTAGTTTCTGCCTCCCTTAAGATATTTTTTTTAATTTTTCCTTGAGGGGTAATATTTTATCCTGCCTTTTTAATATTTCCTAAAATATTTCATTCTTCTAGGGTGGGGGGGTGCTCCTACACTTCCTACAGATACAGTGACCATATTTTTTGAAAAAAGTAATAATAATAAAAGATGTACCTGAAAAGAGGGGAAATCTGAAAGAAGTTTAAAAAGGTTAAAAATGTAGTTGTTTATGTTTATAACTTTGATTTGAAAATGAAGCTTAAGAGCTAAACCAAGAAAAACTTTACAAAAATGCATGTTTGAATAAAAGTTTCTAAAAAGCATCAAAACTATGAAGGTCTGTGAGACAGATATGGAAAAGGTTTTCTGCGATGTCACTGCATTAAATGTACATTGAGCACCTTAGCTGTGAGTCTCCATGGTAAAAATTGAAGGACCAAAACAAAAGACAAAGGGGAGTTTTTGGAAAATAAATAAATCTGTGGAGTCTCTGGGGCTCTCTGAATTTAGCTGTTTTCTTGAAGATGTTGTCGATCCTGAAGCAGACCTGGCTGATGCCATCTTTGTGGCTTCAGGGTTGCCACAAGGTAGAAGAGGTGACAGGGAGGGGGGAATAGTTAGCTGGGGTTTTGCAGTCAAAACAAAAAGTTTTTCTGTGGGAACCAAGGTCATTCCAACAGGTGGCTGGGTGAAAAGGAGCAAAGTGACCAAGCAACCAGCCAGCACTTCTATTGGACAATGTGACTGATTAGTTAGTTAGTTCAGGTGTCACATCCTGTGGCTCTGGAGCTGCATGCGGCTCTCTGCTATGGCTCCCGGTTGGGTGATCCTACCACTAGCTGGCTCCGCCCCTCACCCTCCCCTCCCAGTCACTCCTCACCTGGCCTGAGAAGGTAAAACACACACACACACACACACACACACAAACAGAAATGAGAGGGAGGGAGGGAGAGAGAGAAACCCATTTCCCACAGAAAAAAATGGGAGCCACAAACCTGGTAGGCATGGTGGGGTGTCATGTGATTGGGTGGGAGTGATGTTGAGTTGGCCATGCCCACCCAGGTTTTGTGGCTCCTGGTGTTTTCTTTTCTGTGGAAAATGGGTCCAAATGACTCTTTGAGTATTTAAGGTTGCAGATCCCTGAGTTAGTTAGTTTACTTTATTGTCATTGCACCTCATACAATGAAATTAAATGCCATCTTCAGTGTACATTATACATAAATAAAAACAAAAACACACATCCTTCACACTCTATACAATTACATTGAAAACCCCTGATATTGCATTAATATTGCACTATACAGTAGAATTCAATGTAGTTACTGCTCTGGGATAGAAGCTGTTTTTCAGCCTATTTGTCCTTGACTCGCGGGAAGAGGGAAACTTTCACTTTTAATCAGGTGAAAAGCGCGGAAACTTTCAGAGTCGGTTTTCACCAGTTGTGCCAATATGATGTGTCCAAATAAATTGTTCTTTGAGGACTCCATCTGCCTCGGAATTCTGATTTCAATGGGTGCATTCCTTGGAACCCGGATAGATGTTTCATTGCCCAACTAAGTAACATCATCAGTGCTGCTGATGTTACCTAGTAGGGTAACCAAATGTTTGCAAAAAAAACCACCAAGCCCAGAGAGTATCAAGGGCTCCACAGTTTAATCCTGAACGACAAGATAAATAAGAGATAAATACATCTAAAGAACAGCTTTTTGAAATAAAGAACTGTCCTTTACGATGAATGGTCAATAGTTTGCCTGCAAGTTGAGCCAGAGGTGGTATTGAGCAGGTTCTGACCAGTTCTGGAGAACCAGTAGCAGAAATTTTGATTAGTTTAGAGAACCGGCAAATACCACTTCTGACTGGAGATTTTACAGTATCCTTCCCCTACCGTGCCCACCAAGCCACGCCCACAGGACCGGTAGTAAAAAAAAAAAAAATTGAATCCCACCGCTGAGCCAAGAGTAGACTTTCCTTGGTTTGCATAAGTGCAGGCACTGAAGGACCAGTTCTCTAAAACTGAAAATACAATATTCTCAGTGCTACAGGCTGGCTGGGTCAACACATATTAAATAGTGAACTTAAAGCAGAAAATATCAAATGACTTGTCAGCTAGATGAAGGTCATCAAGCCACTTTTGTTACAACTTAGTTTGAAATCCACGTCCTTAAATCCCAAGCTTTGGGAGAGAAAAATATCACATTGACGTTGTCGCTTAGAGGCAGATACTGATCTGCTGGCAGTTGTGCAAAAATTGCAGCTGTTTGTGCAATTAAGTTGCCATTAGAACATGGAGTTGCTAAACATTCATGTATTTATTTGTTCCTTCCTTTATTACATTTGTATGCTGCCAAATCAAGCCAGCTCGTTGGGGTTTCGAAGCAGATACAATCAAAGTGGGATAGCATAGCAAAAGGAAAACAATCAAGTGAAGCAAGAACTAATAAAACAAGGATAACTCAAGAATCCCAGGAAACAATCCCAGTGTCCATAAGGCAGCAATGTTTCATTGGAGACCTAAGAGAGCAAAATCTATATTGATAGTCTTCCAGAAGAAGTTATTTATTTATTTCCCCTCTTTATTATTTTTACAAGTAATTCAAGGTAGTGAACATATCCAACACACCCACCTTCTTCCTCCTCCTATTGTCCCTGTGAGGTGAGTTGGGCTGAGAAGAGAGGGACTGGCCCAAAGTCACCTAGCCAACTTTCATGGCTAAGGTGGGACTTCAACTCACAGTCTTTTGAATTCTAGACTAGTGCCTTAACCAGTAGACCAAACTGGGAATGCCAGATAAAACATCATGCCTCGGTGGTGCAGTGGTTAGAATGCAGTACTGCAAGCTACTCCTGATGCAATTTGGCAGATCGAATCCCACCAGGCCCAAGGTTGACTCAGCCTTCCATCCTTCCGAGGAGTGTAAAATGAGGTCCCAGATTTTTCGGGGGAGGGGAGAGAAGCTGACAGTGTAAACCGCTTTGAGAGGGCTGTAAAGCACTATAAAGTGGTATCTAAGTCTAAGTGCTATTGCTATTGTCTCTCACCACTTATACCTAAGGAACTGTTAGCACCATCTCTGCTCAGAAGATACAAGAAGATGGAGGTCATAAGCATATTCACTAAAACTGTTGCCCCCATCCCATTTTAAAGCACACAACTAATGCCATCTGACTTTTGAGACCATAAATCCATCATTAATTAGAGGGTGTGTTTTTTTTAAAAAAAAAACACATGTAAGCCCTCACCAATTAAGTTGTCTGGGCATTCATGTCAAAGATGAGTTTTGTCCTTGTTTCATCAAGACCTAACTTGGAGGATAAGCTTTTGATGTGACAGGTAAAGAGTTCCCTAAGACCGCAAAAATTCAATTAGTATTCTTTAATTGCACCTTCAACAGTGGCATCATTCAGAATTCATCTTGAAATGAACACGTTTTTGTCTGTCCTACATCTTCCTGTCTCTTCTTCTCATAGAGCAGGGGCCTTCAAACTTAGCAACTTTAAGACTTGTGGACTTCCACTCCCAGAATTCCCCAGCCAGCATGGTTGGCTGGGGAATTCTGGGAGTGGAAATCCACAAGTCTTAAAGTTACCATGTTTGGAGTTCCCTGTCATAGAGAGATGGAAGGCAGTTTTCCCATTTCCCCCGTTGACTCTTTCTTTTGTACAGAAAAAGCTCATTACATTTCAAAACCTTCATCTTGAACTGAGCTGACCTGCAATGGTTTTTGCTTAAACAATATTTTACAGTTTGGTTTGGATGAGCTGGTTCACAGTTTATGGGTGTGCTCTATTGCAACTAGCCAAAGCTGAGGCACCTGGGTTTCTCAGAAGGCTTCCGTCAAGAAATACAGCCTAACTATAGGACATTCAGAGGGAGATGGATGAAGCATGGTGTTTGGAGTTCTGCCTTATGAAGAACTCAGGATTATATCAAGTTAAAGCTGCTAACTCTGCTATATTCCCTCTGTTGTATCTACGTATGAGGGCAAAGTCAACTGTATGTAGAACTTATAAACAGCAGAGATAGACAGTTTACACTCTGGGGTTCACATACAATTTCCACAGGACATCACCTCAGACAGACAGCATTTATCTAATGAAGGGAAAGAATTTTGCCCATCTTGAGTGGGGCTGGGAAGCATTCAAATATTAACTCTTTAGCTGCCCTGGTTAAGCATGTTGTGCAAATTCATCCCTTTAATCTTAGGAGTTAAGGCTAAGCAATATATTGTATTAGTATGGCTATTAACAAGTGATTGATTGATTTTTCACACATTGAACAGCCCATCTCCCTAGCTCAAATGTCTATGAAGATTCTTAGTCATCCAGGTCATGGTTGTCCTAAAGATGCTTTTTCAAGAGGCAACTGGACTTTCTGGTTTTTCTTTTGAAGACATTTTGCTTCTCTTCCAAGAAGCTTATTCAGCTGTGACTGGATGGTGGGGAATAGAAGGATTTACACTCCTTGTAGAAACTAGTCATTTGCATTCTTTTAGAGCAGGGGTCTTCAAACTTGACAGCTTTAAGACTTGTGGACTTCAACTCCCAGAATTCCTTCTCTAGTCATGTTAGCTCAGAAATTCTAGGAGTTGAAGTCCACAAGTTTTAAACTTGCCAAGTTTAAAGGACCTTGTTTTAGAGCAGGGGTCACCAACCTTTTGGACCTCAGGGACCACCAAACTCATAATTTTAAATCCCAAGGACCACTAACTGGTTCAGTGGGCATGGCCTAATTTGTGGGTGTGGCTTGGTGGTCATGTGACTGGCTGGACATGGCTTGGATATAAATATTATAAATATTTATATAAATATTGAATTTTTTATTTAAAAAAGAGCAACTTTTACCCAAAATCAGGCAAAGCAGGCAGGCAGATTTAGTTGCTCACAGAATCACAGATTCATTCAGAGATCTATCTGCCATTAGCTAGCTCAGTCTGTCACATAAAATTTGCTAGCAAGCAAACACAAAATTAACTCACAACACAAAATTAACTCACAACACACCGTGTATGTAAATATTGATATTTTTTTATATAAAAAGAGCTACTTTTACCCAAAATCAGGCAAAGCAGGCAGGCAGATTGAGTTCCTCACAGAATCATTCAATGATCTATCTATCTGCCATCGGCTAGTTCAGTCTCTCAAATTTGCTTGCCGTGACCCTGCACTGAATAATAGAACCTTCAGTCCTAAGGGAGGTTTGGCTGTGCTTAAAAGCATAGCCGAAGAGCTAAAGACGCTGTTTTAGAGAGTCATTGAGGCCACATCGAGGTTTATTTGTGTCATCAGAATCACCTGATTGGTGCAAATGGGTGTGCAGGCTTCTTGGAACTGTCCAGTCAGATCTGAAGAAGCTTCTTGGATGAGAAGAGAAAGGTCTTCAAAGAAAAAGCAGAAAGTCCTATTGCCTCTTGAAAAAGCACCTTTAGGATCTCCCTCAATAGTGGAACAATGCTTGTTTCCTCTAACGTGCGCAGACTTCCACTGAGTCAGAGATCATAAATAATCAAAGTAAGCTGAACAATATTAATGACATATTTTTTAAAAAAATTCAGACCACTGGGATCTGGTATCATGTCATAATTTCTTGCTGCAAAGGTAAATCTTTTGCTTATGCCATAGAACAGGGTTTCTTAAACTTTTTGGCTTTCCGTTTAGAGTAAATTTAATGTTCACTCCTCTCTTAAAATCCAAACATCAACATGAACACAAATGCCTAGTGAAAACAATGAACCTTTGAGAAAGTGGATTTATTGTGAAAATATAAGTAAAAGGTTTTTTCCCTTGGACTCCGCCTGTAGTTCTCTAGGGGATATACACCACACAGTTGGGAAACTCTGCTATATAAAATTGTATTTTATTACTAAAGTTTATTACCCACATGGAACTAGGTATATAGGTTTTCTTTTTATACTGTGCTCTGACAGGTTTTCTGTTATACAATACATTTCACTTACTTTCTTAGGAAATATATATAAGCATAAGATTATAGAATGAACAAAAGAATACGCTTTGAAAAGAATATGTTGTATCCTATACTTCTATGTATGGTCAGATATTTGATGACACATCTGTCTAGAAATGAGGAGTGTGAATTGAATGTTATACCTGCTTTTTAGTCTTCGTGATCTTTGTTGACTCATCACATCATATGCAAAGAGTAGATAGCCATAAACTGTTGACTACTAGTGGAATTGCCGAAAGCTTCTTTGATGTTTGACAGAACACCAACAGAAGTGTCAGGATCACATGCTCCTCCAAAAATTTTGATTGTGTGCTTTGGAATACAGTGGAACCTCAGGTCGTGAATGCTTCTGTTTGCAACCAAATTTTCAGAACAGTTTTGCTTCTGGTTGCGAACAGATCTTGGGTGATGACCAAGCAAACCTGAAAATCACTACAATGATTTTCTCTGCCGCGATGATTTCCCCCTTGGCACAATTTTTTTTGTGGGGGGAGTTGTTTGATCTGCGCATGTGCAGACGGTCATGCTTCTGGTCACGACCAAATCAGCTTGCGACCATAGTCTAGAACAGATTGTACATAACTCGATGTTCCACTGTATTAATCTAACACAGAAAGGTCAAGACCTGCAGGGTGCTTAGATCTGGCCCATGGGGCCACCCTGGAAGTAGCAAAGGACCAGCCAGCAGTGCCTCTGCCAGCAAAAATGGAGCTCGGGAGGGCCGCATGCTGCCCTCCTGAGCCCCATTTTCTCTGGCGGAGGGTTGCAGGAGGCCACTGCAGCTAGAAACGGAGCTCGGGAGCCCATTTTTACTGGCAGGGTGCCTGGGCCACCATAGGCACCCATGATATGAGTGACATCAAACCAGCCACATCTACTCTGGCCATACCCATCCTGAGGTCAAACACCTGATGTGGCCCTTAGTGAAATCGAGTTTGACACCCCTGGTCTAATAGAACATAGAATCGCAGGGCTAAAGCAGGGGTCCGCAACCTTAAAAACTCAAAGAGCCATTTGGACCCATTTCTCTCAGAAAAGAAAATACCAGGAGCCAATAATTTAACAACCGGTGGGACTGGGTGGGTGTGGCCAACTCAACATCACTCACTCCCACCCAGTCACCTCCTGCTCTGGAATATGGAGCGAGTCTCCATCCCCTGCCATCACCTTTATCTTCTCAGGCCAGGCAAGGAATGACGAGGAGGGGAGGGGAGGGGCCAGCCAGTGGTGGACTCAGCCGACAGGAAGCCGCAGCAGAGGGCCAAAAGAGCCGCATGTGGCTCCAGAGCTGCAGGTTGCAGCTAAAGAGACTCTTCCTCCAAGATATCCAAGATATCTTATACCATCCTGGTAACCGCCAGTCTATTTTTGAAAACCTCCCCTGGTGGAGTACCCACCACTCCAGGAGGCATGTTATTCCATGCACCCCTCTGGAAATTTAAATATAGCTGATTTTTGTGAGTCTTTGATAAACTGTATTTCCTCCTGCCTCACCCTCCCAAACATATTTTCCTTTCAAAGCCAGACATCAACAGGCTGCAAATCCAAACAGAACCAAGAATTTGGACGAGAGGTTATGCTTCATTTTAAAAAGTAAACAAATAAGTGAGCTGTCAAAAGACAATTATGTGATTTGGGAGGGATTGTACTTCATAAGAGAGCTATTATCTCCAGTTTTAAGGTGGGCAGAGAGTTACAAGTAATGAATCAGCTTTTGTGATGCTGACAAAGTTCACAGTTTAGTCTAGGGTGCAGAGAGTCGAATGTGGTTTGGGCAGCAGCAGAACGTTACTTATAATTAACAAGTGGGTTTTTTTTTTCCCCTTGTGAGTTGATCTGGGCCTGGCATTTTTTACTTTGGGAAATGTTCCTTTCCCTGGAAGTGAGAGTGAAAGAGAGGCGCTCTCTAAATTGCAAGAAATATATGAATTTTATAAAGCAGTTTACTGAAAGCGCAATCTGTAAAACAAAAAGAGAGCAACGTATAAAGAAAGCATAGCAGAGAATATTATGAACCATTAACTAAAATTAAACAAATAATTGGACGAATCATATTCGTTATAGAACATTCCTCATACAAGGGACTTCCGCTAATAAGGACAAACTCTCAGCTACGTTTAACATGCTTGTTTTCAAATTTAAAAGTTAAAAGTTAAAGTTAAAAGTTCCTAAATGCCAAATAATGAAACCACCCTTTTTATAACGTCAGGCTCCTGAAGCGTGAACACCTAAAAGTTCTTATCATGGGCAATGAATATAGGAATAGATACACCTAAGCAGGGCTGGGCTTCAAAAACTTTAGCAATGGGTTCTCTGCCCAGTTGCTGGTGGGCGTGGCCATGATAGGTGTGGCCTAGTCAGCCTCCTGCACCACAGTGGGGGGGGGGGCATTTTTCCCCTCCCCGGGCTCCAGAGGCTTTCCTTGAGCCTCCAGGAGGGTGAAAATGGTCTCTTCGGGCTCTCTGGAAGCCAGAAACAGGCCCATTTCCAGCCTTCCCAAACTTCCGGGATGCCCATTTTTCACCCTCCCCAAGCCTCTGTGCATGCCCTGCACTTACCTGCATCCAAAACGGGCCATATGGGGACTCCTGGGAAAGACAGGAGGGGCGGGGAGGGGCTAGCCAGGAGTGTGATGTGGAGGTTCTCCGAACTGTGCAGAATCTTAGCTAGAGGATATTCCGAATCCCTGTGAACCCCCAGCAGCCCACCTCTGCATCTAAGAAAGAAAGATTAAAATGGAAGATAAATCATAAGAATACTTTATTTAAAAAAAAGGTTGAAAGATTTATGTGTTTGTTTGTATCCCACCTTTGTTATTTTTACAGATAACTCAAGGCAGTGAACGTATTCTTTCCTCTTTTCGTTTTTCCCCACAACAAAAACATTGTGAGGTGATTTGGGATGAGAGAGAATGACTGGTCCAAGGTTACCCAGCTGGCTTTCATGACTAACGTGAGACCAGCACCCACAGTCTCCTGGTTTCTAGCCTGGTGCCTTAACCACTAGGGCACATTGTGACTCAAGGCGCAATCCTATTCAAGATTCAAGTTTGGTAAAAGGAAGGACTGAATATAATGTGCATAGTTGGACTGTGACATTTTCTGCCGTCTTATGTGCAAATGGACACCAGTTTTGATGGCTGTAAACAGGCATTGGGCCAATTCACCGAAGGAGTTGTCATCAACCTTGGAAGAAGAATGGTATAAATTTTTTAATAACAAATAACAAGTAGGGACATTTGCTACTTCCTGAATGACCAGAAAGACTAAAACATCGCCTCTCTTGAGTCCAGCTCTATTGCTTATGTGTCGTAATGACAAGGCAGTAGAGTTGTTTGATCATGAACAACTGAATCATGATGATCTTTATTGGATTGCATTTATTGCATTTATACACATTTTTAATTATCCTCCATCATTGGTTAACTTTGGTTACTGCTTAACTTTCGTTACTATTTAGCAGTAATCCATACAATTAATTATCTCTAGTTAAAATCTAATATATGTTTACTTCCTCTCTCTAATCCTTTAGATTAGTGACTTTGTTTGCCTGAGTTGTATTTGCTTGGAAACATTCTTTATCTGACGTTTGCCATCCGAGATTGGAACATTCCTGCAATTACAACTCTACACTTATGAGTACATGGATACTTCCGAGTAACTTACTTGGACACAGTAGAGAAGTGGTTTGCCATTGGCTGACTGTTTTCTAGAATGCAAATCTAGTCTCCTGCTCTGGAATGTTCTAGTGGCCCTTCTAGATCTAGATCCCAAGGTGTTTACTTTTTTTTTTTTTTAAAGAAAGATCAGTGTTGGGCCTTGAATCATGATAGATCTTTCCAAAAGCATCTGGTTGACCACCATGGGACATAGAACACTGTGGGATATAAGGTGGACACTGAGCCTGATCAAGCCACAGGTTTCACCAGCCTTTCTTAAACACCAGCCTTCCTTGCCAAACCCCAACTACACCATAGCAGTCTCCTCTGACCCACACTGTGATTTCCAAGTTCCAGTTGATGATTACTGTCCAAGAATGGTACTGTCTGGCATTGTCCATACCATACATTCCTAGTCAGCCCACTGTGCATGCCTGCTTTTGCGAATCGTGTGTATTTTTAACCTTCCAGACACTCTTCCTTTAAGCAAAAAACATCTGTGTAAAGCCCTTTCGCCTGCAGAGTTCTTGTTTGCAAGGTCCTTCTCTAACACCAGGCTTGCTTAAAGCCAGTGTGACAGTAAAACAAATGAATGCGGGTGGCCTTTTGTGGCCCTTTGTTGCTGCAGATAATCTAACATTTTCCCAAAGGGGCTGGCTTAATTATTTTTTGAAGATGCAATGCTGAAAGACTGGCTGACAATGCAGGTTTGCTGCACCCTCTTTCATTCCCATGAAAAAGGGGATTTTTGACCTAAACCTCAGCCTGATGTGTGCTCAAACATCTGCCAAATTTAGGGCTGCATTATGGGTTAAAGTATAGATGATGGGAGTTCATTTGTCATGCCAATAAGCAATCAAAAGCCATTGTACACGCAAATAAAAATAGAAACAGCTTTTCACAATATTTTCTCTTGCTTCTCCTGATGTAATCTGAGAAAAGCACCATATCAGGGGAAAATAATTATTGGAAGCAGAAAACAAAGCCATATTCGTGGTCATCGTGCAGTTATTTTGTAAACAAAGGCATTAAATATGGGAGTGTTGTTATGGTGAAGAATGCCATAACATCACCTGACTTGACTTTTATTGGAAAGAATAGAGAATAATTTACTGATATCATTTATATGGCTTTATTTTCTTGTAAAGCACCTAGACTCACTTGGGTGAGATTGGGGGGTGGGGGTATGGGAATTGAATAAATAAACACATAAAATATACAAATGTGAAAAATAAGTAGAAATGGCCAATCTAAGCAACTGCTTAGAAAGCTTGGATATTGCCTTAATTTTGTTTCTTCCACTTATTTAATGTGTGAGGAATAATCATGCAAACTGCATGCATTTCTACACCTAAATCTAAATCTGAAAAAAATCTACATTGTTACTTAAGATGAATTACAGTTGGGAAATTGCAATCCAAGTGCCTAATTGATCTTCCTCCTAATAGAAGGGAAACTACTGCTCAGCTGGCAGGAACAGCCAACACCCTAGGAGATAGGCTCAAGATCCAGAGGGATCTTGACAGATTTGAACACTGGACCCTATCTAGCAAAATGAAATTCAAAATTCAATCCTATACTTAGGCAAGAAAAACCAAATGTACACATATAGACTGGGTGAAACCAAGCTTTAGCAATAACTGTGAGAGGGGAGCTTGGAGTCTTAGTGGACAACCAATTAAATATGAGCCAACAGTGTGAAGTGGCAGTCAAAAAAGCCAATGCAATCCTAAGTTTCATTAACAGAAGGATACAATTAAGATCAAGTGAGGTAGTAATACCACTCTATAAAGCCTTAGTAAGACCACACCTAGAGTACTGCATCCAGGTTTGTTCACCACACTATAATAAAGATGTTGAGCCTCTAGAAAGAGTGCAGAGAAGAACAACCAGGATGATTAGGGGATTGGAGGCTGAAACATACAATGAATAGTTGCAGGAATTGGGCCTGGCTAGTCTAGTGAAGAGAAGTACCAGGGGAGGCATGATAGCAGTGTTCCAATATTTAGGGGCTGCTACAGAGACTAGGAGGTCAAGCTATTTTCCAAAGCACCTGAAGGCCAGACAAGGAATAATGGATGGCAACTGAGCAAGGAGAGATTCAACCTGGAAATAAGGAGAGATTTTCTGATAGTGAGAACAATCAACCAATGGAACAGAAGTTGCCTTTGGAAGTTTTGGGAGCTTCATCATTGGAGGCTTTCAAGAAGAGACTGGACTGCCACCCATCAGAAATGGTGTAGGGTCTCCTGCTTGGGCAGAGGGGTGAACTAGATGACCTACAAGGTACCTTCCAACTCTGTTAATCTAATCTAACCCCTTCAGTCATTGGCTCAATCCCGATACCAGAACGAAGAAGTCAACGAGATGGTGGCAACTCCTCAAGACCTTTGGAGAAACCGGTTTCAGGAGCCTTGAAAAGTTCACTGACCTGAAAGTTTGAGTTCTGCAATGATCATTAGTAAAAAAGCAAAGTGGTTGATGACGGGAAACAGCTTTCAGAGGGTCTCATTTGAGTTCCAGTTTATTTACTTTTGCTCAAGTGAACATTTTGGGGCAGAGCCATCTTCTGATCTTCTCGTGGAAAAGAGGGTTGGATCCAGTGATTAAGCATTCCCTACCTTGCTTCAAAAGGCAACTTTGGAAGCCAGGGCACTGCCAACAACCCAAAACTAGACCTTTGGAATTGCCCCAAAGCAACCTATGACGTGTGGAGGTGTTATCAAAAAGCATGAAGGACGTATTCACTTTGAAGGGACCCTTGAAAAGAAAAGTGTCTTGAGACTGAAACAGAAACACCTCCCACCCTTCCTCGGGTTGAAGGGGATTTGATTAGACCCAAAAACGAAGGGGGGCACTTTAAAAGGAAATCCTTGGACCTCTCTGTGTATAAACTTGAGCTGGAAATATTTTGATTCTGAGCTGTGATGAGTGAGGGACCTCTACCAGCAATCTTTAGCCATACAGCTGCCATAGATGAATATTCATCAAGTAAAATTCCAGAAAGAAAGACCAGCATGGCTGTATGTTAACCAAAGAGTTTTCCAAATGTCCCTATCCACAATGAATGAGCAAAAGACTGGAATTTGCTAGGTGTCATCCCAAAGATCCAAATCTAAATCATGGACTCATAGGAGAACATTCTTCCACTATCTGGACCATGACTCTACCCAACTAATTCCTTCCAGGACCTTCTAGGTTGAAGTTTTATTTCTTTGTTCGTTTGTCAAATATGTACAAGATAACTACTATAAGTATGAACATAAACAGGAACAAAGGAAGTAAATACAGATAAATGGGGACAATGGGACAGGGACAGTAGGCACATTGGTGCACTTATGCATGCCCCCTTTAAGGACATCTTAAAAATGGAGTGAGGTCCATGGTAGACAGTTTGAGGTTGAAGCTGTGAGGGGTTGAGTTGTGGATAGTCTGATTTATCTTGCCCAAAATTCGCAACACGAAAGTTCATAATGTCTGTAAGATAATCACTTTCTCGTTTTGGTTTCCACTACCTATTTGGTTACTGTCTTCCTTTCTGTTGCTCCCCTGTGGGAGGAGGTTTCAAAGTATTTCTAGCAGGACTACCAGTTTCTGTAACACCTTTGTTCCCTACGCCATCCATTTGATAAACTTGCAAGATTCATTTTTCTCGCTATGTACGTTTATACATCTGAACTACTGGGCTGTTTCTCTGTGTCATATAATATATGTGGGTATGTGGATATTTATTTATTTATTTATTCATTTATTTATTTATTGTCATGTTTATGTAGTATATATTGGAGGTGGTGACACTTCAGGAGCTGTATGCAATGAAATTTAATTTTAATGTATGCCAATTAGTGTACATTTAAAATGACAATTAAATTAATCAGTCTAAGTCTAAATTCAACTGATATAATTACCCAGAAAAACATGCCAGGTTTGTAGGATGAAGCCATGAATTAGGAACAATTTAATACCTATTAGCTACAAAAATATAAGAAGACTAAAGGAGACCCGATTTTGTTTTGTGTGATTCAAACAGAAATCTGTATGTAGGCGAACTGGGGTGATGGGTAAACTCCAAAGACTGGTTACAAATTGTTAAACTGAGTTCAAATCAAGAGGGAAAAATAACTTTATCTCACACAATTCATAAATCTTCAGGATTGTATCACACTTTAACCTTAAACATTGTCTTTAAATGTCTCTATTCTCAGTTATCCCGGTCATGGTTGTCCTAAATATGCTTTTTCAAAAGGCAACTGGATTTTTGTTGGTTTTCCTTGAAGACTTTTCACTACTCATCCAAGAAGTTTTTTCAGTTCTGATTGAATAATGGGGAATGGAGGAGTTTATATTCCTTGCAGTCATCTGGTCATTAGCATCTTTCTCATAGTCGTTGAGGCCACTTGGAGGTTTAGCTGTGCCCTCAAATGGGTGTGGAGATGAAAAGGCTCCTTTGGGATTGCCTTTAAGCAGTTTGTTTTTTATTATTATTATTATTATTATTATTATTATTATTATTATTATTATTATTATTATTATTATTATTATTATATCATTGACATTGCTATACCTGATGACAGCAGAATCAATGAAAAACAACTTGAAAAAATCACCAGATATCAGGACTTGAGAATTGAACTGCAGAGACTCTGGCATAAACCAGTGCAGGTGGTTCCAGTGGTACTGGGCACACTGGGTGCTGTGCCTAAAGACCTAGGCAAGCACTTAAAAATAATTGGCACTGACAAAATCACCATTGGTCAGCTGCAGAAGGCCACCTTACTGGGATCTGCTTGCATAATTCGCCAATACATCACGCAGTCCTAAACGCTTAGGAAGTGTTCAACTAGTGATTTGTGACAGGAAACCCAGCATAGTTATCTCGTTTGCTGTGTACAACTATCATTTTTTTGTGTCAAATAATAATAATATATTTATTGCCTGCATATGGCACTTTCAAGGTCAAACTAGAGAACTTAGCTCTCAGTTCACAATTCTATTTTTTCTTCTTCCCAATTGCTGAGTGTGTCTTAACAAGAGACTAGATTCCTTTTGAGGCAATGTTACTTTTTAATCAACAGCCATTGTAATTATAAACTAGGATCCAATAAGCAATCAACAATTCAGAAGCAGTGGAAAGTTTCCCACCCTCAGCCCTGAAGACGCTCCAGGAAGAAAGATTAACCTAAACAATACACAAATCCATTCCTCATAAAAAAAAAAAACCAGACAATTGCAAAGCTGGAGTTATGTGAAAACATGCCGGAAAAAAAAAAAAGAACAATTGCATCTGGTTGGAAAATCAACATTAGCAAAAGTGTTTATTTTGCGATCAATGTCGATACCTTATTTGGAATTATGAAAGGAATCTCTCTTTTTAAGTAGGCTTCCTGACTATTTATGTCAGCATTGAATTCCTAAAAATATTCAGATTTTACAAGCATTCCCTACAGTATGAGATCCAAGCAATCTAATATACATTATAAGCAGGGGTGGAATTCATAAATCCCAGCAACTCGTTCGTTGCTCAGTTGCTGGATAGGTGTGGCCATAGTGGGCGTGGCCTACCCAAACTTCCGGGAGGGCTGTTTTTTGCCTTCCCAAGGATCCAGAGGGTCTCTGGGATGGCAAAAATGGCCTCCCCCTATTTCCGGACTAGGACCAACTCTCTTCATACTCTACATAAATGACCCCTGTGATCATATTAAAAGCAACTGTGTCCTCTTCGCTGATGATGTAAAGATATTCAACACCACAGACAATACTGCTACCCTTCAAAAAGACCTCGACTATGTATCAGAGTGATCAAACAAATGGCATCTTCAAATCTCAACAAACAAAGGCTCTGTCTTACATATTGGCAAAAAAAAAAATCAGAAAATAAAATACAGGCTGAATAGTCAAGACCTTGTTGATGATCCAAACTCTGTCAAGGACCTTGGAGTACTCATCTCAAATGTTCTAAGTGCTAGAGCCCACTGTAACTACATAGCCAAAAAGGCATTAAGAGTTGTTAACCTAATCTTACGTAGCTTTTTCTCTGGTTACACTACTAACTGGAGCATACAAAACATTTGCTAGACCAATACTTGAATACAGCTCATCAGTCTTGAACCCACACTATGTATCTGATATTAACACAGTTGAGAAAGTCCAGAAATATTTCACAAGAAGAGTTCTCCGCTCCTCTACTCATTGCAGAATACCTTATGCCACCAGACTTGAAATTCTAGACCTAGACAACCTAGAACTACGCCGCCTTTGGTCCGATCTAAGTATAGTATATAAAATCATACATTGCAATGTCCTACCTGTCAATGAATATTTCAGCTTCAACCATAACAACACAAGAAGAAACAATAGATAGAAACTCAAGGTTAATTGCACCAAACTTGATTGCAGGAAATACAACTTCAGCAACAGAGTGGTCAATGTCTGGAATACTCTACCTGACTCTGTAGTTTCTTTCCCAAACCTCAAAAACGTTAACCTTAGACTGTCTACTATTGACCTCACCCCTTTCCTAAGATGTCTGTAGGGGGTGTGCATAAGCGCACCATCCCTGTCCTATTGTTTCTTTTATTTTTCTTATATGTATCCATGTATTCATAACTTTGTTTTTACTTATACCTATTATCTTGAAAGCAATTGACAAACCATTAAAAAAAAAAAAACTTCCGGAAGGCCCGTTTTTCCCCCTCCCAGAGCCTCTGCACAGACCATGCACTTATCTCCATTGAAAATGGGCCACGTGGAGACTCCGGGGAAGGGTGGGGGGGTGGGGGGGGACAGCCAGTCAGTTCAAATACCAGTTCAGCGAGCCAGATGCAAATTTAATATCTGGTTCACCCGAACCGGTCTGATCTGGTAGAATCCCACCCCTGATTATAAGAATTATAGAAAGTTTGAGAGCCAGTTGGGTCTAGCAGTAAAGTCATGGGTCTCCAAAGTTGGCAACTTTATGACTTGTAAACTTTAATTCCCAGAATTCCCCAGACAGCATGGCTGGCTGAGGAATTTTGGAAGTTGAAATCCACAAGTACAAAAGTTGCCAAGCTTGGAGACCCCCTGAGTTAAGGCATTAGGCTAGAAACCAGAAAAAAAGTGAGTTCTAGTTTCACCTCGAGCATAAAAGCAGGCTTGGGAAATTTAGGGTCAATGATCAGGAGACTGTGGTTTCTAGATCCACTGTAGGCATGAAGGCCAACCTGGGTGACTTTGGCCTAGTCGAGCTGGTCATTCTATTACTGTCATAAGCAATGGATTAACACTCAATTGATTGGAAAAAAAGCAAATCCTACATTTTCAGGAAAATGCTAGAAAGGAAAAAAAAAGTGAGAATTGGAAAAAGTTGTAGGGTTGAAAGCCATTAAACTTCTTCAGATTTAGATAGGACAATTACTCCTCTTTTCACCAATAAACACCTATTGAGGGATCTTGGAGTCTTAGTGGACAACCAGTTAAATATGAGCCAGCAGTGTGCGGCAGCAGCCAAAAAAGCCAATGCAGTCCTAAGTTGCATT
The DNA here is from genome assembly GCF_900518735.1 of Pseudonaja textilis. The sequence continues at coordinate 2,893,449 of NW_020769350.1, read as the reverse complement.
AACAGAGGGATACAATCGAGATCAAGGGAGGTGCTAATACCACTCTATAAAGCCTTAGCAAGATCACACCTAGAGTACTGCATCCAGTTTTGGCCACCATACTCTAAAAAAAATGTTAAGACTCTAGAAAGAGTGCAGAGAAGAGCAGCCAGGTTGATTAGGGGACTGGAGACTAAAACATACAATGAACGGTTGCAGGAACTGGGCACAGCTAGTCTAGTGAAAAGAAGGACCAAGGGAGACAGGATAGCAGCTTCCAATATTTGAGGGGCTGCTATAGATAGGAGGGAGTCAACCTATTTTCCAAGGCACCCAAAGGCCAGACAAGGAATAATGGACGGAAGCTGATCAACAAGAGAATCAACCTAGAAGTAAGGAGAAATGTTCTGACAGTGAGAACAATCAACCAATGGAACAGCTTGCCTTTGGAAGTTGTGGGAGCTTCATCACTGGAGGCTTTCAGTAAGAGCTTGGAATGCCATTTGTCAGAAATGGTCCTGCTTGGGCAGGGGGTTGGACTAGATGACCTACAAGGTCCCTTTCAATTCTGTTAATCTGTCATGTAAAACAATATTGCTAAATATATCTCAACAAATGCCAACATAAAATGTTGGAAGAGGTAACTAGGGCATCAATCATTATGGATATGGTATTCATTGCTAAGGTCTCTAGTTTTGCAAACAGAGAATTTGTCCCCGTGGCTTCTCATCTGGTATTCCTTTCTTGCCTTTTTTCAACAATGTTGAAAAAGCTAATGGCCCATTCACAATTAAATGATTTTTGCACCCAAACTGACCTGACTGTAACAGCCATGAGTATTCCCTTTTAAAGTTGGTTAATTAGATCAAATATAACTAAAAATTGAAGCCCACCACATCCACCCACGCCAAAACTGCAGGATGATTTTCCTAATTAAGACATATAATCTTCTACAGCTGCCTGGTTTCCTCTACTCCTTTTATCCAGTTGGCACAGAAGTGCAGATGCAAGCTATAGGAAAAAGACCTTGAAGTCCAACTGCAGCCTTTTGCATTTTTATTTGCTGTACGGGCTCTATAAGGAGAAGCAAGAGGAAGAAGGAAAATCTGTTTTCTGATCTTCTTGCCTAGGGTCACGTTCAAAATTTTGGTCGTCTGCTTGTTCTCAACTGCCCTGTGATGAACAGGGAACAGACAAGCACGTGTGGTTTTTTTTTTTTTTTAATGAGCTTGTGCGCCTTTTTGATACATTTGCCAGAATTTCTAACCTCCAGCTCTCACATGCCACCATATTTTATTTTTGAAAAAAGAACAAAAATAACATCTCCCCTCCCCTGCAAAATACCATTTAAATATTGTTGAGAGCCAAGACACCCAGAGTAGAAGATCATCCTTTAAAATATGAGCACACTTCTAAAAGAAACATTTCCCCTGTCAAGCATTGTCCAAGAATCACATGATGAACGATTGCTTAAACATTCCAGTGGAATTAAGGAGGAGGATTGGTTAATGAATGAAAATGGGAGTGAAAATATTCAGTATCTTGGTGGTTAGCTTGAGTCAAGTTTCCTTCTCTGGCTATGGCACTTTCCTTTTTTAAAAAAAAAAAACAACAGTTATGCAGAACTTAAATTCAATGAATACCTGGGAATAAACTAGTGAGATGGGTCCATTATTATGACATCACCTGTGACCTCTTATTTTCAGCTTTGTGATTTTTTAAAACAATAATATGATCGTAATTGTTTTAAGCATGAATTGATTGTTTTATCTTTGGGGTATGCTGCCCAGAGTCACCTGCTTGTAACAGCTGGACAAGTAACTAAATCAGATATTCTTGTGACACCCTCACAATTGTCCATCATTAAGAGTTGTATTGCCTCTACCTCCCAGAATGCCAAGGCTTGTGTTGGCCTTGGGAAAATCTTCTCTCTTCACTCCACAGACAATTCCATCAACAGACACACTGACCTACAACTAGCCTACAACTAGCCTCTCAGAATCCAAATCAACTGCACAGCTAACCAGAGACAGCACTGACCCTCAACCAACCCACGCAAGTCTCCCCAGCCAACCCTTCACCTCCCAATGACCCTCACCTGATGTAACCTTCCCATCACAAGACACCCACTCATGACTCACACTTGACCCATCACAGGACCCTCATTTGACACACCCAGACCTGACCAGTCATAAGTAATTAGAACTGTAGGAAAAAAAAAACAATTATTACCAACCTGCCTTCCATTGAGGACCTGTATACTGCATGAGTCAAAAAGAGGGCTGTGAAAATATTTACACATCCTGGACATGAACTGTTTCAACTCCTACCCTCAAAACGATGCTATAGAGAGTACTGCACACCAGAACAACTAGACATCCTAACACCATCACTCTGCTAAAAAAAATAATTCCCTCAATGTTGTCCAACTATTTACAAAGTCTGTACAACTATTACCATTAATCTTCTCATCACTCCTTATCACCCATCCCGTCCCACTTATGACTACATAATCATAACTTTGTTGCTTGTATCCTTATGATTTTTATTGACTGTTTCCTAGTATGATTTGGTTGCTTATTGTACCCTATGACTATCGTTGAGTGTTGTACCTTATGATTCTTGACTCTTGACGAATGTATCTTTTCTTTTATGTACACTGAGAGCATTTGCACCAAGAATAATTCCTTGTGTGTCCAATCACACTTGGCCAATAACGAATTCTATTCTATTCTATTCTATTCTATTCTATTCTATTCTATTCTATTCTATTCTATTCTATT
>NW_020769350.1:2870272-2885860 GCF_900518735.1 Pseudonaja textilis | reverse complement strand
AGGAAAGGAAAGGAAAGGAAAGGAAAGGAAAGGAAAGGAAAGGAAAGGAAAGGAAAGGAAAGGAAAGGAAGGGAAAGGAAAGGAAAGGAAAGGAAAGGAAAAATCACATCTAAAGTCAACTCTATGGCATCCAGATTCCCTCATATTATTGAAATGAACTTACAGCACAACCTTTGGAGAACGTTCACTAGATGACTTCCAAATTTCTGAGCAAGTTGTTTTCCACACTGGTTTCCAAAATGGAACTCAGGATTTACAGTTAATTGTTGTAAAAGTATGACTGTACAGTGCTCTATTGTTATTTTGTGTTGTGAAAGTGAGGGGTCATTTCATTGCTTAGTCATTGGGGGTTTTTTATATCTGGCTCAAACATTTAAAAAAAATAAGCTTTTGTATATTGTACATCCAGTTATTTGATCTGTATATATTGAACTAATTTTCAAGAGATTGTATGTTTACTGCTAGAATGCTTTTTACAAGACAGCTTTGATACAATTACACATAAATTTGCTCCCATTTGTCTATTTATATATTAGATTTATCCCCCACCACAATTGGAAATCATTGGGAATTTAAAACATTGATCAATGCATTAAAGAAAATATTAGGATAAAAAGAAACTGGGGGAAGGGCAAAGTCTGGCTGGCCGGAGCAAGGCAGAGGGAATTCAGAGGAAGATCCAGGCCCACCCGCTCTTCATCCTAGGGCACACAGGGAGGAATGGAGAAGAGAGCAATGTGAGTTGCGTGGCTTATGGGGGAGGAAAGGGCCCTGATTCCCTTCATTACCTATGGATGGGAACACAGTGTTTAAAAAGGGAGATTGCACACAGCAACTTGTTGGAAGCAAATCGTGAGTTATCTTTTATTGTTGATGCTTTTCTGGGTTCCTGGCATTTTCCCAACTGTGTGTGTTTTGCTGGCCTTTGAAGTCTGCAATTCCTTATCCTGCCCTGTCCAGTTAATTGCTGTAGCATGGTTTGTGTGGATTTTTATTTACAGTTTATATGTACTTTGTTTTCGGACTGAATTTCCTCCACTTAAAGACTGTTTTTGGAGAGTTTTTTCTCCAGCTGAAGGTAATTGGACATTGGGGTCAAATATGGAGATATTAAAGGGACTTTTCTTACTTATGTGACTGTGTTGCCTTTGTGCCATGCCCCGGGTCATCACAGTGGGAATGTGAGGGGGGAGATAGAGATAGCTGGAGGCATAGGTGGTATTCAGTGGGTTCTGACCAGTTCTGGAGAACTGGTAGCGGAAATTTTGAATAGTTTGGAGAACCAGCAAATGCCACCTCTGACTGGGCCTGCCCCCATCTATTCTCTGCCTCCCAAGTCCCAGCTGATCAGCTGGGTTTTCTTTCATTGCCCTGCACAAGAGAACAGATCTGGGAAGCAGGTTAGTGGGGTGGGGAGGGAATGGGATTTTGCAGTATCCTTCCCCTACCACACCTACCAAGCCATGCCCACCAAGCCACACCTACAGAACCGGTAGTAAAAAAAAAAATTGGATCCCACCACTGGCTGGGGGATGTGTAGCCAAAATAACATTCTTCTCTTGGGAACCAAGGATGTTCTCCTCAGGTGCTGGAAAGGCGTGGACTAAAGCCCATTGGAGTTGGGACTGTGACCTGATTGGGCCATGTGATGAACACGTGACCTGGGGGCAAGAACTTCGAGATGTTTTATTTGGGTGGGGAAACCTCGGGTCCTTCAGAGTCAAGTTTTCACCAACTGCGCCAATATGACATTCCTAATAAATTTTTACTTTGAGGGAGCTCCGGGCCTCAGAGTTTCAATTTTGTTGGGTCTGTTTCTTGGAACCCTGAGACTTCCCCAACTCTGAAGGACCAGGAATGACACCAGGAAGAAATCAACAGGCAATACCAAAACATCAGAAAACCCCCATTAACAAACAGGCATGGCAAAAAATGCAGGCCTGAATTCGGGTGGGGAACGGAAGGGGGAAAATGCCGAGTTTTCATTATTGTCCAAGTTACCCGCAATGAACCCAATACCACCTCGTGGCTGCCTAGGGCCAATGTGAAGGAAATTAGCAGGGGTTTAAACAATAATGAAAACATGTTTTGGAACTTAGGAGAGTTATTGTACATGAACTCATAAAGGAGACGATCAGCACATTTTACCCTTAAGCCTAACTAGCTTTTTTTTTACCAACTGCAAAACTGCCATTCAGCTGTTTTTACAAAAACCCTTCTCGTACTCAGCAGCCCTGAGCTTTGTGGGGGCTGGGAGACCACCCACATCTGTGGTATTTCGCTTCCCATTGTTCTCCTTCCTTTTTCCCATCCACTGGATTCCCTTGCCTCTGAGGCTGTCCTCCTACCCAGCACCTCTATATCTGCCTTTCTCTTTCCATTCTTTCAAGAGCCTGCCCTTATTAAGGAGGTGACACTGGCAATTGTTCTACAAAATTGTTCTTTGGGCCACAAAAAATTGGGTGTGCTGCAGAACCCAAGCGAAACTACTCCCTGCAGTCTTTTAGACTAGAATAGAATTGGCTAAGTGTGATTGGACACACAAGGAATTTGTCTTGGTGCAAATGCTCTCAGAGTACATAAAAAGAAAAGACTCATTCGTCAGGAATCGTAAGGTACAACACCTAATGATAGTCACAGAGTACAAGTAAGCAATCAAAGCATACTAGGAAACAGTCAGTATAAATCGTGCGGATATAAGCAACAGTTACAGTCATAAGTGGGAGGAGATGGGTGAAAGGAAGGATAGGAGGATTAATAGTAACAGTAATGCAGACTTAGTAAATAGTTGGACAGTTTTTGAGGGAATTATTTGTTTAGCAGAGTGATGGCATTTGGGCATCCTTGTGTCTAGTTGTTCTGATGTGCAGTGCTCTATAGCGTCATTTTGAGGGTAGAAGTTGAAACAGTTTATGTTCAGGATGTGAGGGGTCTTTTATTCTTTGAGGGAGCAGAAGAGTAAGATGGGCCATCTAAAGATGAAAAAATAAAACTGTGTAGCACTGAATTAGAGGGCTCTCTAAGCTGAAAGAAAGCTTGGTCAGACTGGTAGACCAAATGGTTCCATTGTTCAGAGATGCTATCAGTGTTGAGTATGGCAGTATTTATGGGGTCCTTGTTGGTCTCTGAGCTTGGTTGTTTTCTTCCAGATGTTTCATTACCCAACTACGTAACATCATCAGTATTTATGGCGAATATGTCATGGCTTTCTAAACTTATTTCAAGGACAAATCAAAGCCTTTGCTATTATCTATATGCTAAGAAGTTACTGCATCTGTCTTCTTGGTCCACCATATGTGGGCTGCAAAAGTCTAGGTGACTACTAGATGACAGCAAAGAGGCACCAACAACTCAACTCTGTTGCCCTCTAGTTGTCTATCTGCAAAACGATTTCAGCTGAAGCCATGCTTACTTCTGCTTCCTTTCTTGGTTGCCATTCAAGCGGGGGGGAGCATTGGGGGGGTGGAATGTGGTTCCTCAGCCGGCTAGTCATAGCATCTACCAGCTGGTTGTGTGAACCAAGATCATTTCAATGGAAACTTGTCGAAGTTGAGTGGGGACCTACATCTGGATTGATTGGGCCATATGACCCGAGAGACAAAGGGAAGATGGAGAGGTCTTATTCTTTTAACTATCCTTGAGCGCGGGAATAATTCAAACCTAGCTTCACCTTTCTAAGTGCCAATATGATATACTCAATAAAGTATCTCTTGAACCAGAGTCCTGACGTCCCTGAGTTTTTTACTCGGAATGATGACACTAGTGACTGATCCAAGATTTGCAGCCCAGAACCCATAATCTTACTTATGTTAAGATTCAAGTTGTCTACTCCACAAGTGTCTGGCCAGATGAATATTCATCTCTAGGATTCTTCTCAGCCTTGTCATCTTTTAATAGGCAATGCCAGGTTTGAGGCTGAAACCATTTACGTCTGTAGCATACATCCTTCTGCTACCACAGTGCATCCCTCTTCGTAGCACTTGGCGCAAAGTCTGAGCCATGTGTTTTTCATCAAACCAGTTGTCTCCATAAAATGGAGCATCAAGAGGAACGGGTTTATTTTTGGTAGAATTCAAATCCATTCATTGTTTTCTGAGTCTAACCTTGGGGGAGTTTGGTGGAGAGGGCTCTGATTGAAAATAATAATACCACCTTTACACGAATATGGTTTTTCCAGCCAAATTCAGAAATTGATAAAATTGCCAGGAAAAAAATCATGATATGATAACCTCTTTTTATTTCTTTGGAAGAGAGGACTCACTCTCTTTTCTTTTCTTTTTTTAATCAGTCGGCAGAACAATATGTCCTGGCACAACTCTTATTTTTCTTTCAACAGCCCTCTCACTAGAGACACATTTGAGACAATTAAACAAAAGAGGGGCAGCGAAGCCGCAAGCGTAGGCTGCACATTTAGTTTCAAGGTTGGCCCTGATAAGGACTTCCAATGAACAGATGAAATCACACAAGGCATCCTGGGGGGGGAAAAATGGAAGGCATCTGGATTGGTTAACTTTGCAATGCCTCCAATACGACTCAGCAGGTGAAGGAGTTGAACTCTGCTGCGGTTGTTGTTCTGTCCTGGTATATTTCATAGTGTCATTTTCCTTTAAGATCCTCCTGGAAAGACTTTTAATTAGTGAGTTCATCCCAAAGAGCTCTCAGTGTGCTCCCAGATGCTGTCTCAATGCCATTACGCTCTTCAACCAATTATTTTGTGTGTGTGTGTGTGTGTGTGTGCGCGCGCGTGCATATAGCATAGCAACAGCGTTTAGACTTATATACCACTTCACAGTGCTTTTTACAGCCTTCTCTAAGTGGTTTACAGAGTCAGCATATTGTCCCCAACAATCTGGCTCCGCATTTTACCCACCTCAGAAGGATGGAAGTCTGAATCAACCTTGAGCCCTGTCAGAATTGAACTGCTGGCAGTGAGCAGTGAGTTAGCCTGAAATACTGCATTCTAATTACTCATTCTAACTACATTATGGCCCTCCCTCCCTCTCTTCCTCCATCCCTCCCTCCCTCTCTGCCTCCCTCTTTCTCCCTCCCTTCTTTAGCACTTAGCAATAGAATTCAGACTTATATACTGCTTCACAGTATTTTTACAGCCCTCTCTAAGGGGTTTACAAAATCAGCATATTGCCCCCAACAATCTGGGTCCTCATTTTACCCATCTCGGAAGGAGTCAACCTTGAGCCTGATGAGATTTGAAAATTGCAGTCAGCCAGCAGTCAACAGAAGTAGCCTGAAGTACTGCATTCTAATCGTTGTGCCACCAAATGCTCATCTAGTAGTTTGAAAGCCTGAGAATGCGAGTAGATTAATAGGCACCAATTTGGTGGGAAGGTAACAGCATTCTTGTGTAGCTTTGGCATACAGCATAAGCTGGACACTTGACCATAGAAAATGTCTTTGGACAACACTGGCTCTGACAACTGGACATGGAAAACTTTACCTTTATGTAGTTGTATTTTTAAAAAAAATAGGAAGCACAAAACTGTAAAATTTCTACAGGACCCCAGATTGCTACAGGACCCCAGAGTTTGTAAGCATGCTCAGAAAATAAAAAGAGATGGAGGGAAGGAGGGGGGAAGAAGGAAGGAAGGAAGGAAGGAAAGAAAGAAGGAAGGAAGGAAGGAAGGAAGGAAGGAAGGAAGGAAGGAAGGAAGGAAGGAAGGAAGGAAGGAAGGAAGAATACTAGCTATTATATGTCCATAACATCCTTCCAACATTTTTAGAGATGATCATAAAATTTTAATATTTATCATCAAAAGAAATAAAATGAGAATGTAGCATTTTCATTGGATCATTGCCAGTCCACTGAATGAATAGAAGGGCTTGTGAAATGGCACATGGCATTCTACACCTTGGCTCACAGAGCAAAGTAGATCCACTAGATTTGGCAAGTCAGTTTTGACTTCTGGCAACTGCCTGGACTTTTTCCTACAGCTGAGAGGGTGTGACTGGCCCCAGATCACCCAGCTGGCTTCATGCCTAAGGCAGGATTAGAACTCACAAATTCCTGGAAGTGAGCTGCAACCTTATGCCTTTTAATAAAACATATTAGTTTAAAAATGTATTAGTTTAACTTCTGATTCCATCCTTCCTCCAGTGGACTGAAAATAACTTTCATATGTTGAGCAATAAGGTCACATTACAACTTAATGCTGATAGGATTATTGAAACCAGCACCCAAATCGTATTGCAAAAGACAAAACTCTTTAAATATTTAACCATTTTTATTTCAGGTTTGCCACTGACACACAAATAGCAGAAAACTGACATATAGTATACATGGTATACACCAAGCACCCAGTACCATAGGCATTTCCATCCTTTTGCTGTACATTTTGCAAAAGAACTATTAAAAACCCACATACAATTAAAAGCCCTTCTCTCCCCCCAATATCGCCAGAACCAAAACAAGGAGTTCAGTGCTATATAGTTTACGAGACTCAACTGTTGTAGAAGTGAAAAGTTTAAGGCAAGCCTCTGAGAAACATGATAGGCCGATCCATGAATAAAGGGGGAGGACAAATCTTTAAGAACATCCAACCAGATCCCTCTTCAGGGAATCAATATTCCGCTTGAGGTCTGTGCTTAATCTATATTTACATTACCAATGCGTTGTAGGATATTCCCTCCTATTTTTTTATATTTAAGATATTCTGAAACACTTTGGGCAAGTCTAAGGCTCTTCAATTTCAAATTTTGGAATTCCATGGAATGGGATGCCCCAAAGATGCTTTTTTTCGAAAGGCAATTGGACTTTGTTTTTCTTTCAACGTGTTTTGCTTCTCCTCCAAGTAGCTCCTTCAGTTCAAGTCAGAATTGAGGAAGCTTCTTGGATGGGAGTGAAATGTCTTCAAGGAAAAAACAAAGTCCCATTGCCCTTTGGAAAAAAAGCACATCTGGGACAACCATGACCTGGATGACTGAGGATTTTCACAGACAATGGAATGTAATCACAACTCATCTTAACCAGGGTAAATGGATACTTACATTTTTGCTAGATGAGTAACAAGGGCGCAAAATCTTTTGACATTGACACATTTATCTCAATCTAAAGAAAAAAATGAGATCCCTTTGCAAACAATAATTACATTGTGATTCAGGTGTACACTAGGCAGGGTATGTTCGTGAACTCCCCCCCCCCTCCAATATACACACATCTGCAAAGATTTTGGGAGAAGACAAAACAGTTGAGTTGGTGGACATAACTAGAAACCTAAATTAGTTGAACAGCTGTTTCTTCTCCCCAAGGGAATTTGGGAAACATAGCTGTTTGTGTCGAGAACTGTAACTTCTTACTGACATTTCTCATTATCCTTGCCAAACTACAATTCCTAGGATTCTTAAACAGCTCACATACAAACACAAATACACATGCCATATTTATAGGAGGAAGACGGTCGCCTTCCACTGTCTGTCATTTGCTTTCCTTAGAGACGCAGATATTGTACACCATAGAATTAAATGGATTTAGTCATCCCCTTTCTCTAAATAATGAGAGCGATGGATTTCATAATGTCTCTTTACCCTATCGACTCTGGAATCGTTTAGAGAAAGCCTTGGCAGGATAATAAAAAATTTAAAATGGACAAAAGCTTGTGGTGTAATCAGAACCAGAAACTGACCTGACAATAAGAGGAAGTATGAATTTTTATGAGCTGGCGGGAGCCAATACATCTATCTGGAAGATTAGTTAGGCCTCAGAATCTTTGACATTGTTCTCCAGCATCTGAAGCTTAGAGCCTCAGAACAGCCATGCAAGAACAGGTCCACCAGTAACTGGTTCCACAGCCCCATATTCCCATAAATATTCAGTGACTCATACTTCCTTTGAGTGTGGAAGTGTGTCACAACCAGCATGACACATAGAGACAGACCATGATTGATTATTCCCCATGAGCCAATTGAAAAACCAAGTAATAGTGACCAAGACCAGCTGCAAATTTGACAAGTGGCGTCTAAATAGAAAAAAAAGCTCTGAAATGAGTTTCGAAAAGCAAAAACTGTTACACAACCTAACTTTCCTATTTAGTGACATTTAAAATTTTTACAGCGGACAGATAGTACTTTCCGGAATTTCTCATCTCTAGAGACGCACTGGAATTACTAACATAATCAAGTTCCTATCCATACCAAAAAAAAACCCATATATTATGGTCTTATGCCAGGTTAGCTTGGCAAAAGCAATGGGGGCAGAGAAAACAAGATCAGTGAACTCCAGTCTGCACCAATATCAATCTTGCTTGAGTACATGCCATAGCCCTGCTTTTTTGAGTAAAATCAGACAGTCGACTTTTAAAAAGTTAGCTGAATTGTCTGAAAACGATAATTAAATTGATAAAATTTGAACCAAAAAACCGTCTTAAATGTAACAGGGTTGATATTTTCAATATGAATGCTTTCACATTTAAAGTGTGTGTTGGAAGTATGAGAAATTTCTGGTTTGTTTTAATCTGTTAATTTTAAAATTAACAGGTTACTTTTAGAACCCTTCAGAACTTTTTGATCTAAATTCTATACAAAGGTCTAGAAATAACAGCAGTCAAGCACCTTGGGATTACAGTAACACTAGAGAAGAAGAACAACGAAACAATTATGTCCAATCCAGAAGTTTACCTCTCTATACTCTACACTATTGGCCCATGAATCTTCATAATCCTTCTTCCTACCATCTCAAGGTCAGGAGAAGCCCTCCCATAAAAGGTCTAATTTTGCTCCTCTAAAAAGTATCTTATGGTTTCTATGGAGCCATTTCAACAGGTTTGGATATGACCTCATAGAACGTAAGTCCCTGTTCCCTTTGTTCGTGGGTTTTGTGAGTATAACACAGGTTTTTTTTTTAACTTGTAAACATTCTTGAAGGAAAGGGAGGAATGGTCCTATTTTTTTGTAAATAGAAATCCTATTCAAACATAGAACAAAAAAACTCATATCAGAAGCACCATTTCGAGGGGGAAACCCTAGTTCCTCTCTTTGCTACATGCGGCTGAAAAGAAGCCCATGATTATTTTTGGAGAAGGCATGAAAAATCTGGAGGAAGAATTCAAAGTCCTAGAAGTTCTAGGAGAAATTGCCTTTCATCAAGATACACATTTGAAACCAGAGAAGACTTTGGCTTTTATTTCTCCTCCAGACTTCAAAGGTGCATTTTGGGAGGGTGGGGAATTCTCAACTACTATTATAAAATCCACAAATATGAAACTCAACTTGTGGAAGGAAGTGGAAAAACAAGCGGTGATGGGTGGTAGCTATCGAGACTCAAGGTTCCATTGAAAAAAAAAATCCAGGACCAAAATATTAAGAGATGAAAACTCCCTGAGGCCAAAGTTCTTCCATCCTAGGACCTGTTAGAGTTCTCTAATACTCCATTGTGGTGGGTTTCTCCTGAAGGTTTCATAGGGCATCTGCAGCTCAAAGCTCCCATGCATTTTACCCCAGAATATAAATCCCCTTGGAAGGCTTGGAGAGCACCTGTAAAAGAATGATCACTGACACATATCTGTTCTCTTTCGCACAACGCTATGGAAATTGGACTGTCTTCCAGAGCATTGTCAACATCTGTTTTCACATGCAGATATTAGGAATGGCATGTTGTTTGCGTATTAATTTGTTCCTACACTGCCAAAGGCTAGTCTAATGATTGCTATAAGACATTCCAGCATCTACCTAAGAATATTGTCTAGTGTTCACAAAGAAAGATGTACAAACTGCATCCTAAACCAACAACCCTAAGATTACAAAATCAAGGACGTTGACTCTGGATAGTGTTTTACTTCACATATCATTTGTCCTGCCCAGCTTTGCCTTAGGACTGCATTCCCACCTGATCTATCTTATGGGATGGTATGGACCAAATACTACCCTCTAAGCTATTTATATCATTCAGGAATATTCTGCTTTTCATGAGATGGGAACTATATTTTCTTACATACCTCCAGGTCGAAAAACAACAGCTATTCCAACAATTCCATTTTAGTTTATAGAATTTATACAGAAAACATTAAGGTGCAATATCACCATGATAGGTTTTCAGCACCACAGAAAGAGGATGCCTCTATATTACAGATAAGATTGTTGTTCAATCTAACAGAATAACAGAGTTGGAAGGGACCTTGGAGGTCTTCTAGTCTAACCCCCTGCTCATGCAGGAAGCCATATACCATTTCAGACAAATGGTTATCCTATCTTTTCTTTAAACGCTCCAGTGTTGGAGCAGCCACAACTTATGGAGGCAAATCATTCCACTAATTAATTGTTCTAACTCTCAGGAAATTTCTCCTTAGTTCTAGGTTGGTTCTCTCCTTGATTAGTTGGGCATGAGTTACAACTATACTTTCTCCTTTACTTTCTGATCATGTTCAAGCCCTCCAGGAGAATCATCCTGGGAGCCTTTAAGTTCATCTCCTTTTCATTTTTTTTCCCATACCAAGTACAAAGCTAGCCTGGCCTGGATCCAAAATCCAACATTCAGGTGTTCAACATGTATTTTGCAGATGTACTATGGAGTGGAGAATTCTAACCTGAAACAGTGGCCCCTGTAAGATATGTGGGCTTAACTAATGAAAGCAGGGAAGAAAAGTCAAAAGATGCATTCCTGTTCACTAAGGAACAGAAAAATAAGATGCAGCTCCACCTTACCCGACATGGTAGTTCTCTTGGCACGAACCATGAGAAGCAGGCAAAACTTCAGAGGCAGTTTGGTCCAGCACCATTAAAATGTACATTGCTCATAAATGTTAATTGGTAACTACCAATCAGTGACTGGCTATTAGTCCTGCATGGAAGTATGAACCCCAAGTGTGTCTAGAGACCTGCAATCCCACCAGAGCTAGGATATCACTTTCTTAGGGATACCATGTTATACTCATGGAAATCTTACAATTCTTGCATTCTAGGTTCAATGCCACTTCCTTATGGTCCACTATAACCCGAGGAGTTGAAGGAGGTGGTTGGTCCTAAAAGTCCCTTTTATATTTTAGATCTTTTTTATTATTTTGGAAAGGATTTAGAGCCATGGCTCTAAGGAATCACCTTCCAAGTCTTTGGTCCATCTCAAGATAGTGCTGCTTTTCAGTTCTGGCCTTGCCTTCTCCATCATACATGGCTGAATGGTGATAACTTCTAGGAGGTTTGGGCAATTCCGAGGTAGTTGTTTACTTCTGCTTTACCACTAAGTGACTGGATGGTCAAAACCTCTATAAAGCCCCCTTCTTATTGGTACTCTTCTTCTCCCCTCTTAGAATGTTCTTGGTCAAAATGCACTATGTAGCGGACCTCCTGCTGGATCCCACTCCCCCCCCCCCCCCCCCCCCCCCCCCCCCCCCCCCCTCCAGAGGCTATTTTTACACTTTCAGCCACTTGATCACCGAGAGTCAGAAAGTAGCACATTTGACTTTGGTCAGTTGTGGAGACAGCCTGGTCAGCAAGGTCTCAGGGTGCAAAAGTCCAACTCCTGTGGTTTCTTCCTGAGGTTGCAGCGTTCGCGGGGCAGCAGGATGCCACCCCGCCCTGTGCATCTCAGTATGCGCCTTTTAAACCCCCTGCCACAAGTTTTGGAGCATGAGGACCAGGGAGATGCCTCCCAAGTTGGGCAAGGATCTCCACATATCCTGATGTCAACAGGCCTCTGAGTGGCATCGCAAGAGGAGGCCAGCTGGCCAAGGACATCACGACAGAGCACCATGCGTTTCTGAAGACCGTTGCCACAAGTGACTGAACAGTCTTCCCAGTTGGTGGTAGCCCATTTGTAAGCGGGGCGTTTGTAATCCAACTGACCCAGGTCCAGGCGGTTGGAGAGGCTGAGAATGCTGTTGTTGAGGACTGGAGGACGCTTCCCATCTTTACGGTGGTAGGAAGACTTGTCCTCTTTGCTTTCTTTGGGCAAGTAGAAGGAGTAGCGTACTCGAGGTGGTGTCATCTTCCCAACTGATAGCACTTCCACCGTCAGGGGTTCCTGGATGGGCATAAAGGCTTGGAGGCTTTCCACTGCTGTCCCTGTTCCACTATAGCGAATCACACTGCCCTTGACTATTAAGTCCCTTTCCATTGCGGAGACAATGAAATGTCCATTCAGAAGATATTTGCCATATGCATTCTTCAGGGCCAGGTAATTGTCATCACTAATCAGACCCTTGTAGCCTCTCTGACGGATGTCAATGCTGGAGGCACCAGCTGGGAGGAGCACCACAAAGTTGTAGCCATGCCTAGAAGAAAGACAAAAGGTAGAAGAAAGACTAGGCATTAATACAAGTTAGCAAATTCACCTAAGACAGGGGTGTCAAACTCAAGGCCCAGAGGCCAAATCTGGCTCACGGGGTGCTTAGATCTGGCCTGTTGGGCTGCCCTGGAAACAGCGAAGGACCAGCCTGCAATGCCTCTGCCAGCGAAAGCAGAGCTTGTGAGGGCCGCATGCAGCCCTCTCGAGCTCCATTTTCACTGGCTGAGGGTTGAACTTGGGAGCCCATTTTCACTGGCAGAATGCTCAGACCACCACAGGCAGCCCCTGACATGAATGACATCGTGTGACCATGCCCATCCTGGCCACGCCCACCCTGTCCGTCCCCCCCCAAGGTCAAACACAACCCTGATGCAACCCTCAATGAAATCAAGTTCGCACCCCTGACCTAAGAGACACTTGACTTGTGTTGGCCAAAAACAAGAGTTGCAAAGGTAAGACAATGATGCAAAGCAAGTGAACTCATGCCCTGTCCCTATACGGGACCACAAATTTCAGCTGATTTAATAGAGTTAAGCATGGAGAATAGATTTTGAGCTATGGGTTCCTCTAAGTTCCAGCACTCTGGGCAATTTTATTGGGGAATTTTGTAGACACACTCAGTTTCTATCCTAAAAATGATGTGTTTGTTTTTCTCAAATGCCCTGCTTGTTCTCTCAGAAGGGTATGGCACGAGCATAGCCCATTAATTTATGATTCATTATATTGGAAGGACCGAGAAGATGGGTTGATTCAGTCATTCAGTTAAGCATCTGATACAGATCTAGCAAAAAATCGCCTTGTACTGAATCAGGACATTGGTCGAGCTAGATCCATTCAGTCTTCATGCGGGCCTTTCTGTGACTCTACCCAAAGTTCACTCACATGGGTTTGGTGAACAAGCCTGAAACTTTCTTGCAGCTTTTGTTGTCTCCTCCACACACACCACACTTGTCGAATTTCTTTTTGGAGCCAAGTTTCCCATCGCACCCAGCTTTGATACATTTTCCCTGGACACATAGCGAGCTAGAGTCTGGAGAACATGGTGTACCATCCACCACCTGGGAATCAGAAAGATAAAAATAGAACCCAATGCTGCTTTAGACAAATCTAGAAAGGGAGGGATATTGATCCGTATCAATTTGCTTTGGAAATAAATAATCATCGGTCATCCCTCCCCATGGTTTTAGCAACAGAAATGTTATCCTTTACTCTGCCCATGGAATCAAATTGCCCCACTTTTCACTAGAACTTTTGTTGTGTGGTAGTGTTCTGGTTAGCTGGCAGCAGGTGTGGATGGATGAGGAGAGGAGGACTCAGATGAGGGGCCAGGATCATTAGGGAGAGGACTGCTGCCTTCAGAGATTGTGGGGGCTGGCAGCAGCGATGAGGAGGTTCCCGAGGAGCCTGTGCCAAGTGCACATGCGCGCAGGATTGCTCGCAGGAAAGAGCAGCTACAACAGCATGGGCAACTCGGAAGTAAGGCTGCAAGGTAATGGCCCCTCCTTCAAGAAGATAAAAGCTAGCTGTGAAGCAAACATTCTTTGCAGGAAGCAAAGACATTTTGAAACTCAGCCTGGTGGGAATTACAGTATCTTAAATTGGACTCTTGTGTTGTGAAATTTTTCTTATCTGTGATTTTTGGTACTCTTATACAATTTTGGCAAGGTTTGTGCTTATCAAAGTTAATTAGTTTGCAGCAGCCTTTTAACCAGGGATTCGTAAGACTCTTTAAAAGGTTTCTGTTCCCTTTGATTATTGTTTGTCTTATTGGGAAAGGGTTTGGGCCAGAACAGGTTGAATATTCTGCAGTGCTACGCATGATGAGTACCTGTACACATACCTTGATATTTTTAAAAGATATTACTGAGATCTTGGGCACCGTTTGGAAGTGGAACAAGGATGAAGATTCAAAACCACCAAAATGATTCCAAGTAGCATTTTAGCTTCATTGCAACACAGGTAGTTCTTGACCTATGTCCGGTCACTTAACAATTGTTCAAAGTTATGATGGAACCCTGCTCCCCCAAAAAGCTAACTTAACAACCTGTTTTCATAGTCACAAATGCACCCCCCCCCCCAGTCAAACAATAAATTATGGGCACTTGGCAACTGCAAATTGCGATGTTTTTTTGCTGGTTTCCAGCATTTCCTTCCAGTTTCTAGCAAAATATACCACTTAGGAAAATTAAGCGGCTTAACAACCATAGTATTCACTTAAGAAACACTGGGAAAAAAATGTCAAAAAATCGGGTCTGGTCACAACTGCAACAACTTATGATTGCAATTCCAGGTTCAATTATGGTTGTAAGCCAACTGTTTTATCATAGAGCTGTCCATGGCTCCCATTAAAAACCAAGGCTCTGCTTCACATGTAAGCAAGCAAAACATGATTGAAAACATTACACAAATAATTGTGAACAGAAGTGTAGTATTATCATTGAGTACATTTGTAGGTTTAATCATTGAATCCAAATGAAGAACAAGGGAAAGACAATCATTTGTCAATGTTTAATATAAATAAACTATGGAATTGCTCTCTTTCCAGCAAAATCTAAATACCTTTAATCACCCTTCAACAAACTTCCCTTTACAATTTCTCTTGTTCTCTGAATTGAAAGTCTATTAAAATACATTCCTTCCATTTTAAAATATCCTGTGGATGTGCCTCGTTTTTTTTTTCAGCCATATCGCCTTTGTCCTAAGTCTGTGCTACCATCCAACTTTAGCAAAAAATAAATAAATAAATAAAATGAATTAAAAATCCAGCTTACCTTTGGGGCTAAAACATAAAAGTAGCCAGTTCCATTGGCTCGACAGATGAGTTTGCATTTATCCCGGGGAGACACCCCAGAATATTTGGGGACCCAAGAAACAATAGCGGTGAGACGATTTGTGCTATGGTTGTAGCCATTGAAAGCTTCACATTGTTCTTCCCGAAAACTCTTCCCTGGAACTATGAGAAATCAGTTTCAAAAATGGTTTTAGGAGTTGGTTCCTACCATCACAAATAGAGGGATCATCTAGTGAATCTTCATTGCGTGTGTTCATAAATACGAGACAGGAACATACAGGACATGCAGGAAATGCAATACAGCTGAACATTTTCTCTCCATAATGCCCAGATTTTTATCCTGCTTTTATTTTTATAAATAACTTGAGATGGTGAGTTATCTAATACCTCCTTCCTCTTCACATACCTAATACTTACAACGTGCCTAATGCCTCACCTAATATCTCCTTCCTTCTCCTATTGCCCCCACAACAACAACTCTACAAGTGATTTGGGCTGAAAGGGAGTGACTGGCACAAAGTCACCCAGGCGACTTTCATGATTTAAAGTGGGACTAGAACTCACCATC
>NW_020769350.1:2836439-2870262 GCF_900518735.1 Pseudonaja textilis | reverse complement strand
TGGAAACTTCATTAAATCTCACCTGAAGCAAAGCAGGGATCCAAACCACAGGATCGATATTTAACTCGAACCCCTTCGCAATACTTCCCTTCGTTGGCTGGAGGGGGGTTGTTGCATTGACGTTTAGCCAGCTGGACACCTCCACCACACGTTCTTGAACAAGATCCATAAGGTGCCCATTTCCCCCAGTTGCCATCCACCTGTCAGGACATAAGACACTGAGCAGATAAAAAAAACTCACAACTCCCTATTTTTTCTTCTCAAGGAACACAATGCATTGGCTCGCTAGGACCATGAAATGCGTACACGATGCTTTTTCAGCATTTTTAATAATCATCCGATTAGGAATTATTCATCTCCCTGGCATTTTGAAAGAGCTGACTCGTTGTGGAAACTAATGAGCAATTAAATCAACTGCTCGTGCAGATCTCTGCATTTTTCTTAAGTGGATTAAATGAAACCATAACAAAGCAAATCAGCAATGACTCAGGAGAATGTTGAGTACAACTCTCCAAATCCATGTGGAGTACAATAGTTAATTTAGATGCTTCCAAAATTCTAAATTCTGGATAATTCATGCCTGGATTGAATTATGTTAGGTTGCCTACTTAGCATACTCTTTTTTAAAATGTTTGTTTGCGCATGCGAGAGTATATCTGTGGCCTGAACTATAGATCTTGGTGAACCTCAGCCATTGGGCTGCCCTCCATGCGAAGAGCCAACAGTACTCACCCGGTACTTACTGATGTTATGCCTCTCCACACATGCACCTTTCATGCAGAACCTCCCTTCTCCACAGCTGGTGCCGTCAGCCCAAGGGAAGTGACGGGTCTGGCACATGATGTGACCGCGAGCCTTCCCAGTGCACCAAAGCTTGGTGCAGTATTGCATGTATGGGCAAGGCTTGGAGCCAATGCCAAAGGCCAGCTCACACTGCTGATTGAGGTTGTAGCTGGAACCGGGAAGTTCCTGGGGCAAGGAGATCGGTTTGGTGGGTTGGTCCAAGAGGCAATCACCTGGAGAAGACAGAGGAATACAGTGGGAGGTCAGGGCACCATCCATAGCAATAGCACTTACACTTATATACCACTTCATGGTACTTTATAGCACTCTCTGAGCGGTTTACAAATGTCAGCATATTGCCCCCAATAATATGAGTCCTCATTTTACTGATCTCAGAAGGATGGAAGGCAGAGTCAACTTTAAGCCAGTCAGGATCAAACTCCTGGCAGTGGGCAGAATCAGCCTGCAATACTGTGTTCTAACCACTGAGTCACTATGTGTCAGGGTTCCAAGTAATAATCCCATATCAAGCAAAACTCTGAGGCAGGTGAAGTCCTCAAGGTATAGCATTATTGGAAATATTATATTGGCACAAATCTAGTGGAACCCAACTTTAAAAGGTTCCCACGGTTTTCACCTAGTTAAAAGTTTATCACTTCCCCCAAACCCTCAGCCACAAGGTCCAATCAGCATGCAGGCCAGTTGCTAGATAACCACAGTCTCCTCCTTCTGAACACCTGCAGGAGTGTCCTTGGTTCCCAAGGGAAGGCATTTTGTTTTGGCTAGAGCACCCCAGCTATCTCTATTCCCCGCTCCCTATCCCTCTGCTCTGGTATGTGTCAGCACTGAAGCGGGAAAATTAAAAAAAAATAGCCTCAGTTCAGCCAAGAGTTGACACTATGGCTCTGTAGCATCAAGACTATTTCGCTTTCTTTGGTACCAATACTAGTCACAATGGTGCCAGAGGTGACAACGCAGTGGTTAGGATTTACATCTTTAAATTGTGAGCTGATTTGGATATATAGGTTGGAGGTTCGCACTGAAATCTGATATAATTCCCTTTTAAAAAAAAAAATTCTTCAGGCAAGGAAGAGTACAGTTGACCTGCCGCCATACAATTCCAGATTCTTCTAAAATGGGTGTTCCGAGTTAGATTCAGCCGTAACATTTCTAATGATTTACAGCTTTCCGAGTGTAAATTGTTAGTAAAAGTAGAGGAGTGAGCCAAAACAGCTTGATCGGGTGATTATTCTATTTTTCTAGACAGCTGGTTTTAAGAACCTCCACCACCCTCCAGGTTTAACTTCTCTAAGGGACTCAGTTTCTCTACGCTCCTAAGAGTAGATTCAAATAAACATCTTGATAGCATAAGATCTGGCGTTAAAAATGTGCAGAAACTATCCGAGATGCTTACAAAAATCTTGATGAAAGGTTTTGCTTCCCTTTCTCCAAAAAGATTTGTCTCTTTCTCTCCCTCTCTTTTAATTAAAGGAAGAATCTTAATATTTCAGGGGTATTTGGTAGCAAAATGAATATCCAAATTAAAGGGAAATTCTTTAGTAATTCCAAATCTGGATTTAATAAAGTCACAAGTCTAATACTGTGCTTGTATATAGCAATAGCAATTGCATTTAGATTTCACAGTGGTTTACAGAATCAGCCTCTTTCCCCCAACAGCAGGGGTCCTCATTTTACCAACCTTGGAAGGATGGAAGTATGAGCCAACCTTGAGCCTGTGAGAACTGAACTGCCAAACTACAGACAGATAGGAATCAGCAGAAGTAGCCTGCAGTACTGCATTCTGACCACTGCACCACCACGGCTCATAACACCCTGAGTCTTAAGGAGGTTGGCGTAGTTTTGACTTAGCAGTATCTAGTGTTTTATAAACCATGATTTAGGGCTTTGTATTCGGTGTAAACCCATTGCAGCTTATTAACAAACCATTGTTAGAACAAAAGCCAGCTTAATACAGTACATGAAGCTAGTCTGAAAATGTATTATGTCACCAGCTCTCGACTCCAACAGGAATTCCATTACTGATGAACAAAAGATGATATCTAGATTACATCTTGATTATAGTGTCTGCTCATGTCTTGGGTGGTCTCAGCTTTAAGATTTGGAGAATCCCACAGAGAAATTCTGTTTGTTTAATTGATTGTTGCTGGATGCTCCAGCATAACGTACACTCCAAGATTTGCCCTGAAATCCCACATTAGCACATTAAAAAAGCTGAACTCCACTGGGTAGCCTTTGTCACAATTACTTTGGCTGAGACTCATTGCCACCAAGAAGGACATAAACTCAGATTATCTGAGGCAAGAAGTGTATTATAATATACTTGTGCAAAAATCAGCAGTGACTAACCACAAGAATTTACTATTCCAAAGTAAATCAATGTCAGAGTATATTCATGAACTGGAATAGAGCTTAGTAACAAGGTCAGCCGATGAGAGCTGAGTTGAGGGCTGAAATTTAAAGAGAGAATCCGGATGTGGTTTATCTCTGTTCTGTACTCAGTTCTAAAGTGAAAGAGAAACTAACTTGCTTGCTGAAAACTAGAGCTCTGCTCTGAACTGGAGCTGTAATATGTCTGCTTCTGTTTGAGTTTGCTCCATGTTGGAGAAATCTACAACTGGTATTGTAAAATTTACTTTATATGTTTATAAAGAAGTTAAATGAAGCCACAGCCATCTGTGTTTACTTTTCTGGTGCTGAATTTACGCTATAATACTCTGAACAATCAAGGTGACCAAAGGTGGCTTCTGGAGTTGAACGCATTTCCTTTCTTCTAAGTAGGTATCATTTCACAGCTACCATTCTGATTTGTCAATCTCCATTTCAATGACAAGGGTATTTACCAGCCTGTTACCAGACACACATCCATAGTCTCTAACTCCCGTCTCTCTTTCACATATCTATCCCCTCTCTTTTCCTCACCATGTCCGCTGTCCAGGAAGTCAGTGATGATGGCCGTGCTACAAGGGGACCATGGGTTGATACGGTCAATTTGGATGAGAGTGGGAGACATCATATGGTTGGTCTTTAGTTTACCAAAGACTTCTTCACAAGCCTTCACATTGTCATGGGGCATGTTGAACACGTGTCCTAGAAAGAGAGAGTTATGATTTGAAAATTGCAGGCAGCATTCTGGCACTTCCCGAGAAATAAAATTAGCAATGAATAGAAGTGTTTGTTAGTTTCTCCTTTCCTCATGCTGTTTCTTCTTCCTGAAACCTTTTTTTTTCCCCTTTATGCAAAATGGAAGATGGTAGAGAGTGGACTTAAGTCCTTCTCAATCAAGAACAGTGCTTGTGTTCATCATCATGGTTAATTTGGTTAATGATTAAATCAGGGGTGTCAAACTCAAGGCCTGGGAGGGTGGATCTGGACCATGGGGTGCTTAGATCTGGCCCACAGGGCCACCTTGGAAACAGCAAAGGATTGGCCCATGGTGCTTCTGCCAGTGAAAATGGAACTCGGGAGGGCCGTGGGCGGCCCTCCCAAACTCCATTTTTGCTGGCAAAGGGTTGCAGGAGTCCACTGCAGCCAAAAACAGAACTCAGGAGCTCATTTTCACTGGCAAAATGCTCGGGCCACCACAGGCACCTGACATGAGTGACGTTGAGCTGGTCACGTGCCCCCCCCCCCAGCTCCCCCAAGGTCAAACACAACCATGATGCAGCCCTCAATGAAATCAAGTTTGACAACCCCTGGGTTAAACCAATTTTCTTATCTGAACAACTGGTCAAATTCAACTCATTCATATATATGATGGAAGGAGTCATCAAGGGGTTTAAAAGGAAGTCTCTTTTATGTTGTCCTACAATAGTATGGACACGAGATATCAAGACTTGAGCAGGCCACAAGACAAATCTGTTGGACTTGGCATGGTCTGGAGGCTTCATCAAGTTTTCATTTATGTCCTCTACCTCCTGTTTGCTTTTTCTTCCATAATCCATGAAAGAAGTGACCTCTGTTGCATATGGCTTTGCAAGGGCCCGCAGCAAGACTGTTGTACTCTACACTCCCTTTCCTAGGTCCACAAACATCTTCCTTCTCATGTTCTAATCAGGTTGTCCCTCAAAGGCCAATAAATTTACAACAGATGCAGTGTGCAATTCCTGCCAGCAAGACCTGCAAGCCAGCAATTTTCTTTGCCAAGACTCACACCATTTGCTATGTGTGCAGATACTTGTCCTTTTCAATGTCTGGAGGGTGAAAAAAATGATAAACAGGGGAGGAGAAGAGAATTTCTTATTCAAATTCATAGCTATTCTGGGTGGGACATCTGAAAGCAGGCCACAGACATACTGGGACTTAGTGGAAGAACTTCTAATTAAATTAGGGCAGAAATGAACTATATTTGTTTAATGTAATTTCAGAATATTGACTGTCCTCCTGCTAGATTAAGTGGTAAACTATCTCACCCAGCACTCTGCTTCTCATGAGGATTGACCTATTCTCTTGTTTCTTCTTCCTGGGTTTTCCCACAAGGGAAGGGTCTGGGTTTTTTTTTCAGATCAGATGAGTAGTAATCTGAGAGAGTGACTGAACCAAAGTCACCCAGCCATCTTTTACTCCTAAAGTGGGACTAGAACTCACAGTCTCCTGACACTTGGGCCAAAGTCATCCAGCGGTCTTCTATGTTTAAGGTGGGACCAGAACTCACAGTCCTGATGATTGACCCAAAGTGCCAAGATTGGATAACCCTGGTCTAAAGACAGGATAATGCAAAATGTACAGTCTTCACAGTTTTGGGGTTGGCTTTATTCAGACATGACATGATATCTATTGTTCACAGTGATAGTCGACTCAGTGAAGAGATTGTCCTACAAGGCATGCAGCCAAATGTCATCCAGCCTGGGTCACTCAGATAAAAAGCGCCACCAACCCTGAAGGCAACCATGAAAAGACAGCAGAGGCCATGAGTTGGTCTACCCTAGCCAGAGGAATCTCATTTGAAGCAAAACCATTTCTAATTTTGGGAGCTATTTTGAATTGGAATGATTTGATCCTCCAAACCCCAAATCCTCTTCCTGCTTTGTAAATGAAAACCAAGCCATTTGGTTGTCACTTCAGGAGACACTCTGGCGGCTCTGGATCGAGGTGTGTGTGTCTAACGCATCCCAGCAATTACATATTATTTCAGGATCTCAGAAGCCTGAGAATAGAACAGTCAGCAACGAAGAGTCCTTCGCTTGGGATTCCTCCTCTTTCGAACAGCTGTTCTCCAGCAGTTCCAACTGAGCCTTCCCGTGGCACAGGGAATAAAATTGCAGGCTGTTGCTCTCTTTTTCCTCCACAAACATCTATATACATGTTCATTTACAAGGCTGAGTTTCCCACAAAACTATTCTTAAACTTTTGCTATTGTCAAGACTTCCTGAACCAAGTACTGGGATTTATTTTAAAACGTCAAGCTTCTTTCCTTAATTAGAGAGAGAATTCTTCTGTTAAAAATGGATTCAATCCACGCACCCCTCCCTCCGTTTCCTTGGCAAAATCTGTTTGGCAGGTGTCAACTGCAGGTGTGGGCTCTGCCTCTCAGCTGTGGCTTAAGTGACCACTTCCAAAGTCGCTGGCTGATGGATTGAAACTGCTGGCCAAGAATGGCCTGCCAAACATCGGAAGGAGAGCATGCAAAACCAGGCAGATGCAAAGCATAACCTGCCAATGACTTGATGCTGCTGGATTCAAAGGCTTAAACAGTCTGACTTGCAACCAGCTTTTGGAGATCTGGGTTCTCCCAGTTCCTGATCTCCTGTTTCTTCCTTTTCTAACTATAGGTGACCATCCCAAAAGTCATTGAATTGAAAATACCACAAAGACTGTTGGATTACAAGGCTGGTATCTCTGAAGGTGAGGAGGACCGTGAGAAGGATCCCTACAACAGGGGTGTCAAACTTGATTTCATTGAGGGCCGCATCAAAGGGCTGTGTTTGACCTCAGGGGACCGGGGTGGGTGTGACCAGGGTGGGCATGGCCAGCTTGATTTGGGGTGCACCTGTAGTGGCCCAAGTGCTCTGCCAATGAGCTCCATTTTCGGCTGCAACGACCTCCTGCAAGCCTCTGCCAGCAAAAACAGAGCTCCCGAGTTCCATTTTCACTGGCAGAGGCTCCGTGGGCTGGTTGTTCACTGTTTCCAGGGTGGCCCTGCAGGCTAGTTCTAAGCACTCCATGCGCCAGATCCAGGGGTGAGATTCAAAAATCCCAGCAACTGGTTCTCTGCCCCAGTTCCTGGGTGGGCGTGGGCATGGTGGACGTGATCTCCTGGAACTTCCTGTTTCCAGCTTCCGGTGGACCTCCAGAGTCTGGGGGAAGCCATTTTCACCCTCCCATGGGTCTGGAGGCCTCCCCAGGCCTCTGGAAGGGCAAAAACAGCCTCCCCCAGCCTATGGAGACCCACTGGAAACTGGAAACAGGCCTGTTTTGCGACTTGTGGTTTTCTTGGGAGGACCGTTTTCCCCCTCCCAAGGATCTGGAGGCCTCTCCCGGGCCTCTGGGAGGGCGAAAACAGCCTCCCCTCGGCTCTGAATACCCACCGGAAGCCAGAAACAGACCCGTTTCATGACTTCCGGAAAGCCCATTCTTCCCCCTCCCGGAGCCTCTGCGTGGCCCCTGCCCTTACCTCCATCAAAAATGGGCCACATGGAAACTTCTGGGAGGGGAGGGGAGGGTTGGGTGGGGCCAGCCGGGTGGTTGAAATACCAGTTCAGCAAACCAGATGTCACTTTAACATCCCTTTGCCTGAACCAGTCCGAACCAATAGAATCCCCCCCCCTGGCCCGATCCACCACCACCCCCTCAGGCCTTGAGTTTGACACCCCTGCCCTACAGGGATATTGTTTTAGTCTTTCTAATCTTCAGAAGTTTTTTTTCTTCTTTGAATTTATTCTTACCTAACCTTTATTATTTTTATAAATAACTCAAGGTGATGAACACACCTAATATTCCTTCCTCCTCCTATTTTCCACACAGCAACAACTCTGTAACCCAGGTTGGACTGAGAAAGATTGCCTCAAAACTACCCAGCCAGCTTTCAGACTTAAGGTGGGATTAGAATTTACAGTCTGCTGAAGATTAGCCCAAAGTCACCCATTTGTCATTCATGTCTAATGCAGGACTAGAACTCCCAATCTCCTAGTGATTGGCCCAAAATCATCCATCCATCTTTCCTGCTTAAGGTGGAGCTAAGAAACCACAGACTCCTGATGATTGCCTAAAAGTCACCTAACCAGCTTTAGATGCTCTTCTAAGTCTTCTCTCTCATCTTTCTCTCCTTTTCGGAAGCCTTACCTAGCTCATCATCCTCTTTTAACGACCCCATAATCCCTTGCGGGCTGGATTCTGAGCAACTGAATGGAGCGGAGTGTTTTACTGGCTGGAAGCCTTTCCTGTTGCCAATGAGGAGTCTTGTTCAGCAGATATATTGTCATTGTGCCCAGAGAGAGAAATATCTGCCTCTACCCAAGGTCGAACTCCTTACCTAGCTCATGAGCTGTAGTAAAGGCAGAAGGAAGACCATCATCCTCAATGACGGAGCAACTGCGTTTGGGGTCACACATGGTGCCGACATCCGCCATTCCCAAAGTGTCACAGGTTGTAGCACCACACAAATCCTGCCAGGAACAAGAAACTATTCTTTAATCTCAACAGTTTGTTTGTTTGTTTTAATAATTTAGAATGTTACATAGAGACAATTTGGATGTTACAGCCAAATGCTTCCCAAATATCCATTTGTTAGGACTGGGTTCAACTTCAAAGGCAGACTTTTGAAGCAGTTCTAGTAATCTGTTTTATCCATTTACAATAGAATAGAATAGAATACTTTATTGGCCAAGTGTGATTGGACACACAAGGAATTTGTCTTGGTGTAAATACTCTCAGTATACATAAAAGAAAAGATACGTTCGTTAAGAATCAAGAATCATAACATACAATACTATGATAGTCATTGGATACAATCAGCAATCAAATCAAATCAGGATACAAGCAACAAAGTTTCAGTCCTACAATCACAAGTGGGAGGGGATGGGTGATAAGGATTGATGAGAAGATTAACAGTAATAGTAGTGCAGACTTTGTAATAGTTGAACAGTGTTGAGGGAATTATTTGTTAAGCAGAGTGATGACTTTTGAGGAAAAAACTGTTCTTGTGTCTAGTTGTTCTGATGTGCAGTGCTCTATAGCGTTGTTTTGAGGGAAGGAGTTGAAACAGTTTATGTCCAGGATGTGAGGGGTCTGTAAATATTTTCACAGCCCTCTTTTTGATTTGTGCAGTACACAGGTCCTCTACTGAAGGCAGGTGGATAGTAATTGTTTTTTCTGCAGTCCTAATTATCCTCTGAAGTCTGTGTCTGTCCTGTTGGGTTGCAGAACCAAACCAGACAGTTATAGAGGTGCAGATCATAGACTCAATAATTCCTCTGTAGAACTGTATTAGCAGCTCCAGTTGATAACAGGAATAATAATGAAGAACACCTCAGGATACTATTCTGCATACACCTAATGTATCTGTGAATAAACCTTGTTAAATTCAATGGAACTTAATTTCTAAATAGATGAGCTTCTTTGCTTATTTATACTGGTTTCCTGAACTTTCAGCCAAAAAGCCTCCAATAGTAATTTAAAAACAATCCCTACAAGAAGCCCATTTGCAAATAGATGGATTGCCTTTGGTAAAGATTGTCAGGTAGTTGCCGAACACCCCTGAAAAAGCTTTTATTCTGGATATCTAAACTGAACAAGAATTTAATCTCTTGATCTACAAGATCTTTCAAGCCCTTCTGATTATTTTTGGTCTTTGACGCACCAAATTACTGACATTTTACTCTGAAGAACTGCAGTTAACCATGGTTGACTTCTAGATATTTATCAGCACAGAGATTTTTACTTGAGATGAAGAATTATGGATGACAAGAAGAAGCTGAAGTCACCATCATCCCATATTTGAAAGTCTGAGTAGGAAGGGACTAGAAGATGACCTTGAACCCTTCCAGCTCTTTTCTATTCTATTCTATTCTATTCTATTCTATTCTATTCTATTCTATTCTATTCTATTCTATTCTATTCTATTCTATTCTATTCCAGTCCTGTCCAACCTCCTGTTCAAGCAGAAGACCCTATACCATTTTAGACAAATGGTGTTGAGTCCCTTAAAAGTCTCTAGTGATAGAACATCCACAATCTCTGGAGGCAAGCTGTTCCACTGGCTGATCATTCTTACTCTCAGGAAATTTCTCCCAACTTCTAGGTTGCTTCTCTCGTTGATTAGTTTCCATCCATTGCTTCTTGTTCTGATTTCAGATGCTTTGGAGAATAGGTTGCCCACCTCTTCTTTATGGCAGCCCATCAAGTATTGAAACATTGCTATCATGTAACCCACTAGTCCATTTTTTTTCACTAGACTAGACATACCCAATTCCTGCAAATGTTCTTCCTACGTTTTTACCCTCAGCCCCCTCCAATCACCTTTGGCGTTCTTCTCTGCACTCTGCATGCGGTATTTCAAGTGTGGTCTTACCAAAGCATTATAAAGCGGTAGGATCATTTCTCGTGATCTTTCACAAGAAGTGATCTTTCTTTCCAAGAGACTCAAGAATATACTCAGGATCTCAAACTATCTAGGAAGGTATGCCTGTGTAGAGTGCTGTTGGCTCACTGTAGCTGCAGCAACTCCTGAAAGAAGGTATATTACTTCTAAGAAGTGAGAATCATGGTGTAGACAGATATGTCATGAATTTAGTGCCATGTCAAATAGAGCATATAAAAATTGGCATATTCGCTGGAAGGCAAAATCAGAAAATTCCACCTTACTTCTTTTGGCCATGTCATGCAATGAAACTCACTGGAAAATTTATGCTTGGAATGGTCAGTGATAAAAGGAAATGAGGTCGCCAAAAAACACAGCGGCTAGACTCCATCAAAGCTGACACCAGCCAGAACATCAATCGTCTGAAAGAAGTTGTACAAAATTGGAAAATGTAGAGAGAGTTGAGCCATAGAATCACCAAGTCTCCGACATGATTGAATGGATAGCATCATGATCAACAAGACTGCTTTGAATGCCAAAGCTCCAAAATGTGAATGCAATCGAAAATGATTTCATACCTTATTCAGAAACAAACCCAGTTTATTTTGAATACGTTTGCATCAGAGTCAGCCACAGTTACCTGTCTCACAACCAAAGACCAAACTAAGAATTCCACTTCCTGCAATTCCAGCACGTCCAGCGGACATCAAGTTGCAACCCACTGATATACCTCCTAGCTTATAGCAATAGCCAAGGCACTTAGACTTATATACCACTTCACAGTGCTTTACAACACTCTCTGGATGGATTGCAGAGTCAGCATATTGCCCCCCCAAATAACTGGGTCCTCATTTTACCAACCTCAGAAGGATGGAAGGCTGAGTCAACCTTGAGCTGGTCAGAATTGAACTCCTGGCAGTGAGCAGAATTAGCCTGCAGGATTGCATTCTATCCATTGTGCCACCAAGGGTCCTTATTGCCCAATCATGCTTTATGGCAATCCTATTATTGCTGGGATTAGGTGGACCTGTGAAAAATGCTCATAACTATGAGTTTCTGACAGGCTTGACAAACTGACAAAGGTGGGTGGGGAGGAAAACTTTCCTAGTGAAGAACACTAGGAGAAAAGTCATGAGCAATGCAGTATGAAGTCATGAGAAGAAACTGAGAACATAGTTGAAGAATTGAGAAAGAGACAAACATTTCCCTGTGCCAGAAACAGAAGTAGGGCAAGTTAAATTTCAATGCTCAAAAAGCATCTCTTGGTGGAAGCCAATTGACAAGGTAATACCGGCCAAACTTTTGGTTGTTCTTCATCATGCTGAGTGGTGCTCTTAATGTTCCTTGAATGTGATGCCAATAATTCAGCTAAAATCATTCAAGGGGAACAAAAATCATTTCCCCAGCTGAAAACCTGAAAATGAGCTACATTTTTTACATTTATTGTATTACCCTTTCTAGGTTTGAAAGCTTCATGCCAAGATTGGCAAAGCTGGAAAAGATTCAAACCAACCACTCCCTTACCCAACATCAGGCAGAACATAAGGGAATCTTGCCACATCCCATTCTTACTGCTGCTGGGATCCAGGATTGACATCACATCCTGAAGAAGTCAATCCACAAACTGGAGCATGGACAGGATTGTTATGTTCTTATTACAAATTGCTTCCATAACCTCTTGTTCAAAAGCAACACGAAAGAGCTCCAGGCCATATCCTGCAAGACTTGGGACACATGTTGGGATGAAAAGAAATCTCTGGGAAATGAGAAAGTGGGGAAATAAGAAACTCAAAATAACTCCATCTTGAGCGAGTTCAATATAGGTTGCGCTAGATTTGACAGACTTACATATCATGCTACAATAGCCTGCCTAAAATAGATTCCAAGATTCCTAGCCCCTTTCGTTTCTTGACCTTGACACCCTTGGAAGGCTGACAATGTTTAATCTCTATCAATCTCAGCAATCTAGCAAAGAAATCTGCAGAGGACTTGAGCCATAGGAGAGACATGGAGAACTGGCCATAATGTCCATAATTATGAAAAGAATTAAGATTGCACGGTCAGGATGTCTACAAAACAATCAGCAGAAAGGTCTTGTATGGCTTGCAGATATGATGTGATCATCACCAAACCATGCAGGGTAAAACTAATTTACAAAAGTCAAAGTGGAATAGCACAAGGGTTGTGTGCTAAACATTTAAGTGCTCTTTCTGATCCCTTGCAGTCTAATCGGGGGGAATGCTTTTTTTTTTGTCTCAAAGGAGAAGTGTATTTTGGTGAAATATTTATGGGTATAGGAATCTTGCAAATGACCTTAGGCAGCTAAGCAAGATGCCTGTGTCCAGTTACTGTTGAGCCAACAATCTTCCATCTTCCCAGTTTTCCATACTTCAATTCAGTCCCAAGGAAAACCATCATCGGTTTGCAACCCTAAAATAAATCTAGACACATCATTACAAAAAAAAAAAAAAAAATCTGAAAGCAATATTGAAGCACCCTGAGAATCAGAAAAGGGGGACAGGAAGCTGGAGAAGAAGAAAACCTGGAGAAATTTGGATAGGTTTTGTAACGGAATCAACCACATTTAGCTTTCACATCATCGATCAGCTAAAATTTCTGCCAAAATAGGTACACAATTGACATCCCACTGACTAAGATATCATATTTCATGTTTCCTGCAACAGGCTCGTAAATCAACCCCTAGTGAAAAGATGTCTAAAAATGTAGCCAGAATTGCTCCATGCATCCTTGCTCCCTTCCTCTTCTCCATGGCCATCCCAGAAATGCCATCGAAGGGGAAATGCAGGCAGGCTTACATCATCTTTACAAAAGACACATTTTGTAGCCAGCACGCTCCTTTGTGGTAGATGTAAATCAACCGGAGCAGATGATCTGGCACTCGCTTTTGGACACCAAAAAATATATATATAAAAATAAAAAGAGGAAACTAACCTGTCTGAGAAGCCAAGAAACATCTTCTCCTAGGCAACTGCTGATCCTTAAGAGGAAGCTAGCAGTGTAGGTCCCCACATGGGGAAATCAGAGGGAGAGAGTCTTTTCGGTTTTAAGCCAACATCCGGATAAAAAGGAATCAGTTATACAGGATTGAAAGGTCCCAGTTTGGGAAAGACCAAGAGGTTTTTTGTAAAAAAGAATGTATGCTATTGTGTATTCTACATTACAGCTAGAAGAAAAATGGCTCAAAGTTCACAATATACATTGTTTTTTTTTTATTTACCGTGTTTAAAGACTACAGACTCCAACAGACTCATTCATTTGTTTATGTTATCAGTGGGTAGTTGTAAAGGATTGCAACCAACAGTACCATCAAGGATAAACCTAAACACAATAATTAAAAGAGATCTAACAGATTAACAGAGTTGGAAGGTACCTTGTAGGTCATCTAGTCCAACCCCTTGCCCAAGGAGGAGACCCTACCTACAACATTTCTGATAAATGACAGTCCAGTCTCTTCTTGAAAGCTTCCAGGGATGAAGCTCCCACAACTTCCGAAGGCAACTTCTGTTCCATTGGTTGATTGCTCTCACTGTCAGAGAATATCTCCTTATTTCTAGGTTGAATCTCTCCTTGATCAGTTTCCATCCATTATTCCTTGTCTGGCCTTCGGATACTTTTGAAAATAGCTTGACCCCTTTCTCCTCACTGTGGCAGCCCCTCAAATATTGGAAGACTGCTATTTTGCCTCCCCTGGTCCTTCTCTTCACTAGACTAGCCATGCCATGTACTTGCAACCGTTCATTGTATGTTTTAGTCCCCTCATCATCCTGGTTGCTCTTCTCTGCACTCTTTTTAGAGTCTCAACATCTTTTCTATAGTGTGGTGACCCACCTCCTGACCCTCAGGCCCTGGGGCAGCTTTGAAACATTTAAAATTCATAAAACAATCATAAAAGACCTCACCAACACAATCTCCTGGCATCAGAGGTTTATAGTGTGCCTTAAACATCAAAGTTCTAAGGAAAAGTTTGATCTTGACAATCTTCCTAAACCCAGTAAACCCGAAAGTTGCCACAAGATTCTTCGAAGAAATGGGGTTTCATATGCAATTATTATCTCAGAATCTCCAGCTCTGTTCTGCAGTCCAGATCACTAGTAGGAGAAAGAAGGGGGATAATTTTTAGAGAAGAGCTGTTGTACCATGCTAAGCTAAACTTTCACGGCTAATTTTTATCTTTTAGCTTCAACAAAGCAATCAATTTTGTGCCGTGAATCACAACCCAACATTCGGAAGAGATAGTTAATGTTCCAAAAATGTTCACCCTTGTCCACAGAGTCATTGCTACATCACTATCTTTGTGACCCTTGCCACAAGACCGAACCATTTCAAAAAGCAAAAAAAAAAAAATGCCATAAAAAGCAGCTTATCACTGGGGTATAAGACTGCAAAATGTCATATTCCTGAAGATCTTGCTGCTAATTTTGAGAGCTCCTTAGAAATAATGAACAGAATTGCATAAAATTAGCTATCAGGAGGGGAACATCACAGAAATATTATTATAAGCAGTGACTAAAGCTGGTATACAGTTCTAATTGTGCTGGAGCCACCCAGTATAAAGTTTATTCTAATTATGGGTATATGACTATATAGTCCTGAGTTTTAAGAAGAAGAAAAAAAATCACCCAGCAATTTGCAAAAAGAAAATCTGAAATTAAGCTCCAAGATCTCTGTTTCAATGTACAGTAGACACTGGGGATGCAACCCAATTGCCTGGGTGAGGTCTGTCAATCAAAGTCAATAGTTACTGGACTTGATGATAAAACCTTCAGCCCATATCCAGGTCAGGAACCCACTTAAAATTGCAAGAAAACCCTCTGCTAATATTCACCATATGTGATGTACATTATGATCTGTTCGTTTTGAACCAGGAAACATTCTAAGATGAATGCTAACAGAGACTGAATTAGGTGGCCATTGGTGCTGCAGTTGTCCCAGAGCAGATGTTCCAAACAAAAGTCCTGCCAGAAGTACCTTTGTTGGCCACAGGTGGCTTCCAAAAGGATAGCAATAGCACTTAGACTTACATACTGCTTCACAGTGCTTTACAGCCCTCCTTAAGCAGTTTACAGAGTCAGCATATTGCCCTCAACAATCTGGGTCCTCATTTAACCGTTCTTGGAAGGATGGAAGGCGGAGTCAACCTTGAGCTGGTCAAGATTGAACGGCCAAACTGCTGGCAGACTCCAGTCAGCAGAAGTAACCTGCAGTACTACATTCTAACCACTGTGCCACCAAGTATTGGTTAATTAGGATGCTAACTAAGCTCATCCATAACCACCAGCTTCTCAGGACATCAAGACAAGGAAGCAACCAAAACTTTATACATAACTCACTGGAAGTTTTAAAGAAAAGACTGGACAACCATTTGTCTAGAATGGTATAGGGTCTCCTGCTTGAGCAGGGGGTTGGACTAGAAGACCTCCAAGGTCCCTTCCAACTCTGTTATTCCATATTCTATATGTCCTTATACAATGAGATGACTAGAAAATGCAAGGATATAATCCCTAGGAGAGTGCAATACAACGTCACCTGGGGCCCTGAGGGGGTTGCTCACCATTGGAGCTGGATGACTGGGTTGACAATTGGTTCATATTTATGACCATTGCAGTGTCCTGGGAGTCACGTAATCACTTTTTATTACCTTCTGACAAGTGGAATCAATGGGGAAGCCCAATTCACTCAACAACCGTGTTACTAACTTAACAACTGCAGTGATTCCCTTAAGAATGGTGACAAGGAAGGTTGTAAAATGGTGCAAAACTCGTTAAACAAATGTCTCACTTAGCAACAGAAATTCTGGCCTCAATTGTGGTTATAAGTCGAGGACCAACTGTACCCCAGCCAAGTACCACCCTCTAATTCCATAGCTGTTTCTGCCCAGTTCCCACATATGATAAGATTGCCATCTGTTCAAAAGCTGGACACGGTAGTGGCAATGTTGGTGACTTTGAAACTTCTCACAGAAAAATATCATGTAGTAGATTTATCTTGATTTATGGCATAATAAAACAGATGGTTCAGTGGAGCTTGTTAATCAGAAGGGTCAGCAGTTCGGTGGTTCGAATCCCTAGTGCCACTCAACGGAGTGAGCTCCCGTTACTTGTTCGAGCTTCTGCCAACCTAGCAGTTCAAAAGCATGTAAAAAATGCAAGTAGAAAAATAGGGACCCTTTTGGTGGGAAGGGAACAACGTTCCTCCGTGCACCTTCGGCATTTAGTCCTGCCAGCCACATGACCACGGAGACGTCTTCGGACAGCGCTGGCTCTTCGGCTTTGTCATGGAGATGAGCACTGCCCCCTAGAGCCGGAAACGACTAGCACATATGTGCGAGGGGAATCTTTACCTTTACCTTATGACATAATAAAGGTTTTCTTTGATCTCTCAGATTTCCTTACCTCAGGAGCAACTCAGATGCAAATACAGTTTTTGAACAAGATATTATCAGCTCTTGCAAGATATTCCAGACTTAGCAAGTCTGGACTTAGCAATTCCAGACTTAGATCTGTGCAGTATACTTTTTTCCACTCTCTCTTCCTGTTTTCCTCACCCAACATATCTTGACAGGGTCTCTCCAAATCCTGCACACATAGACTACTACTATATAGACTACTACTAACTACTCATTCAGAAGAAATGTACATGGAATAACCCTACAGGGCCATATTCCCTTCATACATGTTCTCACTTGAGACTACATAGCACATCTGCATTCACCTAAGAACAGCAACCCATCTGAATGCAATGGAATTGCACCATAACCATGATCCTCTGCATGGAGCTATCGGGTGCACCAGAAAGTAGACTTGACGACATGTTCCTCCACTGGTTAGAGCTTTGTAGGTGGATTTGGGCTTGTGTGGTTATTGCTTTGTAGAAGAAAAAACATTTAAACACAGCAGCCTCCATAACTACCATCTGACATTGTTCATTCTCCCACAGGTTGCTTCACTGAGTTTAAGTACAGCCTTTTTTAATGAAAGATTGAAGACGCTCATGATTTTGAGGAGTGGAGGAAGAACTTTTCACCTAAGAAATATCACTTGACACAAGATACAGTCAATAGGAACCTGGTTTTACTTCTTTGCTCAACTTCCTCTCCAGCTTTAATAATGTTTTAGTGAATAGTTTCAGGGGGGTTTCCCCCAGGGGTGGACTGCTGGGGGTTCGCAGGGGTTCAGGAGAGCCCCCAGCTAAGATTCTGTGCAGTTCGGAGAACCCTCAAATCCCACTCCTGGCTGGCCCCACCCACCCCGCCCCTCCCAGAAATAGAATAGAGTAGAGTAGAGTAGAGTAGAATAGAATAGAATAGAATAGAATAGAATAGAATAGAATAGAATAGAATAGAATAGAATACTTTATTGGCCAAGTGTGATTGGACACACAAGGAATTTGTCTTGGTGCAAATACTCACAGGGTACATAAAAGAAAAGATACATTTGTCAAGAATCATAACGTACAACATTTAATAATAGTCGTAGGGTACAATCAGCAATCAAATCATACTAGGAAACAGTCAATATAAATCGTAAGGATACAAGCGACAAAGTTACAGTCCTACAATCCCAAGTGGGAGGGGATGGGTGATAAGGAGTGATGAGAGGATTAACAGTAATAGTAGTGCAGACTTTGTAATAGTTGGACAGTTTTGAGGGAATTATTTGTTTAGCAGAGTGATGGCTTTCAGGAAAAAAAAAACATCCTTGTGTCTAGTTGTTCTGTGTGCAGTGCTCTATAGCGTCGTTTTGAGGAAAGGAGTTGAAACAGTTTATGTCCAGGGATGTGAGGGGTCTGTAGATATTTTCCCAGCCCTCTTTTTGACTCGTGCAGGTCCTCCATGGAAGGTAGGTGGGTAGTAATTGTTTTTTCTGCAGTCCTAATTATCCTCTGAAGTCCGTGTCTGTCCCGTTGGGTTGCAGAGCCAAACCAGACAGTTATAGAGGTGCAGATGACGGACTCAATAATTCCTCTGTAGAACTGTATTAGCAGTTCCTTGGGCAGTGTGAGCTTTTTGAGTTGGCGCAGAAAGGGCAGATAACCCTTTGTTACAATTTTTGAAGCTCACCCCTGGTTTTCCCCCCTCAGATTAAACATGATGAACTTGAGAAGCCCAATATTTTTAGGTGAAAGAAAGTTCAGAGAAAGGAGATTAGCTTAGCTTAGAGGACCTAGGTGAGATGCCAAAAAAGTCTCAATTAAATGTGTTGCCTTCCATTTCTTCTCCCATTGTGCTAGTAACAGATGTATAACATCACCAAGCATATAGAGCAGACTATTGTAAGATAGCACATTTAATGCCATTTCATGATTTCACTCATCCCTCTATTCTCTATGCTTCCTGATTAAGAATAAAATGTGTAGATTCTCTTGCAAGCATTACATAAACAGTGCCTGGGAATTCAAAAGATTCATTTTCAAATACTTTTCGTAAGCACTTAAGTTGTTAGATCCTGGAGACTATCACGTCTCCACAGTCAAGTTGAACATGTTAGAAATGTTCAGAAGGCATCGTCTTCTTGCCTAGATGAAGCAGAGTGTTTGTGGAGGTAAGAGGTTATTCCCTACTTGACCCCATCATTTGCTCAAGAGTAGCCTGTTGAGGTAGCCTCATGGAGGAAAAAAGGTTGTTTGGAGATGGAAAATCCAGATGTAAGGTGTTTTTATTTTGTATTGGGAAAAGATTTTTGAGCAAAAGCCAAGGATTATATGAAACCCAGCCTCGGGCTATTTGACTTCAAATCACGGGGGTGGGTTTCACAAAGACAGTTGGCTGGACCTAGTTGCCTACAACATGCTTAGATGGTTCTGTTGAAAGAAATCTCCAGGTCCGGGTCCAAGCTTGAAATAAAAGGGAGGCTGATTGGAAAGAAAGATTCTGTTTATTGGTGAACAGAACCAACACACACACAGCATGCAGTTCTGGGACAGCTGACAAAATGGAGTTGAGAGTGGATGAGTTTTATACCTTCTGGATCTCTATGGGGTCATGGGAGGGTCATGGCTGGCTCTATAGGCAAAAGGGGAAATGCCAATCCTAGATGTTTGTCTGAGCTAATTTTGTCAGCCTTTTGTTTGTTGTTCACCTGGAGTTTCTGTCTGACCCAGTCTTTCAGAATGGATTACCAAATCTGCCTTTCTAAAAGCTGGCCTCCTCAGTTTCTGCTTGGGGTAGGGAGACTGGTTGTTGTGGCCTGTCTACCACCGGCCTCTCCAGCAGCCGAATCAGAAGAGGAGGAGGCATGGGAATCAAGATCAGCATCAAGGCAACCTGAGAGCTTTGAGGTGGCAGAAAGAGAGAAAGAAGCGGAGCCTGAGCCATCCATCAGCCCTCAGATAGTGTGTCAACAGCCCCAAGGTGTGGAGTTGGCTGATGAGGAAGAGGAGGAACAGCTGGGTCTAGTGCCTGACATGCGAATGTGCAGAAGGCAGAGGAGAGGAGAGCAGTGGAAATCTATGGGCCGATCCTTGGGAAGGAAGAGCCGTTGCTGTTAGCGAAGCCCCACCCTAGCTCTGGGGATAAAAGGCAGGAGGCGGAGATGAATAGGTGTGGCAGACAATTATTCATCTCCCGGCCAGACAGACTTGTTAGCCTGTAGTGAGAGAGAATATTTTTGCCGGAGTTGCTGGCACTCCTAATAAAGGAATCTTTTGAGTTCAGGTCAGAGGGTTTTTCATGTCTGGGGAACTGGGTCAGAACACTGGTGCTGGTTTCTGCCTCCCTTAAGATTTTTTTTTCATTTCTCCTTTAGGGGAAATATTCTATCTTGCCCTTTTAATATTCCCCCAAATATTTCATTATCTAGGAGGGTGGGTGAATACTGACTTTCTACAATTCCTCTGTCTAATCTATGGGCAGCTCTTCACAGTCACAGATTCTTCTTACAAAATCTATGTAGATACGTTCCAGGATCTATAAGTGACATTTCCCAGACGTAGTTGCCTGCATTCATTTGTGGAAGAAACACAGCAACCTAAATTACAATAGGTTCTTGTCTTATGACCACAATTGAGCCCAATGATCAGACCTAGGCTCCTTAGAAAGCATAAAACACAATCTTAGTCCTAGCAAAACCTCTTTTATTTCCATGGCTATGAATTATGTTCATTCACAGCCTAAAAGGCTTCACAAACAGTCTTTCAGGGGGATGTTTATAAGCACCCACCTTATCACACTTGGGATGCTGCCAGAGAACTAATGGCCAAACACAGGGCAAGGCCAAACTTGACACAGAGTCAAACAGAACCTTTCAAAGCTTGAATCAACAAACTAATTGCTTCCTGCAAAAGCTCACATCCTGTTCGCTCCTCTTTTATGGGACTTTGAGAGGGGCCAATCATCTCCAAGGTGCGGCCTTACTCCTGAGTCGACCCTGCTTTCTCAATTGTTCTTGTCTTCTGGTAGCTCTGGGCATGCACAGGCTGGGAACCCATTCCAGAAACTCCCCCGCCTGACTGCTGTCCAAGTCTGAAGGCAGCTGATGACTGCCAGCCTACCCTGGCCCGCAGAGCCCTCATCTGAGCCTTCCTCAAGGCTGGCCCAGGTTCTTGCCCAATCTCCTCACTACTATCCAACTCTGCTGCCAGCTCCATCAGCCACCAGTGGGCCACAACACCCAACATTTCCGTTGCTAATCAAGATGGTTGTTAAGTATGTTTTACCCCATTTTTCTTGCCACAGTTGTTTAAGTGAATCACTGCAGTAGTTAAGCTAGACTAACAGTTGTTAAGTCAATCTGGCTTCCCCCATTGATTTTGTTTTTTGGAAAGTCACAAAAGGTGATCACATGACCCCAGGACAGTAAAACCATCATAAATACATGCCAATTGCCAAGTGCCTGAATTTTAATCACAGCATCATATGGATGCTGCAATGGTCGTGTGAAGAATAGTCATAAGTCACTTTTTTTCAGAGCCATTGTAACTTCAAACCAGAGGTGGCATTCAGCAGGTTCTGACCAGATCTGGAGAACCGGTAGCGGAAATTTTGAGTAGTTTGGAGAATCGACAAATACCACCTCTGACTGCCCCCCACCAATCTATTCTCTGCCTCCCAAGTTCCAGCTGATTGGCTGGGTCTTCTTTTGTTGCCCTGCACAGGAGGACGGAGCTGGAAAGCAGGTTAGTGGGGAGGAGAGGGAATGGGGATTTTACAGTATCCTTCCCCTGCCATGCCCACCAAGCCACGCCCACAGAACCAGTAGTAAAAAAAAATGAATCCCACCACTGCTTCAAACAGTCATTAAATGAATGATTGTAACTTAAGCCCTGCATCTTAAAGGCTGTCTAGATCCTGGAGTTGAATCTCAGTTCCTTTAGAAGGCACCAGGAGAGATATCCATCCAGAATTAAGACAAATAGCAATCATGGTGTAATATGAAACTGCTCTTAAATGGTCCGTACTTTTTAGTCAGAGGAAGCATAATTTTGAGGTCCTTTGGTTCCAGAAAGTCTTCTAAATTCCGAATGCTTGAGTTGCAAATATAACTTGGATGAATCTGAGAGGTGGAGGGAGATGTTCTGTGGAAGCTAGCCAGTGGCCATTTGTTTGCTTTACTCACTCATTGTCTTTCTTTTTTTTAAAAAAAAAAAGTTTCCTTACTAGCGGAAAGTAGGCCTTGGCCCTTTGCCAAACACCTGCACTGACACACTGACACACTGACACACTTTCTCTCATGGTGGGGCTGAAATTAACACATAGCTCTTAACGGACATTCCTTAGGCCCGGGTTCAATGGGCTATTAAGAGCCATAAAGGGTCACATCTTCTCTAAGAAGTTATAAAGGCAAAGTTTGACTTCCACCAAAGCTTGCAAGATTTCCTCGACTGTGCGGCAAACCTTCTCACCGGATCTCTGGAGGCTTCTAACTTATAGTCCATTAAAAGGGTACTTAACGTTTAGCCGTGATTTCTTTTTGTGGAGACATGCACAGCAGAACAGCTGATGATCGGAAAAAGGAAAAATAGCAATTTAGCAGGCAAGTTTGCGGGTAAGGAGTGAGTGGGCAGGGAGGCTTCCCACGAGTCATGTGGGCGGCGCAGCCTTGTGTTTCTGTGCAGCCTGGATTAATTGCTTCGCGGGGTGCTCTGGAGGTGACATTTCTCTGAGGCCCACCAAAATTTTCTTGTGGCCCATCAGTTGGTGACTGCTGCTTTACAGCTCTCTCTAAGAAGTTTACAGAGTCAGCATATTGCCCCCAACAATTTGGGTCCTCATTTTACCCAACTCAGAAGGATGGAAGGCTGAGTCAGCCTTGAGCCTAGTGAGATTCGAACTGCCAAATTGCACTACTTCTACTAGCAGCCAGTAGAAGTAGCCTGCAGTACTGCACTCTAACCACTGCACTATCTCGGCTCATAATAAACAAATAACCTAAAATAAAGAGTTTCCATGCCACTATTTTGGAGGATTGTCATATGTGTGTGTGTATGTTGAGTCTGATCTCTGGGTGTTATATGAATTTCGTTGTATGTATACTGTGTATATACGTACAATGACAACAAAGAATTCAATTCAATTCGCTTCCAGGAAGCTTAACAGGAAAGTTATTTTGGTCCACACTAACTGGCCCAGCTTTGAAAGCTTCCCCCAGCTTTCAAGCAAACAATTTTCCAATTTGAATTGGCCATGTCAAGAGAAGCACTTCTGCCTTCTTCCACACAAAGTATGCGCTTCGCTGTTGAACTCTAGCTCTTTGTTTCCAGGCTGAAATGTAGGCAAAAGGTGAACAGTGATGGAGGAAAAACCATTTCCTAGCCCTTGTCTATTTCTTATCCATCTATTCGCTGTTTGGAGAAGAAGCTTCCTCCAAAACAAAAATAAAAGCAAGCAAATCGAGCACTATCCTCCACTTGTCCATAACTCCAAACCGTCTATCAATTGGCTTCTCCTTTCTCTCCCTCCCTCCCTCCTCCCCTCTGTCTCTCGTTTCTAATGAAATGAGAGCTCTGGGTTTATATAACAGCTTTTGGCAGGAAAATGAATTTTATGTATCGAGAGACCACAGATGGAAGAGTTCAAGAAAGGCAGATGTCTTCGCTGATCCAGTGCCCTCACAGTGGGATTTGAGGAATGAGTGAACAGTGAAGTAAGCAGGGGTGGCTTGCTGGGGGTTCGCAGGGGTTCGCAGGAGAGCCCCTAGCTAAGATTCTGTGCAATTCAGAGAACCCTCCAATCCTGACTGGCCCCACCCATCCCAGGAGTCTCCACGTGGCCCATTTTGGACACAGGTAAGTGCAAGGTGTGCAGAAAGGCTCGTGGAGGGTGAAAAACAGGCCTCCTGGAAGTTTGAAGAGGCCAGAAATGGGGCTGTTTCCAGCTTCC
Organism: Pseudonaja textilis; assembly: GCF_900518735.1. The sequence continues at coordinate 2,846,608 of NW_020769350.1, read as the reverse complement.
AGAGAGCCTCAGAGCCTGGGGAGGCCGTTTTCGCCCTCCCGGAGGCTCGACAAAAGCCTCCAGAGCCCAGGGAGGGCAAAAACATCCCCTCCCCGGCTATGATGAAGGAGGCCAACTGGGCCACAGCCACCATGGCCACAACCCGCCCAGCAACCGGGCAGAAAACCCATTGCTAAAACGTTACTCCTGGGAGTAAGGCATAAAAAACGCAAGCGGGCATTGTTTGAAAGATGGGATGGAGCTCTCAAAAGGTGGTGAAGGCCAAGTCCATTGAAGGTAACTTTGCAGAATACAGGGTTCTTGATGCTCACCAAGCTTGGTTGTTTTCTTGCAGATGTTTCATTCAGTGCTGGGATTCAATTTTTTTTTTTACTACTGGTTCTGCGGGCGTGGCTTGGTGGGCGTGGCAGGGGAAGGATACTGTAAAATCTACAGTCAGAGGTAGGATTGGCCGGTTCTTCGAACTACTCAAAATGTCTGCTCCCGATTCTCCAGAATTGGTCAGAAGCTGCCTGAAGACCACTTCTGGATTCATTACTGAACTAGGTTACATCATCAGTGTTAGAAGAGTTTGGGGTTTTTCTCTCTGCTGTTATAAACATGGAGCAAATCTCACACTCACTCCCCCTGGTGATGTTACCTAGTTGGGTCATGAAATGTGCGAAAGGAAGGAGCCCGCAGTTTAACCCTGAGCTATTAATCTTCTCTTCTATTGGTACTTTACAGTTCCACTATCCAGAGTTATGAGTTAAGCAAATTAAACGTATAAGCCTCAGATTTGTAACTTGGGGCATTTTCATCAAGAACTCTGCGCCAGTTTGAAACCAACTCCAGATCTGTGGTTTCTCTAACTTGCCAGCACTCAAGAGGTAAGCCAGTTAATCACTGACTCCTCTACAATGTACCTGAAACTGAAGTGAAGCTAATGTTTTCTTTGCATTATTAAAGCTCTCTAGTAATGCTTTCTCACTTTGGAGGAATTCTTGCCTCACTTTCACTGCTCATTTCTTGATTTCATCCATCTTAACAGGCCCTTTCGAAGGAAAAAAAAATGTAGCTGTCCCTTTGGTTCAGCTTAAACTTTTGTTTTCTTTTTCTTTCTTTCTTTCTTTTTTACATACAAGACAAATCCGCCCAACATGGAGTAAGACCATGGGAGGAAAGGAGTGGAAGCAATTGGTGTTGTGGTTTCCTTCCTCATGGAGTAGAGGTGAGTGGGTGTTGACTTCTCCAGAGACTGGAGACACTACTGGGTAGTAGAAGAGAAAGAAAAAATGTGGACTGTCTTCAAACTGCTTTGGACAGAATAGAAATGATGGCAGCAATGTCCTTAAGTAAGACTGGGACAAAGAAGAGAGAAAGAGAGAGGGAGAGAGAGAGAAAGAGGGAGGGAGGGAGGAAAATCTACATATAGTCAACTTACAAGCATTAATTTAGTGATCGTTTGAAGTTACAGTAGTACAGACATGTGACTTATCAGGTCTATGACAATTAACCACGGCCAACTCGCCATGGTCAACTCACCATAGCCAACCTGCCACAGCCAACTTATTGATTGATTGATTGGTTGATTGATTGATTGAATTTATATTGCTGCCTATTCACCCATGGTGACTCGAGGTGGCTTATAGAATGTAAAGCCAAATTTAAAACAAAAAACACCCAATTAAAAACTAACAAAAAATAAATAATTTAAATAAATTAATAAAGTACAATAGAACAAAATCGGAGGGAGGGATTATTTTTATTGCTGCAGGACAACTCACTGTGGGACAACAGTTATACCAATATCAAAGAAATGTTGAAATAGAATCATTTAAAAAGGACACAAAAGGAGGCAGAAAATGAAATGTGAACAATGAAAATTAAAATAACTTATTATTTATTTTAAATAATTAAATAGAATTGTTAAATTGACCTGCAGTGAGTTGTCCCACAGAAAATTGGCTGTGGCGAGTTGGCTGTAGTGGGATTCAATTTGTTTTTTACTACCGGTTCTGTGGGTGTGGCTTGTTGGGCATGGCAGGGGAAGGATATGGTAAAATCTCCAGTCAGAGGTGGTATTTGCCAGTTCTTCGAACTACTCAAAATTTCCGCTACTGGTTCCCCAGAACCGGTCAGAACCTGCTGAATACCACCTCTGCTTCCCACCCTACTAACCTGCTTTCCAGCTCCATTCTCCTGTGCAGGACAACCAAAGAAGACCCAGCCGATCAGCTCTGACTCGGGAGGCAGGGAATAGATGGGGGCAGGGCCAGTCAGAGGTGGTATTTGCCAGTTCTCCTTAACTACTCAAAATTTCCGTCACTGGTTCTCCAGAACCGGTCAGAACCTGCTGAATACCACCTCTGGGCGGTGGCGAGTTGGCTGCAGTGAATTGTCCCATTCTGAGACTTACAACCAATGCTCATGCTTACAATTGTTGCAACATCCCCATGGTCATGTGATCAAAGTTTGGGCACTTGGCCACTGGCATGTATTTACAACAGTTGCAGCATCCTGCGGGGGAGTCATGTGATTGCTACTTTCTCAGCCTGCTTCCAACAATCAAAGTCAATAGGACAGGGGGGTCAAACCGGCGGCCTGTGGGCCAGATGATGCATCACGAACAAGCCACGCCCACCCCAACTCCCCAAAGGCAAAAAATGTCATGGGATGTCATGTGACGTGGTCGAGTTTGACACCCGTGCAATAGGGGAAGCTGGATTTGCTTAATGAGCGTGTGATTAACAACTGCAATGATTCGCTTAACCAACATGGCAGCTATGATTGTAATACTCCCTTCGCACTCACTTTGTTTAACAATGGAAATTCCCATCTCAACTGTCAAGAACGACGCCTGTCTTCATCAGAAAGCAGAATACACCCCAATTACAGGAAGTACGCATTCCCTCTTTTTGGGTAGTGAGGTTTTTAAACGTCGCTGCAGAGACTCCCAGCATCTCCTCCGCTGCTGGAGTTGGAGCACATCTTGCGTTAATTATGTGGCTTGCTGTGAAGTCTGGGAGCTTCACAATTTAAAGCAAGCACCATTAAAATAGCGGAAATAATCTGCATCTGGTCTGAAAGAGATGTTCTTTCTGTCTTCTCCATCCTAGCCTCGACGCTGAGAGGACTTAGCTACCTCCTTGAAGTGGGTGGTAGGAAATAGAAAGTTTTCCATGGGTGGGAGTCAAAAGACTTTCTGAAAAGGATCTCAGAAGCATTTGGAGATGCCATAGATGGGGAGGAATTAATCCTCCACACACACGAGGCTGTGACCCCAACCAGTCCTCCTAATATGCCACGGATGAGGTCTTTCTAATCCACTGATAAGAGTGCAATACCGCATGATTAACATTGCACATTGACTGTGTTCACAAAATATACTTAAGCAGGAAGGCTTAAGTTGTTCCATAAAGCTTGGCAGGATTCCTTGTGTAGCCCCTAGTTTAGTTTAGTCTTCTTTATTGTCATTGCACCTCATACAACAAAATCACACAGTGCACATCATGACCATGACCATGAAAATAAACACAAACACATATCCTTCACCCTCCACACATTGAACCGAAAACCCCCGACACTGCACCAACACTGCACTATACAGTAGAATTCAAAAGAGCTACTATCCTGGGATAGAGTTGGTATCCAGCCTATTTATCTTTGTTTTTATTATTCTGTACCGTCTGCCAGATGGTAATAGTTCAAAGAAAGGGTTCATTCAAGTTGTTGTCTTCTGAGAAGTCTCAGGTAGTATAATCTCTGCTGGGCCCTTTTGACCAAGGCTGCAATGTGAACACCCCAGGTCAGGTCCTCTTTTATTTTAACACCCAGAAACTTAAAACTGGCCCCTTGCTCCACTCGGTCTCCATTGATAAGCAAGGGCTGGATGTCTGATAGAGTAAAAGAGTAAAATCATCACAATAAGATTCACAAATTCTTGCAAACTCCTTCCTCCAGTTCCCAACTGCTTCCTACCCAAAACATGCAAAGCCTAGAAATTGTGAGCCTCCAGTTGATGAAAGGATATTTCTCAATTTAACTGCTACAGACACATATTATATTGTGCAAGTGAAACTCATTGCTGTGTTGGACTATTTTACTTTTCAGGTAGAGTTTGGTAGAGACTGAAATGACAGAAAATTCTTATGTACAACAGCTTCCTTTCCTTAAATAGCTTTTGAGGCAGGATGCTATTCTTGTCTTCTCTCTGAATAGGCCCAAGACATTCCCTCACCTCACACCTCTCTCCTTCCATCCTGAAGTAAAATAGTCTCACACTTAAGCCTACTTCTTCACCACAGTTAGTGAGAACCAAGATGTAACACCCAAGGTGAGTTAAAGATCAATTCTCCAGCCACTCATCATAACTTCTAGATATCTACAAAACTTGTTGAGTTTCATTTACTGAGTTTCCAAATGTATTTATTCTGGATCTTCTTATAGGGTTAAAAAAAAAAAACAGAAAGCAAGAGGATGTGATTTCTCATGAGCTCCTCCAGGATTAAATTCTATGGAATGAGAAGTGAAAGAAGACAAACGAAACACCTTTGCATTGTCTATATAAAAACATTAATTTTCCTTTCTTTGTTGTTGTTACAGAAAGCAGGAAAGTGTAGATCTGATTCCCATGACTCAAACACAATCACCTTCCTTCTCTGCAAAGAACTCTCAAACCAGCCCAAAAGTTGTATCCCTGTTGCCACATACACGTCATTTGCAAAGTGTCGTGATGTAGCCAGTGGGAAGAATTCTGCTCTCTCTTAGAACTGATGGGAAATCCTCCAGGAATCACCTGGCTAAAACAAAGGACTCACCCACTGAGTTTACAATGCACATCAAGTGAAGTCCCAGCATCTGATGGGCAGAGGGAGAATAACCCAAATGGGTTGGCTGTCATTTTAAATGGAATAGAAGAGGAAAGAGTGCAGATATTTCTAATTCCCATGTCTTCGTTCAGCACCTTCTAGGCAGCATATACCAAAACATGAAGGCCAGTTACATTCATTTACAAGTCCTGCCACTCCAACGAACAATGTTATGGTTGTTTCTTAATGACCTTCCCTTCACCCCTTTTTGCTTAGCTCATGCAGCCTACAGCCCATCGGCCGCTCTCCAACCCTCTCCTTTCTCCGACCCCTAAAGTCCATTGAAACTAGACAGGATTTGACTGGAATTGGCACATGATGACCATCTTATTAGGTTTGCGAGAGATCATTAAGAACCAAGTTATCCAAGAGCATCTTTGATTTATTGATGTCCCCACGTATTTCTATTGCTGGTCGGTAAGCCGTTTCATGCTTTTATCTCTGATTTTGATGGGGGCGGGGGGAGGAAGACTGCTCCTTTGTTATTGGTGGGCAATTAGAATTCTTATGCTGGCAAACCACAAAGGCGGACAGATTGTGGGAGGTAAAATTTTAACTAAATGGAGGGCTAAACAAATAAAGATGCCATTGAACTTTGGCAAAGCAATTGAGCCCCTCCAAAAATGCAAAGTGGTGGGTTTGATACCATTTTAATGAAAGAACCCCATGGAACGGAGAGTGTTGGTCTTAATAACAGGCTTATCAGACTTGGGGGGGAAAAGTTAACCTCTTTTGAGTTATGACGTTGATGATTAGACAGGGCAGATTATAGAAAGAAGAACAATATGGTGCAATTTTAGAGAGAGGGATCAAAGTATACTTTGATGTGAAGACTATTGGAAGACTCTTGTTTTCTTCCTTTTCCATCTATTTTTCTTCTTCCTTTTATTTTTCTTCAACTTATCTTTCTTTTCTTGCACTCTTTTGCTTTTTTGCTTGCTTGCTTGCTTGTGTTCCCTGTTTTTTCTTCCTCACTCTCTTATTAGTTGCTCTTCTTGATTAAAAGTTTTAATAAAAATTAGATACAATAAAAAGCAAAAAATTTTGCCTTCCCATGGAAAAGCCAGCAAGGAACACTAAAAATTGACATCGGACCTATACCTAGCCATCTACTTTGATATTTCTCATTAACCATGGGCTAAAAGAGAACCAACCTCTTTTAAGTAAGTTGAATGAGTAGAGAAAGGCCAAAGACCTTCTTAATTGGATCAAAATTCATCCCTGGAGGCTTTCAAGAAAGAGACTGGACTGCCTTTTGTCAGAAATGGTGTAGGGTCTCCTGCTTGGGAGGGGGTTGGACTAGATGACCTACAAGGTCCCTTCCAACTCTGTCAATCTGTATCTGTAAAATTTAGTCTGCTTTGCCCTGGCTTAAGCAAATTTCATGTGCAGATGTGACTTCCATCATGTTTGTATTGATCAAACCGGAACATTTCTAGTAAAGAAAACCTGATCTATATCATGTCATATGTAGTCAACTAAGTTGGGCTGGCAGCTCACACACAATCATCATCAGTTTTATGATGTTCTATACCACGATATAAAAAAGATGTTGAGACTCTAAGAAAGAGTACAGAGAAGAGCAACAAAGATGATTAGAGGACTGGAGGTTAAAACATATGAAGAATGGTTGCAGGAACTAGGCATGGCTAGTCTAGTGAAGAGAAGGACTAGGAGTGACATGATAGCAGTCTTCCAATATTTGAGGGGCTGCCCCAGAGAGGAGAGGATCAAGCTACTCTCCAAAGCATCTGAAGGCAGGACAAGAAGCAATGGGTGGAAACTAATCAAAGAGAGAAGCAACCTAGAACTAAGGAGAACACTGGAAGTTTTCAAGAAAAGGTTGGACAACCACTTATCCAAAATATTATAGCCACCACCATACTGAACAGGTTAAGTTGGACAATTAACTTCCATCATTTCCATGATGATGACATTAAGAGGATTACAGCCCAGCTAATCTAGTGATTGTCTGGCAGCGAAAGGGTTACCGGCGGGGAAACGTTTACAAAAAAACAAAAAACTACTGATGTCAATGAAGCCTGGACAAATAAGAAAAGAAACAAAATGGAAAGAGTTCACTTTGGATTAGAGCTTCTGTCATATAAAGGGAGAAATCCAGATCAGAGGTGTGGAAACATCTCCCACAAATATAACTGAGCTTGTTGCCTGTGCATTGAAAGGATAGGAACAACGAACATTCAACTTGAGCATACCAAGAAAGTCCTCAATGAAACATGAAGCCCATTACCTGCTTAAAGCCCATCCAGGCAAAAATAAAATAAAGAGAGGTACAGGGGTTAGAATGCGGGTAATCTCTGCCCACGGTTTGATTCTGACCAGCTCAAGGTTGACCCAGTCTTCCATCCTTCCGAGGTTGGTAAAATGAGGACCCAGATTGTTGGGGACAATATGCTAACTTTGTAAACTGCTTAGAGAGGGCTGTAAAGCACTGTGAAGCAGTCTACAAGTCTAAGCACTGCACACCAGAACAACTAGACACAAGGACAGTTTTTCCCCGAACGCCACCACTCTGCTAAACAAATAATTCCCTCAACACTGTTCAACTATTTACAAAGGCTGCACTGTTATTACTGTTAATCTTCTCATCACTCCTTATCACCCATCCCCTCCCATTTGTGACTGTATGACTGTAACTTTGTCGCTTGTATCCTTACAATTTATTTTGACTGTTTCCTAGTATGATTTGATGGCTTATTGTGCCCTATGACTATCATTGAGTGTTGTACCTTATGATTCTTAACTCTTGATGAATGTCTCTTTTCTTTTATGTACACTGAGAGCATTTGCACCAAGACAAATTCCTTGTGTGTCCAATCAGGCTTGGCCAATAAAAGAATTCTATCATCTATTTTTCTATCTGTCTGTCTATCTGTCTATCTAAGTGCTGTTGCTGAATCTCTCTCCATCTTTACTGATGGTTGATATGGACTCACACACACACCCAAAAAAACCCTGAGAACTTGCTTTCCTATTGGTCAAGAATCTGCCACACAGACCAATCACAAAGTATACTTAAGTTGTCAGCATCCATGCACAAGAAATGAAGTGAAGCGCCACACCAGAGAGGCACTTAAAAAAAAGAAGTCCAACATCAGATCTCAGGATTTACTAGGAGGAATGTGAGGGCTGTGAGGTTTCTAAAGTGTGGTGCAACTGAACGACACCCACACTCTATCCCTGATCTCCATGGGTTTGTGAAGAATATCCCCCTAAGCCTCAAATGAAAGGAAAAGAAACCACATTGCAAGGAATAGAGTAGCAAATCCTCCTCTAATTAAGAACAAATCACAGGATTCCCCTTGAAGGACAAAGAGCCAGGCAATTAGATGAATGGAGTTGTTTACCCCAGCAGTAAATAAATCTTCCCATGAAAAATGAGACCTCCGGGGAAGAAATGGTGAACTGAAGACTACCAAAAGCAAACCCAAGGATGCCAGCAGAATGAAGAGCCGGCAATTAAATTGGCTTTTTGTCATTACTCTCTGGGCAAGGAGAAGACTTGAGATTGCCCACGAGGGCTCCATGCAGTTTTGCCTCATGAGACCATAAAACAGAGGTCTAGAGTGGATTTAGAGCTCTGGGAGATTAGGGAATAGCCATCTTTTTGTTCAAACAATGTTGTGGCCCACTGGTGGCTGACGGAGCTGGCAGCAGAGTCGGGGAGTAACGAGGAGGTTGGGGAGGAACTTGGGCAAGTCTTGGAGGCTGAGGAAGGCGAGGGCGAGGGCGAGGGCGAGGGCTCTGCCTCGGAGGCAGGGATGGGGCCAGGGCAGGCTGGCAGTCATCAGCTGCCTTCAGACTCAGACAGCAATGAGGCGGCAGAATTTCTGGAACCAGTTCCCAGCCTGCACATGTGCAGGGCGACCAGAAGACAAGAGCAATTGAGAAAGCAGGGTCAACTCAGGAGTAAGGCGGAGATGATTGGCCCCTCTCTTAGGAAATAAAAGAGGAGTGAACGGGAGGTGAGCTTTTGCAGGAAGCAATTAGTTTGTCTGGTGGATTCAAGCTTTGAAAAGTTCTGTTTGACTCTGTGTCAAGTTTGGCCTTGCCCTGCATTCGGCAATTAGTTCTCTGGCAGCATCCCAAGTGTGATAAGGTGGGTGCTTATAAACATCCCCCTGAAAGACTGTTTGTGAAGCCTTTCAGGCTGTGAATGAATATAACTCACAGCTGTGGAAATAAAAGAGGTTTTGCCAGGACTAAGATTGTGTTTTATGCTTTCTAAGGAGCCTAGGTCAGAACAAACAACAATTGGCACCTTCTAAAGGACACTGGATTCACATACTTACTTCTCTATTGATTTTTGTAAATTGCTTGTTAATTGTTGTGCCATAGAGAGACACTGGTTAGAATACAGTATTGCAGGCTTATTCTTGTCGACTGCCAGGAGTTCGATCCTGACTGGCTCAAGGTTGAATCAGCCTTCCATTCTTCCAAGGTTGGTAAAATGAAGACACACAGATTGCTAGGGCAATATGCTGATTCTGTAAACTGCTTAGAGAGGGCTGTAAAGCACTATGGAGCAGTTATATACTATAGGTCTAAGTGCTAGTGCTTTTTAGCTATTGGAAACCTTCAGACTGACAGCTTTACATCACTCAGTGAATTTCCTTCAATCTTTAGTGAAAGAAATTTAAATTTGACTTATTAATGTAGAATAAAGCAGATATTTTTGAACAAAGGACCCTGAAGATAATGTAAGACCATGTTTAAAAGATGTTATGGAAGAAGAACAAGTTTTGCCAGGCAAGATTGAGATTGATCTGAAAGTGGATTTAAAGATGCCAGGCTACAAGAATGATGTAGAAAAGTTGTTGCACTGAACATACAAAAGAAACCAGCTGATGTCTTAGTAATTAAAAAGGATATACACATAACAAGTCACCTGAGTAATTTTCCTATATTGAATTCAACAAGAATCTTCTTAAACCTTTGAAGAATTTTGTGAGATAGGACAGGGGAAAAATGAAGAGAAATCATTCTGGGACATTATTTGAAGGGACTAAAGATCAAGGCTGTTAAAGTAAAAAGGAAGGAATATAAAGTTGGTTCATTTGATCAAGGTTAAAATAGATATATTGTTGTCTCTGGTAAGCCTTATTGAAATTTTGCTGACCAGGAATAAGTGACATGGCTTTATGGGTTTGTTTGTGGATAAGAAATGAGATATAGGAAGAAGAGATTCATTGGTAGAGAAGGTAAAAACCTATTTTTAATTTGTGGTGAAGGTGGAAGTTTTTCTTTAGGTATTTTTTTTCTTTACTATATTCTTTTTTCTTTTCTATTTTTCTTTCT
>NW_020769350.1:2787352-2816439 GCF_900518735.1 Pseudonaja textilis | reverse complement strand
ATAGATAGATAGATAGATAGATAGATAGATAGATAGATAGATAGATAGATATAGATGTAGGTAGGTAGATATAGACAGACATGTTTAAATAGATAGATATAGATGATAGATAGACAGACAGATAGATGATTAGATAGATAGATAGATAGATAGATAGATAGATGATAGATAGATAGATAGATAGATAGATAGATAGATAGATAGATAGATAGATAGATAGATTTCAAAATGTAAAAATGTGATAAGTCATCTAAGCATGCTAAACACATGCATAGATAGATACACATATACCTAAATGGGACAAGCTTCAAAAAAAAACCAAAGTAAAGAAAAAATATTTTTTTTAAAAAACGAACAAACTAAAGAAAAGGAAAGAAATCTATCCTATACAGTTAGTCCTTGACTTACAACAGTTCATTTAGTGACCATTGAAAGTTACATCAGCACTGAAAAAAGTGATTTGTGACTGTTTTTCACACTTACAACCACTGCAGCATCCTCACGGTTCACATGATTTATATTCAGATGCTTGACAACCGACTCACATTTATGATGGTTGTCGTATCCTAGGGTCATGTGATCCCCTTTTGTGACCTTCGGACAAGCAAAGTCAAGAGGGAAGCCAGGTTCCCTTAACAACTGGGTTACTCACTTAACAATCATAGTGATTCACTTAACAACGGTGGCAAGAAAGATCAGAAAATGGGACAAATAATCACTTAACAAATGTGTCATGCCCTTGTTAGAGTTGGACTCTGAGGGAGGGGAAGAACAGCCAACAGGGAGTGGAGGTGTGGCTCCAGAAGTTGTGGAGAGGCTGGCGAAGGGCAGAGGCTGGCTTGGCAGTCAAAGGAAAAACCAGGCCCATCCCCTCTGCATCCTAGGACAAGCATGGAGGAACGGAGAAGGCAACAACTTGGCTTGTGTGAGAGGAAGTGGCCATGATCCCCTCATTGGTTGCAGCTGGGGAGACTAGTATATAAGAGAGATGGTTAAAACACAGCGTTGCCAGAAGCAAAGCGTGTTTTATTTTGGGCTGAAGTTATCTTGGTTGGAAGGATATCTATCTAACAGATTGTGCCTTGTTATCTCCTTGAAGCTGGTAGTTACTTATCCTGGTCCGTTGTGGAAATTCCTTCATTGTAGTTTGTTTTAGTTTTTTATTTCACCTCTCGTTCGCTTATTAAGTTCGGATGGTATTGCTTTCTTTTGAAGACTATTTTTGACAAATTTTTATCTCCAACTGAGAATCATTTAACAGTGGGGCCAAGTTGGAGGCATTAAAGGACATTTATTTATGTTTAGGATTTTGTTACGTTTGTGTTACACTCCAGGTCCTCACAAAATGTCTCGCTTAGCAATATAAATTTTGGGCTCAATTGTGGTCATAGGTCAAGGACTACCTACATATTATAAACTTATCAGCAGGCACTGCTTTATTAGCAAATCCCATACCCTACTTCAATATAATCAACATCAAATATCGTTGTAAAACATCACATCTCTAGTAGCTAGAGATAGTAACACATATTGCTTTATCCTTTGATTAGGAGAAAATTGCATGTATTTCTGAAAGCAAGTTTATAACATCTAGAATAATATGATTTGTCTAGTTTCTAAATATAATTCCTGTAGCCACTCCCATACTTATTGCAACTAAAATTCCTGATAAACAGTCGGATTCCAAAGCTTTGGTATAAACCTCAACGTCGCATTAGCATTTTTACCATTGAAAGATTTCCCTATAAATCTACTCACATACGTTCAAGAGTTATATGAAAACAAGATACCAGAAGAACTGGTGGCCATATCATTATGGTCAATGAACCTTTAAGTTAGCCAAATTTTATGCATCCCACATGTTCTGTCCAAGAAGAAGCTCCAATTGTATATTCGGTTGGGGAAAAATTAAGGTGAGGTTTTTAAGAAGAGTCTAAACAGTCACTTATCTGAAATATTATAAGTTCTCCTGCTTGAGCAGGGGGCTGGACTAGAAGACCTCCAAGGTCCCTTCCAGCTCTATTCTGATTGATTAATCATTAGTGGCTTCCTCACCTTAATTTTCCCCCAACCGAGTATACAATTTGAGCTTCTTTTTGGACAGAACATGTCAGATGCATAAAATTTGGCTAGCTTGAGGGTTCATTGACCATAATGATATGACCATCAGTTCTTCTGGTATCTTGTTTTTGTATAACGCTTGAAAGTATGTCAGTAGATTTATAGGGAAATCTTTCAATGCTAAAAATGCTAACGCGACGTTGAGGTTTATACCAAAGCTTTAGAATTCAACTGTTTATCAGGAATTTTAGCTGCCGTAAGCTCATTCATCCTATTGTCCTAAGATGAGAAGCTGGACAGATACGTTTCTGAACGTATTGATTTCAAAGGTCAGGGAGACAACTGACATTATTGTAACTTGGGATTTTACCTCCTGCCTTGAGCAAAGACACGAGCAAACTGAAAACAGCCCTGTGACATCATATGCTGATGCCACCAACTAGGAACTCAGCTGTAATTGCAGAAGCATCGTATTTCTGACCACAATGCGAAGCCCAGAGTTTGCTTTCTCCTCAGTGAGTCACAAGGTGTGGAAATCAGGCATGAAATGGAGTGCAAAGGACTGTTGCTAATGGAATTGTTGTCTCCAAGTAAACATATTTATTTACTTACAGAATAGACTTGGAAGGAACCCTGGAGGTCTTCTAGCCCAGCCCCCTGTTTAAGCAGAAGACCCTGTACTATTTCAGACAAGTGGCTGTCCAGTCTCTTTTTAAAAACTTCCAATGGTGAAACACCCACCGTTGCTGAAGGTGAACCATTCCAGGGGTTCATTGTTCTCACTGTTAGGAACTCCCCAAAGTGCTTTTTTTCAGGAGGCAGCTGGACTTTCTTGCTTTTCCTTTGAAGACGTTTCACTTCTCATCCAAGAAGCTTCTTTAGCTCTTCTTTTTTAAAAAAGAAAACAAATTTTATTAATTTTACAATTAAAAGCAAATCAATAACACATACACAGATGGAAGAGCAAAAAAGAAAAGAAAAAGAAAAGGAAAGGAAAAAAGAATGGGAAAAAAAGACACTTAAAAACATTCTCATTTTCGACAGTTTGTAAGATCTTTTCTTTTCTCGATTTATGCCATATACGCACACCTCATCCATATGTATGTTTATATATCACTCATTTAGATTTGTCCTATTCTTTTTTTGCCTTATGATATAGAATCTGTCTTTGTTCTAGCCATTTATACCAGCAATTCCAATTGTTATAATATATTGAAGAATCTTTATTTTTTAAGGCTAAAGTTAGTTTGTCCATTTCTGCACAGTCTGAGATTTTTTGGATGATCATCTGTTCTGTAGGTATATGAGGTATATCAACTCTTTAGCTCTTCTTTAGGACCGTGAGGAATGGAAGGATTGATATTCCTTGCAGAGACCTGGTCATTTGCATCCTTTTAGAGGGTCGTTGAAGCACTTGGAGCTTTATCTATGTCTTCAGGGTCACCTGAGTTAGTGCTCCTGGTTCCTTTAGTCTGCAATTTTTTTCCTTTGGAATTCCATTCCAACTTTCACACCATTCCAAGGGTGTTTATCCCAAATTGTATAGTTAAAAATCTGTAGAGATTCTCACTCACCCAAGTAACCGTTGTTACTGTTAGGAAGTTTCTCCTTAATTCTACACTGCTTCTCTCCTTGATTAGTTTCCATCCATTGTTTCTTGTCTTGTCCTCTGGTGCTTTGGAAAATAGCTTGACCCCGCCCCCTCTTCTTTGTGGCAGCCCCTCAAATACTGGAATACTGCTATCATGTCACCTCCCAGTCCTTCTTTTCTCTAAAGAATCCAATTCCTGCAAACCATTGGTCCTAACTTTTCATCTTCAGGCCCTTAATCAACTTAGTTGCTCTTCTCTGCACTTAACAGATTATCAGAGTTGGAAGGGACCTTGTAGGTCATCTAGTCCAACCCCCTGCCCAAGCGGGAGACCCTACACCATTTCTGACAAATGGCAGTCCAATCTCTTCTTGAAAGTCTCAAGTGATGGGCACTCCCACAGCTTCCGAGGGCAAGGTGTTCCATTGGTTGATTGTTCTCACTGTCACTTTTTCATTATTATTATTTTTTAAATTTGGTAATGTGGCAACCAAAACTGAATGCAATATTCCAGGTGTGGTCTGGAGGTACTAATACTTCATGTGATCTTGACTCTATGCCTCTGTTTATTCAGCCAAGGATCACATTAGCTTTTTGAGCTGCTGCTGCACGCTGCTGGCTCATATTGAAGGGATAATCCACTTAGGACTTCAAGACCAAGAGATAGAGCGCAGAAAAGAAAAACAATCCGTGGTATACAGGCGAGAAAAAAAAACTGAAGCTTTTTCCCACCATGTTCAATTTGCATGTGTTATTTAAAGATAAGCGCCTGTACTTTAAAGTGTAAACAATGCCTTCAGGCAACATTATGTATAGTCAGCGAGGCTTCCTGTGGAGAGGCACACCTGGAATTCCCTCTGTATAACATGTGATGTGGCTTAGAGATATTTTAATTTGGAAAGCATAGGCCGCATTCTTTGACAAGGAGCAGCTTGGGTTTCCATTGGATAAGATAATGTTCTCCTGGGCCTGAAGGGGTAGGAAGCTGTCACGGAATGGTGGCGCTTAGCTGCCCCTGGATAGCATCAGATACACTGAGTTTTACAAACCAGAATTAGGATAAACCACGACTACATCTGATTTACTTTAGCCACATCTTTCGTGCAATTCATCAGAGAAGACAGTGAGGCTAGGAATGGTTAGTGGAACAAAAAGAAGGGACTGGGAGTGACATGATAGCCTTGTTCTGATATCTCAGAGGCTGCCACAAAGAAGAGGGGGGTCAAGCTATTCTCCAAAGCATCAGGAGGCAGGACAAGAAGCAATGGATGGAAACCATCTTTCTGAAGACCTCCACTATCAGACTGTCCAGTTTTGAGAATATGAGCAATACGGACCTCAAACTGGCCTATCAATGGTTACCATCTGAGTATCAGGCTGGCCAGGGATACAAGTCCCTGCTTACACCCATTTCATTAAGGGAAGTAATTTTTCTTTAGATTGCGTACATTTCTAAATTTGTAGTGTAAACTGACACTTGTTTTGTTCCTCTCTGTCATTTTGGGAAAATATAGATGGGCCTTGATTTACAACAATCTGTTTAATGATCATTCGAAGTTATAATGGCACTGAAAAAAGTGACATTTGATCAAATATCTAGGCAGATTCTCAGCCATCCAGGTAAGAATGGTTGTCTCAAAGGTGCTTTTTCAAATGGCAGCTGGACTTTTGCTCGGCACTTTGGATTTTGTCCAATTGAGAGTACAGCCCTTGTTCAAAGGAGTTATAAAAAGGGCAGTTCTGCCTGAAAATTAAACAATAAATTACATTCTGCTACACCAACCTCAAAGAAAGGGTGCCCTCTGGTGGTTACTCCATAATATAACATCGTGCCCAACAATGTTTGAAGTAGCGTATCACTCCTTCCTAAGAAGGGAATAAGGAGAGAGTAAACCCTGTGAACGTGATAGCATTTTCCAATTAAAAAGTATGTTGGATTATGCTGCAACTTAATTTTGCATTTCCTTGCAAATACAAACAGCCAGGCGAAATAGATCATTCATTCATTCAGCCAGTTTGGTCAAATGGTTAAGTGAGAGTTTGAGTCCCACCTTAGGCATGAAAGTTGGGTGGGTGACTTTGGTCCAATCACCAGGAGATGGTGAGTTCTAGTCCTTCCTTATCCATGAAAGTCAACTGGTAACTTTGGGTCTGTCACTCTCTCTTAACCCATCCCGTCTCACAAGGTTGCTGTTGTGAAGAAAATAGTAAGAGGACGAAATATCAGATATATTCACCGCCTTGAGTTATTTATAAAAATAATAGTGAGAGAATCTGACTGATTCTGATATACAGATATACAAATAACAGAGAATATCTGTAGCCCCAATCTTTGAATTGAAGGGATCCTTGATGCTCTATGACCTTCCTTGTTTTCTTGCAAACCTTTCATTATCCTAATTAGATAACATCATCGGTGCTAGTAAGGAGCGCTGTTTGCTGTCATTTTATATTCTGGTTATTTACCTAAGACCACCCACAAAGACAGGCAACTCACCAGAACATAAACTGACAGCAAACCCCATTCCTTACTAGCCCTGATGAAGTTTGGGTCGTGAAGAAGAAGAACTTTATTGTCATTGTGCAACTACAACAAAACTGTGGATGCACCCTAGCAACTTTTGGCAATACAATAAAACAAAAGCACTTAAAAATGAAGATAAGAAAAATAGAGTACCCATGTCTCCATTTGCAATTAGAGAATACAATATCTATGAATATACACAAAATATACATCCAACATGTCTACAAGAAGACAAGCAAGCTCAGAGAGCACCAAGGATCCCCTTAGTTCAAAGATTGGGGCTACAGAGGTGGGTTGCAGAGTTAGTCCTCGAATTACATCCACAATCCGGACCAGAATTTCCATTATCAATTAAACAAAGCGGTTCTTAAGGACTCAAATACAGTTTTATCACCTTTTCTGCCATGAATGCTAAGCAAATCAGTGGAGTTCAACCAGTTCTGACCAGTTCTGGAGAATCAGTAGCGGAAATTTTGAGTAATTCGGAGAACCAGCAAATCCCACCTCCGCCAACCCCATCTATTCTCTGCCTCCCAAGTCCTAGGTGATTGGCTGGGTCTTCTTTGGTTGCCCTGCACAGGAGAAGGGAGCTGGAAAGCAGGTTAGTGGGGTGGGGTGGGAATGGAGATTTTACAGTATCCTTTCCCCTGCCATGCCCACCAAGCCAGTCACGCCACACCACGCCACGCCACGCCTACGAAGTCATGCCCACAGAACCGGTAGTAAAAAAAATTGAATCCCACCACTGCTGGAGTTGTTAAATGAGCCTCGTGTTTTTTTCAGCGAATTTGGCTTCTTCCCTTGAGTTTGCTTGCCGGAAACCAGCTGGGAAAATTGCAAATGTCGATCATTTCACCCTGAGATATCGCAACTGTCCTAAATACCTGCCAATTGCCAAGAGCCCAAACTTTGCTCGCGTGACCAGAGGGATACTGCAACAGCTGTAAGGACCAGTTGTAAGTCGCTTTTGCTTTTTAGTGTCGTTGTGACTTTGAACCGTCCTGGAACAAATGGTTGTAAATGGAGGACTACCTTGTAAACATCTGGATGATCTCTGGAAAGCAGCAGCGACCTGGCACGTACTGCATCTGTAGTTCTGTGGATCTCTGCAATCCAGATGTGATAATCCAGAAGATAATGTTTTTTCAGCGATGATGTAGCACGAGGATGATATATACTGATTTTAAGAAACAAAGCAATAAAGCTTCCAAAGAACAGCTGCTGAGCAACGTGTGTGGGACGGTGCTCTCATATCTAAGTCCTGCTTGTGGGCTTCTCCTTGGCTTCTAATTAGCTCCCCCTGGAGACAGTATTCCTGGTGAGACAGTGACTTTTGGCTGTGGTCCTGTCCCCCTCAGTGATGCCATCCCTAGCTTTCTGCAGAAGGACCAAAAGACTAAAAGGCAATACTGCCACCTCGTGGTTCGAATGTCAAAGTGTTGGGCTGCTTACGGTGTTTTCGGTCGCTCAATTGGATGAATGTGAAATGTGGATGATTCACAAGTGGCTGTTAGATGTAAGCTGGGTTGACAAAATCAGGAATGAGGAGGTGATAAGCCACCTGGAAAAGCCAAGGGAAATCATCAAAACCATAAAGAAGTGAAAGTTAGAATATTTCAGACATGCGATGCAACACACGGAAAAAATATGGCATCCTTCATTTAATACTCCAGAGAAAGATTGGAGGCAAATGAGGTCCAGGCAGAAGAAGAACATCATGGCTTCAAAAATTAAGGGACTGGTTTGGACAAAGCTCAGCAGCACTTTTTCGTGCGGCTGTTGATAAAAATAGGATCTCCAACATGATCGTCAATGTCTGATTATGGATATGGCGCAAGAAGAAGAATTGGATTAAGCTAATGGTAAGAACAGAGATTCAGCAATGAAATGTTAAATAAATATATTAGTCTGTATGTAGGTATGTAGGTACACACACACACACATGCATGCCTGCACACACACACACACACACACACACACACACACACAAGATACCAGATCACAAGCATCACATGTAAAAAGCCAGGCAGAATATCAAAACAAGACTTATTTTCTTGCAACACTGGGAATTGTTTCCATTCCTAGCCAGAATTAATCTCAAACAGTCCCCCGAGATAAGCACCCACCTTTCAGTTCTGTGAAGTGCTGCCAAAAATAAAAGCATCAAATGAATTGGAAAAGAAACCAACCAAAGTACAAAAAAAACCAACCAAAGAGCTTCCAGAATGACTCTGAACCAATAGAACTACTTTGCTTCCTGCAAAGGTATCGTCATCTTGGCCTGACTTTTGTCCCTTAGGAGAGGGGCAATCACTTCCCAGCCTTACTCCTGAGTTGCCCCTTTTGTTGCTGCCCCTTTTGTTCCTTCTAGCAGCTCTGCGCACACGCACACACTGGGAACAGGCTCCCCTTTTTCCTCTGCCTTGCTGCTGCCAGATTCTAGAGGCTCCAAAGTCAGCACACCACTCCCAGATGGTCCTGGCCCCATCTCTGCATCGGATGTAGGACCCTCATCCGAGTCCTCTCCAGATTCCCTGACTGGTCCCCGTTCTTCCTTACTGTCTGATTCTGCTGCCGTCTGTACCGGCTGCCGGCGAACCACAACAATATCAATGACACCATTACAATAACCTCTTGACTTTTTTTGAACATGCCTGCAGGCAGCCTGTAAGGACGTGTGAGGTCATTATAGGACTTGTAATCTAGTGCATATGGAGAGCATCCAATCGGGGGAAATCTCTTCATTCCATGCAGAATATCTCTTTTCTTACTATAAATTTTAGTTCGTTGATCCATTACACTTCCCAACTTTACAAAAAGCTGCATTATCCATGACCCAGCTCAGATTGCAACACACACCACCACCACCCCAGGCCAATCTTGGTGGCTCTCAAAATATGTTCCACAGAGTCATACCGGATTTCTACCTGGATGTTAATTCAGGACCGGCTCTTTTAAATCCAAAGGACATCAGAAAAAATATATATCTGTAGCTCAGGGTTGAATGGTGGAGTCCTTTGTGCCCTCTGAGCTTGGCGGTTTTCTTCTAGGTGTTTCATTACACAAAGTAGGTAACATCATCAGTGCTAGAAGGGAGACAGGTTTGGGAGGAGGAGGAGGAAGAGGAGGAAGGGGAGAAGGAGGAGGAGGAGGAGAAGGAAAGGGAGAAGAAGGAGGAGGAGGAGGAGGAAAAGGAGAAGGAGAACAACTGGATCTTTGGTGCTCCCTGAGTTTGATGGTTTTCTTGCAGACATTTCATTACCCAACTAGATAACTGATGAAGTTCTATAGTTGAGTAATGAAACATCTGCAAGAAAACAGCCAAGCTAGAGAGCAGCAAGGACTCCAAAGAACCTCCTCAAAGAACATCTTTGATGGCAAATCAAATCCCTGGCCTGTATTCAGTTACAAAAGCCCACAATGTGTGTTTGGAGTCACCTCCTCTTTCCCTCACCCAACCTTCTCACCGAGTCATTGGGGAAAACAAATAGAAAGAAGAAACACGCCATACTCTTTTTTGAGTTCCCGAAGGCAGGGCAGATTGATGGCTCATCAATAAATAAAACCATCAAGACTTGAGGGCAGCTTCAAAGGCTCTTTCCCTCTTTATCCCACCCATGACCCGTTCCCATACATGCACACACCTATGTGTAAGTGTGCACACATATGTGGATGCCCTCGCAAACTGGAAAGTAGAAAACGCATCCTAGGAAAAGGGGGCCAGAAACCATATATTGTTGCCAAGACAACTGAACGAACAATGATCTTTTAACATTCTTGTCACAATTTGGGAGATAAAGCATCAGACCTTTAAAAAAGATGTGTGAGCTCAGGAATGTCTGCCCTATTTTGAGGAAAGCAGAAAAGGCCAGTTTCTTATTTTCTAACTTTTTAATACAACTGGTAGATTCTTCATTTAAGGTGCGACCAGCTGCTTAAAATACAACTGCGTGTATCAAGTAGGTATCTTAATCCCACACCCATTTATTTGTCTATTTCTTTGTATCACATCTTTATTATTATTATTTTCAAATAACTCAAAGCAGCAAACATATCCAACACATCTTCCTTCTCCTATTTTCCCAGCTGGCTTTCATGCCTAAGGATAGTTTAGAACTCCCAGTCTCCTGGTGATTGGCCCAAAGTCACCTGTAGAGTTGTAATTGCAGGAATGTTCCTATCTCGGATGGCAAACCTCAGATAAAGAATCTTTCCAAGCAAATACAACTCAGGCAAACAAAGTCACTAATCTAAAGGAGGATTAGAGAGAGGAAGTAAACATACGTTAGACTTTAACTAGAGATAATTAATTGTGTTAATTACTATTATGCTAAACAGTAACGAAAGTTAAGCAATAACCAAAGTTAACCAATGTTGGAGGATTACTAAAAATGTGTATAAATGCAAGACTAACTCCAATAAAGTTCATCATAATTCAGTTGATCACGATCAAACACCTCGACTGCCTCGTCATTACAACAGTCACCCAGAGAGCTTTCATGCCTAAGGCGGGACTAGAGCTCACAGTCTCCGATTTTCTAGCCTGGTATCTTAACTACTAGACCAAATTCAGATACTGATAACCAACATTCAAAGTCGCTTGGCACATGAATTTGGCCGCACAGCTGCTATTGTAACATCGCATTCACAAGAATAAAGTCGTTGGTTCTTTGGCAGCTAACAGCTGTCTAAAGCAATTTCTTCTGATGTCTAAGGCTTTTTTAAAAAACAGACTGTGTATCATTTAGTTTGCTCTAGTTGACATTGGTGACAGATTCGTACCTGGTATGTTGTTTTTTTTATGAATTAAGTGTGGGGAATCCCCCATGTGACATCCATTCCTAGGAGGGAACAGGTGTAGAGAAATTTCATTTTAGGATTGATTATAACCTAATGACAGTTGCGTCCTCTCTGATCAGAGAATTTATTTATATCCAAATCTTGATTTAATCGGTTTACCCTTCTATCGTAGCAAAAATTACAATCTAGTTAGAACTTCTGGAAGTTTCTTGGGCATTGAACTATCTTTAAAGGAATGATCATGTGTAGCATTACCCCTCAAAAAAAAAAAAAAACCCCAACCAGATTTAACTTTCCCTTTCAGGTCTAGCTAATAATCTCAGCCACAAGATCAAAGAACGAAGTCTCTTTTGATGGGTGTTACATTTAGGACAACATGGCTACATTCCCACAATAAACTAAATCTGATTATTGGACTTATCTATTTGCTGTTTGCATAATATATGGAATAGAACTAGCTTAATTGTACAATGCCAGCTTCTCTACACAAACCCCCCCCCCACACACATAAAAAAGGGTGTTATGCTCAGTGAACTATGTAAATCATCATCATTCATCATTTAATGACCCCATAATCCCTTGTGGGGTGGAGTCTGGGCAACTGGATGGAGCTAGCAGGGTGTTTTACTGTCCGGATGCCCTTCCTGTTGCCAATGCAGAGTTATATTCAGCAGATATATTCTCAGTGTGCCCAGAGGGAGAAACATCTGCCTCTACCTAGGATCGAACTTACAGCCTCCTGATTCTGAGGTGAGATCTCCACCTCTAGGCCACCGCACCACTTATTAGTATACTATGTAAATGCATCCACTAAATCTTTATTAATGCATGCATCTACTTATCTAACTAGGGTTAAGTATAGTGCATGAACACCACATGTCAGAAGTGCATGTGTTCTATAGAAGGTTTTTTTCCCTCAAGAATATTGGAGTTGAAATTCTTATTGATATCAGATTTTGAGAGAAACTGGCAGATAATGGTTCCCTGAAACGTATAACTTAGATAATTGCAGAAAAGGATTGATCATTGCGATTTAAATAAATTTTCACTATCAAAGCCCTATTTAAATACAGTTAGTGCTCATCCATAGCAGGAATGAGTAGATTTTCTCCATCCCTGTCCTCTCTGAAATTGGCTGTTCAAGATTTCTATTTCCCTGAAAAAAGAAGAACAAGTTGTTTCTTGAACCATCCACAACTACTTAATTTAGCAAACTTTGCAAACTCTGCTAAACAAATAATTCCCTCAACGCTGTCCAATTATTTACAAGGTCTGAACTACTATTACTATTAATCTTCTCATCACTCCTTATCACTCATCCCCTCCCACTTGTGACTGTATGACTGTAACTTTGTCGCTTGTATCCTTACAGTTTATATTGACTGTTTCCTCATATGATTTGATTGCTTCTTGTACCCTATGACTATCATTAAGTGTTGCACCTTATATGATTCTTGACTCTTGGCAAATGTATTTTTTCTTTTATGTACATCGAGAGCATTTCACCAAGACAAATTCCTTGTGTGTCCAATCACACTTGGCCAGTAAAGAATTCCATTCTATATTATTCTATTCTATTCTTAGTTTAATAAATGAGCGAGTGATGGAAACTAGCCAAAATTCCAGGCTAACATTTGCAACCAAGTGTATGTAGGAAAGGTGAGAACATCAAGAATCAGAATCTGCCATAGCTGTCCTTGAATCAGAAGAGAACCTAGATAGATAGATATTCTTTTCCAAAGCATTGTTTCCAAGTGTTTGAAAGATCCTTAAATGGTGCTTTAAACCCAAGGATGAATTTATTGCCAGCAGATATTTGTTAAAGGTTGTCCAAGTATATCTCAGCCTTTGTTGGTAAACCACAATGGAATTGTCTGACTTGACTATCTTTCATCACCGATCATTCTAAGCCAGACACAGACTTCAGAGGATAATTAGGTCTGCAGAAAAAACAATTACTACCAAACTGCCTTCCACTGAGGACCTGTATACTGCATGAGTCAAAAAGAGGTCTGTGAAAATATTTACAGACCCCTCATATCCTGGACATAAACTGTTTCAACTCCTACCCTCAAAATGACGCTATAGAGCATTAGACACAAGAACAGTTTTTCCCCAAATACCATCACTCTGCTAAACAAATAATTCCCTCAACATTGTCCAACTATTTACTAAGTTTGCATTGCTATCACTATTAATCTTCTCATCACTTCTTATCGCCCATCCCCTCCCACTTGTGACTATGACTGTAACTTTGTCGCTTGTATCCTTATGATTTATATTGACTGTTTCCTAGTATGATTTGATTGCTTATTTGTACCCTATGACTATCATTAAGTGTTGAACCTTATGATTCTTGATGAATGTATCTTTTTTTTTTTATGTACACTGAGAGCACATTCACCAAGACAAATTCCTTGTGTGTCTCATCACACTTGGCCAATAAAAAATTCATTCATTCAATCGTTCGTTCGTTCTAAGCCGTGGCAAATGAACGAACAAGTAGAAAGTTTCCCTCAAAATATTGAGGGTTGATCTACAAGCAGTTTACAACCCACAAGGACTGGGTTGATACAACATACTGAGCTAAAAAAAAACCAACAGCATCGTGGTTTAGAATAATATGCGAACTTCTACCAGCATTGGTCAGTTGGGAAAGTACTAAGAGATGGAAGAATCAGAGAGTAGGACTAAAGTCAATCAGCATGCTCCTCTGGCATTCTAACTGCTCCCTTATTCCATCCCAAAGGTTAACAAGTTTAGCAGACGCTCTGATAGAGCAATTTGTTTATCACACACAGAGTTTTTGGCTCAGTCTCTCAGTCAAACGTAGGAGTGAAGAAAAGCCATCGCTGCATTTACCTCACTTGTTTGCAAAAGTTTAATCAGGAGACCAAGTAAAATGCCCCCTTTTCCTGGAATGGGAGTAAAAGAACAGCTGACTGTGAAAATTTGTTTAAGAAATGTCTGGTGGAGGGGAGAAATGGGGAAATACACAAAACGCTGGTGGTGTTGAGGTGAAACTAGATTGTGTTAGTGCTTGCTCCCTTGGTTATGTCTGCGGAGACCTCTGTGTGAAAATGGATTTTTCCTATAAGAAAGAATTCTTTTATGTTCCTTGTTCTTCTGTTGGGGCCTTTCCCATGTACAGAGAGAGTGAGACTGAGGCTGCTTTCCACATCCCAATATTTCAGGCGTAGCTCTGCAAGCCATAATGACTGGATTCACACCAGCCACCAAACTAAACTATGGCTTGAAAGGCTGAAGAGCCATGGTGGCCCAGTGGCTACATCTGCTGACTGCCAGATGACTGCAATTTGGCAGTTCGAATCTCAACAGGCTCAGGGTTGACTCAGTCTTCTGTCTTTCTGAAGTCAGTAAAATGAGGACCCAGATTGTTGGGGGCATGAGGCTGACTCTGGAAACCGCTTAGAAAGGGCTGTCAAGCATTGTGAAGCAATATATATGTCTAAGTGCTACTGCTATTGCTACAATGACATTGATAAAGGTGACTTATGACCATTATTTGCTCTTATGAGAACTGTGGTGGCGCAGTGGTTAGAATGCAGTAATACAGGCTACTTCTGTTGACTGCCAGCAGTTCAATTCTAGCAGTTCAAGGTTGACTCAGCCTTCCATCTTTCTGAGGTTGGTAAAATGTGGACCCAGATTGTTGGGGGCAAGAGGCTGACTCTGTAAACTGCTTAGAGAGGGCTGTAAAATCACTATGAAGCAGTATATAAGTTTAAGTGCTAAAGGATAAGAATGTAGATCCCAAGGAGCTAAAACAAACAACATGCTGGGATGTCGCAGCATATGAAACCAAACACAGGTACATAGAACTGAGAATGATCTGACTTTTAATAGCAGAAACAAGCAGGGCTGCAAAGCTTCCACCAACAAAACGTGATGCTTTAGATTCAGGTATCTGAAGATATTTCCTGTTTTTCTGTTATGAACACAATGTTTGCTAGTGGCTTAGAATACTGAGCATATTTACAATATAAATATTGTTTGGTTTATTATTGGTTGGTTTATTATTGCCCTTTATTGCATCTTAGCAATTTCCAGTCACCTGGGAATTTCCGATGCAAAAATAGCTCAGGGAGACTTTTGAAAAGGCAGAAGCTAGAAGCTAATTTTGTGAGTTGTTGTGAGTGTAATTTTAACTGTGTGAGATGGTATCAGCTAGGCATATCCTTCAGAGACTCTTCGGAGCCTGTGAGCCAATAGGCCATTCTCTCTCAGCCATCCCAATCTCCCCACATTTCTGTATCCCAAACCCCCCTATCTCTTCTGTGTTTCTCGGATGGGACTCTTTTCCTTCATTATTTTGGGGATTGCTTCTAAGATGCTGCGATTGTTCCTGGGCATACAGTGGAAGGGAAGTTGACCTGCAGATTGCCTACCAGATGTCTGTAGGGGAGAAACACTTCTCCAGAAACCTGAAGGCCAAACATAATTGCAGAGAACCTCCCCATCAAGGGTTTTTAATGACCAAGAAATATCTTATTAAAGATAACCAGCAGGGGGCCTCTTGTGTCAACCTCAGGCCAAGAGACTTTCCTTAAGCAGGTCTTGCCCATCTTCTGTTTCTACAGCTCAGTCACTGTCTCTTGGTGTCTCCTCCGTGGTTCACTTTAGCCCCTCCTGTTCCACCCAAATGCTACATATGGCCCTCAGCCCCGGATAGGTTGTGTGCCCATCAATTAGCCAATTTTCTTCAGTTCTCTATTTTTTTTTTCCCCTTAGTCACTGCACTCAGTTTCACTAACGCGAAAGAGGAACCTATTTTCCAAAGCGCCTGAGACCAGGACAAGAAGCAATGTATTTATTTATTTTGATTTTGATTTTGATTTTGATTTTTATTTGTCAATGGGAGGAGTTGACCTGCAGGTTGCCTTCCAGATGTCTGTAGGGGAAACACTTCTCCAGAAACCTGAAGGCCAAACAGAATTGCGGAGAACCTCCCCATCAAGGGCTTTTAATGACCAAGAATCAAGAAGAGAAGCAAGTGAGTACTAAGGAGGAATTGTTTCCTGTTAGAACAATTAATCAGTGGAACAACTTGCCTCCAGAAGTTGTGAACGCTCCAACACTGGAGGTTTTTAAGAAGAGTTTGGACAGCCATTTGTCTGAAATGGCATAGGGTCTTCTGCTTCACAAGGGGTTGGACCAAAAGACCTCCAAGGTTCCTTCTAACTCTGTTATTCTGTTCTGTCGAGGTGTTGTATTCATTTTGCAAAGTTCTGGAGCTACAAAGGGATGCCTTCCTCACAGACCAGTTAACCGAATTTACAGAATAACAGAGTTGGAAGGCACCTTGGAGGTCTTCTAGTTGGACCCCCTTCTCAAGCAGGGAATCCTATTCTATTTCCGACAAGTTATTATTCAATCTCTTCTTTAAAAACCTCCAGTGTTGGAGCGCACACAACTTCTGAAGGCAAGTTGTTCCAGTTCTTTCAGATCATCTTTCTCCACTCCTCCTCCTCCTCCTCCTCCTCCTCCTCCTCCTCCTCCTCCTCCTCCTCATCTTCCTCCTTTTCGTCTCCTCATCCAAACCTCCATATTTTGGAGCTAATTGGTCCTGTTTTCCCGATAGATCCATTTCTCAGACACCACATGCTTTGAGCATCCACATTGATCCAAAAATCTGCTCTTTCTAAAATATACCCCAACATTACTTCACTTCCACACTGAGTGACACACGAGCAACCTCTTGATCCTGGAATCCTGGAAAACAAGCACGGCTGAAAGCTAATCGTGTTTTCTTTCTTTTTTTAAACACTCCAAAGGGTTTTTATTTTATAAAAAGAAGTGGAGTAACGGGTAACGTTGGCCCCCGGGCGATCCATTGCTATTTCAAGATACAGCTGGCGTGTCTCTGATTATACAAAGATGGCTTTTCAAGGAAGATGAGCAGAGTTGGAAATACTTCCCCTCAGACAGATGCCCAGCGACTTGTCTGGAGTAAATAGTCTTTAAATATTGACTCTTATCCACCAAGCTTTTTACCAGAAGGAGAACTGGCCAAGTCAGCAAGATATCTGGAACCTCAAAACAGAACTGATATGCGCCTCACAAATATTGGGGAGATTAAGGCCAGGGGTGGGATTCAAATTTTTTAACAAATGGTTCTGTGGGCATGGCTTAATTGGTGGGCGTGGCTTGGTGGTCATGTGACTGGCTGGGTGTGGCCAACTCAATATCACTCACATTGAGGCACGCATCTCCTCGCCTGGCCTCTCATGACTGTGGGGATGCTGCAACACTCATAAGTGTGAAAAATGGTCATAAGTCACTTTTTTCAGTGCCATTGTAATTTTGAATGGTCACTCCACACAAGCAAAGTACCAGTAAAGGAGGGGAAAAAAACTCCAGAGAAGTTCCTGAGACAGGAAGTCTAGTCCTGCCAAGAATGTAATAAGGGTTAATGGAGAGGCAGTTTCTGTAAGCAACACCAGAATGTTTCCTTCCTGCCTTCCTTACAGGATTATCCCGGTAATTTCTTCTAACAACAGGTTCTCTGAACTGCTTAGAATGTTAACAACTGGTTCTAGCGAATAGGTGCGAACTGGTAGAATCCCACCCCTGATTAAGGCTTCCAAACAACATCTCACAAAGGGGCAGGATCAGAGATGGTATTCAGCTGGTTCTGACCAGTTCTGGAGAACCGGCAGTGGGAATTTTGAGTCGTTCGGAAAACCGGCAAATGCCACCTCTGACTGGTCCCACCCCCATCTATTCTCTGCCTCATGAGTCCCAGCTGATTGGCTGGGTCTTCTTTGGTTGCCCTGCACAGGAGAACGGAGCTGGAAAACAGGTCAGTGGGGTGGGGAGGGAATGGGGATTTTGCAATATGCTTCCCCTGCCACGTCCACCAAGCCACACCTACCAAGCCATGCCACGCCCACCAAGCCACGCCCACAGAACCAGTAGCAAAAACAATTTGAATCCCACCACTGGGCCAGATGAGGTCATTTGTGGGACTTGGCCATCTTAGCCAAGTGAAACTCGCATAACATTAGCTGAGGGGCTTTTCATCACACAAAGTGACTTTATTTTATTTATTTATTTATTGGAATTTGTCAAACCAAAACGAGAACAAGAATTAGAGAATAAAAATACAATGACGGGAACGATAGGCATGTTGGCGCGCTGAGGCACGCCCTCTCTAGTGACCACTTAAGTGTGAAACAAGGACCACGGAAGTCCATTTGTGACTGAAACTGTGAACATTTGTAGCGGAGACAACTGAATCAGGTAGGGCATTCCAGACTTCGACAGCTGCATTACAGAATTACTTTTTTTTTTTTTCAGTCAGGTTTAGAACAATTTACATTGAGTTTAAAGCGGTTGTTCTCTTGTTTGAAGGTCTGTGGAGATTCTCAGTCATCCAGATTATAGTTGTTTCAAAAGTGCTTCTTCAAAAGGCACCTGGACTTTTTTTTTCCTTTAGGAGGAAGAAGGAAAAATTGTTTTTGGTTCTTGGATGAGAAGCAACATGTATTCTTCTTCCTCCTCCTCCTCCTCCTCCTCCTCCTCCTCCTCCTCCTCCTCCTCCTCCTCCTCCTCCAGGAAAAGACAGTCCAGTCGCCTTTTGAAAAAGGACCTTTGAAAATGACTTGTCTATAGTTCTTTTTTTTTCCCTTCAGAACCACATCTAATAACGATTATTGAACTTCTGAGAGATGGTGTGTGTCACCATTTTCACATGGAGGGCTCAGAAATATTGCCGTCGTTACCTCACGACTAAGATTCAGGCTATTTCTGAAGACAGAAAGGACCCCCATCTTCATATCGCTTCTGGCACAAATTCCTCACGCCGTTTGGGTGCGTGACAAGAGCCGTGCCCAGTTTATATACCCACGGCCTTCATCCTCCCAAAAATAAGAGGCCACAGGGCACAAAGGAAAGTTATTAAGCCCCGTTTTAGAGGAAGGTTATTCCTTTCACTTGAGTCTTTTGCTTCTTATTCAAGAAACAGCATGACTTGAGTGTATTGAATCTAAACCAGGAAATGTGGATAAAAGGTCCTCGTCACGCAGGGTGTTTTTTTAAACATTAAAAAATTTAAATTTAAAATACCAGATTAATATTATGCTTGAATCCATTTTAAGACTGGCTTCAGCAGCTCTTTTTGGGAAATCCCACAAATAGGGATTTGTGCAGTAATGGTTTTGTAGTTTCAGAATTCCTGTTTGATGCTGTTACTACAGTATAGTAGTCGTAGTAATAGTAGCAGTAATTATTATTAAAGTTACGTTTTGCCCAACTCCTACTGCCTCTGGACAGTGAACATCTTGTTTAAAATGAAAGAGAGAAGAAGAAGAAGAAGAAGAAGAAGAAGAAGAAGAAGAAGAAGAAGAGGAGGTGGAGGAGGAGGAGGAAAGAGTAAACATAGCAAGGATGACCAAGACTGAATGGAAAACAACCTACACAGTTTAAAAGAAGTTCCACTGTCCCTCACCAGCACTTCTAAACAAAAGCTGAGTGGGAGTCACTTAAATCTTGGGAGAAATTCATTCCAGAGGGCAGAAAAGTTTCCCAATAAATGACTTTGTTTAATCAAAAGGAACCCCGAGAACACCAACTGTGCCAGATCGAATCAGCCAGGCAGATGCTATGGGAGATAGGTGATTATTCAAGTACATCATATCGGTATGTTTGAGACACTCATATTTTTTTAGAAGAAAGTTGAAGATGCTTTTTTGATATATCTCCACATTCCATCATTTGGTTATTGCTTCGGACGCCTTCCTGTGATTATTTGAAAAGGACATACCGGCAGCCTGAAATTCACTTAACTCCTGATTTATTTATTTTTTTATCAATGGAGATGAAATTATGGAAATGCAGTTGTTTGCTCTATTTGTAACTGGAATTCAAAGAATGTGCTTAAGAAACAGGGTAAAAGTCCGAGAACATACATTTGAGAGATATGTGTCATGTTCTTTGAGCAAGGAAGCATCTTACAGCAAAACATATCAGTCACCAGGATCAATAATAGGAGAGGAAGAATTACATGCAATGGACAATTTGAGAAGGATAGAACATAGAATAATAGAATTGGAAGGAGGTTTTCTCCAAGATGAAGTTTTGTTGAGGATCAACAAAAGAGGGGAAGGATGAAGTTGACTTCTGTCTTCTATTTCTAATGCCTGGTGTCCTGCAAGACGTTTTATTATTACATCTAAGATAAGAGATCACTATGCACCAGCAAAGAACATAAGAGACAAATAAGTTCTGAATAATACAACCAAAATGAGAAAATGTGACAAAGAGAAAACTCCACACACACACACACACACACACACACTCCACCCCTGTTCAAAACAATTGATGAAGAAAAACTGGAGACCTTATTACATTTCATGGCATTTCTACCCATTCCCCAGAAATCTTGGCTACCCCAATTGAAATCGTCAAGATGAAATTCCTGGCTTTAGTTACGCCTTGACAGCAACTTTGGGTATTGATGCCAGCAACGTACGCGGGAGAGGAAAAAGGATGCTTCCATTCTCCTCCGATTTGGAAATTCCTCTTGGGCAGATCTTTTTCCACCTTGAGCTGGGAGAAACAACATCCCACCTTCCACCAGGGGTGGCTTTTAAGGCAAAAACAGAATCCGTGCAAAAGAGAGGAAAGTTGAGAGGACTGTCTTCCCGTGTGGAATTTCAAATAAGTCAATGGGTGCGTTTTTTCCTGGCTGCGAGATCGATCTGGAGCGGAGAAAGAGTTAACCAAGAGAGAATAAAAGAGTTTGGGGTTGGAGAGGGAGGGAGGGAGAGAAATGTTTGAGCTGACACTTCATCTGGGGAGGCGGATCTTCCTGGATTCTGATTGGCCTCAAGTTCCATCCCAAAACTCCACCACCACCCTCTTTTCCCCCCTTTTCCTCTCCCCCCTCCCCAATTCTCCTCCTCCTCCTCCTCCTCCTCCTCCAGCTTTCTGCTCCCTGGGGAGGAGAATGCAGAATAGTGAGCGAGATCAAAAATAAACCTCTTATGTCAAAGCAGAGGAAAGAAAGTATAAATACCGGAGCTCTTTGCAGCTTACTCTGCAAGGAGCTACTCAGGGAGAGAAAGTCCTCGTCCAAGGAAGGAAAAGTGGGAGGGGAGGTAAACTCAAAGAGAAAGAGAGAGAGAGAGAGAAATTAGAATTTCCCCCAAGACTCTTTCGTCTCTCTGTGCTTTTTCCCAACTGGACAAGTTGACTTGCTGGTGCTGCTGTTTTTTGTCTGGTTTTGTGACAGCTGCTTTGCAAAAATCCAGGAGGCCCCAAGGAAGTTGAGCTGGTGAAGAAATCACGGTTGGGGCAGAAAAAAGGATTTTTCACCCTTTGCACCCTGGGCAACTTTGCTGCAAACTCAGCTGATCCCTTGTGTTTTTTTTTTTTTCCTTCTCCAACCTTTGTCTCCTTCTGCCTTTCTCCTTCATTTCCTAGTCTTACGCTTTGCAGGATTGCACCCTATCTCAAAGCCAGTTGGGCACTTGCTTCTCCTGTGATTCTCCATCTCTGTGTGTGTGTGTCTGTCTGTCTGTCTGTCTCTCAACTTGTCTTCTGCTCCTTCTCCAGCTTCTAGCATCTATGCCACTTCCTCTTCAGCAGCAATCCCGCGCTAGCTGGTTGGCAGCTCTCTTTTCGCTCTTCCCGGTTCTGCTGTTTCAAAATGCCTGGGCATTATCTCTCCACAATAGGGACGGTGTTCAGGAGGTGGTGCCCGTCTGGGGAGATATGCCTTGGGTCAGGGGAAGACCGGTTTCCTTCTCCATCACGGCCTTTGGGAAAGTGCTCCTGCTGCAGCTAGAACCCGATGCCAGCTTCTTGGCTCCTGGGCTGAAGATTCAACACGTTGGTAGAAAAGAACCTGTTGGGTTCTTGACTGAGAAAAAGGAGGAGGAGGAGGAGGAGGAGGATGTGAAGCTCAGCCAGTGCTTCTACTCAGGGACTGTCAACTCACAACCCAACTCCCTAGTGGCTGTCAGCTTGTGTGAGGGCATCCATGGCTCCTTCTTTGTGGATGGAGACAAGTACGTCATCCAGCCCCAAAACCGTGGCAGCCGAGATCCCCTGATGCAGGTTCATCAGCTCCAGAGGAGAAGCTCTTCCAAAGAAGCTGCCAAGGACAGGCGAGGAGGGGAAGCCCAGCTGGGTCCCAACAGCACCCCCTTCAACAGAGAGAAGAGGTTCACTTCCCAGGCACATTATGTGGAGACCCTGCTGGTGGCCGATACTTCCATGGTCCAGTTCTATGGGCCCGATCTGATGGTAAGTGAGAATGCTTTTTCCTATTCCTGCTTATCTTTCCAGGCAGGGCATGCAAAACTGCTTAGATCAAGAAACAGGGTGTTCCTCTTGCACGGGGTAGCAACCTTGATGAAGTGCAGCTGCGTGTCGTAACAGTTGTAAGCGCCCCAGATCTTGGGATCTTCCTTACAAATCACATTGCTTTTTAAATTCACACGGCCGTCTTCAGCCTCCCCTCTGTACTACGAGGGTAGTTAAGTTTGGTTCGCTTTGCAGAGCAGTTTTAGCAACTCAGCAGAGAGCGGCTGAGATTCTCCCGATTGGGACAGGGCTAGGTAGTCGTGGCATCGAAGGGGAAGACGCAAAGAGGACCAGCATCGAAGAAGGTACAGACAGGGTCACTGCAGGACACAAATATCATGTCTTTTAAGCTTGCCTTTTATAGAAGAGCAGGATTCTGTATTAACCGAGACTCGGAGTAGCCGCGGAACAACGAGGGCTGTTAAAAGCTAGCTGCATTTTCTTCGCAGCATGATGTCATCTGCATCCTTGCATTCTCCTTCTCCTGGTTGGTATCCCTGGATGAGGCCAAGAGACATTTCGGATAAAGTCACGTATGCTGATATACGTTGCAAGAGCAAGCTTAACACCTTGGCGTTATTTTTTTGGCCGCAGTCCCGGGGCTCCAGTAACGTTCAGCTCCAGCGTGACTGTGGAAATTGGCTACTGCTTCAGCTGGTTGGCAGGAGGAAGAGATCTGCATTTTTAGCCAATCTCTATAGATATTCTGGTTTGGCCTCCTGCTCTTTGTCCCCCGGGGAAATGGTCTAATAGAAGCTGAAAGCCTGGTGTATTCTGTAGGACAAAGATAAGGCATTCGTTTCTGTCTGTCCCCTAAACTTTTACTTTTTTTAAAAAAAAAGTCTACCTTTAAATCCCTCCCCTTCCCTTCCCTTCCCTCCTGCTCCAAAGCAAAAGACACTTGAGATTTTTGGAGTCTATAGGATTGCACGTTAATACAGTATAATATCATTCAGTAAAATGTAAGGTGGAACAATTTGATTTTCCTGTAGTGGATAGGGAAACTAGTAACTGTGCTCTGTACCAAACGGATGACAAGAAAACTATAAAACAATTGAATAGGATAGGCATGTATGTGTCATATTTTGGTGTCTTCTGAATGAACGCAAGATCTATCATATTGGACAGTTGAGGGTCCTCTTGCTTAATCCTTGGCACAATTGCTTAGTTTGTTTGGGAAGAAAGCAGTCTAGACACCCAACTGTATGTTAACTTTCAAGTCCCGGAGAACATGTTTTGTGTCTGTCTCTCTGTCTGTCCATCTCTCTGTGTGTCTGTCTGTCTGTTTCTCTCTCTCTCTCTTTCCCCTCCTGTGAGAGACAGACAGACACACAGAAACAGCAGAGAGAGAAAGAGAGAGACAAAGACAGAAAGAGAGAGAGGAGAGAGAGGAGAGAGAGGAGAGAAAAAAAAGGAAAGGAAAGGAAAGAAAAGAAAAGAAAAGAAAAGAAAAGAAAAGAAAAGAAAAGAAAAGAAAAGAAAAGAAAAGAAAAGAAAAGAAAAGAAAAAAAAAGAAAAGAAAAGAAGTTCTGGTTATTTCTTTCAGACCCCTGAAGAAAATTCTAAAACCTGAGTAATTCCACGCCAGTCTCCATGAAAACTGCATTCAAATTTACTAGCATTAATTGGAAAAGTATTCCGCCTGGAATTTGCATCCCCCCCAAAAATGCTCCAACTGCTACGTTTCAGAGAATAAATTAATCTCTTAAAGACACTACATGAGAAGAAAGGGAGAAACTGTTTCATTTGAAGTCTGCTAAGTGCATTTGTGATATTTATTGGCTTTGCGTAACGTCGGTTAAAAGATTTTCAGATGGAAATAATGGAGAGGGGGTGGTAGACATGATCAATTTGTGAAAAATAAATAAAAAGAGCAGACGAAATATGCTTTGCCTTTCAGTTTAGCAATGGAAATAGTGTTTGGTGGGTTCAGGGGTTTTGTTGTAACTCTGCCCTTCCACTTGTGTACCACCATATATCACCATAAGGAATGTGACTTGTACATGACTTGAGATGATTAACATATGGTCCCCAAACTAAACATGTGCAGTGCGCATGCATAAATCATATGTAATGGATAAAAGAGTGTTTTAAGCATCAGCATTTGTTGCACGACAGCAATGAATCTTGGGCAATTTGGCCTTTTATGTAGCATTCACGTGAGAATTGCTGTATTAACTTCAACCCATTACTGAGTTCCCCTCCTACACCTAACAGATAACAGATAATCAGAGTTGGAAGGGACCTTGTAGGTCATCTAGTTCAACCCCCTGCCCAAGCAGGAGACCCTACACCATTTCTGACCAATGGCAGTCCAGTCTCTTCTTGAAAACCTCCAGTGATGAAGCTCCCACAACTTCTGAAGGCAACTTCTGTTCCATTAGTTGATTGCTCTCACTGTCAGAAAATTCCTCCTTATTTCCAGGTTAAATCTCTCCTGGTTCAGTTTCCATCCATTATTCCTTGTCTGGCCTACAGGTGCTTTAGAAAATAGCTTGACCCCTTCCTCTCTGTGGCAGCCCTTCAAATATTGGAAGGCTGCTATCATGTCTCCCCTGGCCATTCTCTTCACTAGACTAGCCATGCCCAGTTACTATAACCATTCTTCATAAGTTTTAGTTTCCAGTCCCCTAATCATCCTCTCCTTAAATTTGCACAAAACAAGTTAGCTGTCCCCACTGCTTTTATTATGTTTGTTTTAAGTCACCATCAAATATTGACTTGTTCAACAAACCATGACTAAATAAAACCATTATTTGGCTCAATACTTGAAAGACCATTGCTGATTAAACCCACATTTACTTAGCGTCCTCTTAGCCGATGTCATGATCCTTCAGACAAATTCAAATTGCCTATAAACACAATCTAATTCATTAATCCATGGTTCATTAGTTGTACACACATGATGCACATTTACATTTTTAAAATATACTTACAACGAATGAGTCAGAGGTACATTCTGATACACAAATGCAGACGTTTAGAACTCCCATGGCTGCCGTTTGGCAGAAGTAAGCTAACAAAAGAGACAATTCACACAATTCACACATTCCAAACGACACATGGTCTAAAGCAGAGGTGTCAAAGTCGATTTCACTGAGAGTCACATCAGAGTTGTGTTTGAACTCGGGGGAGGTGGGGGAGCATGACCAGGGTGGATGTGGCCAGCTTGACATCACTTGTGTCGGGGGCACCTGTGGTGGCCAGAGCACTCTGCCAGAGAAAAAGGCTCACAGGCTTCGTTTTTGGCTGCGACCACCTCCTAAAACCCTCTGCCAGCAAAAATGGAGCTCCTGAGCTCCATTTTCCACTGGCAGAGGCACCACAGGCCAGTCCTTTGCTGTTTCCAGGGTGGCCCCACCAGTGGTGGGATTCAAAAAAAATTACTACCAGTTCTGTGGGCACAGCTTGGTGGGCATGGCAGGGGAAGATACTGCAAAATCCCATTCTCTCTCCACCCCACTAACCTGCTTTCCAGCTCCATTCTCCTGTGCAGGGCAACCAAAGACGACCCAGCCGATCAGCTGGGACTCGGGAGGCACAGAATAGAAGGGGGCGGGGCCAGTCAGAGATGATATTTGCCGGTTCTCCAAACTGCTCAAAATTTATGCTACCGGTTCTCCAGAACTGGTCAGAACCTGCTGAATACCACCTCTGGGCCCCACGGGCCAGATCTAAGCCTTGAGTTTGACACCCTGATCTAAAGAGAGACCCCAGTTCCACAAAGGGACGATCATCTTGGCATCTGGAGGCACTCCTCTGAGCCTCTACAAGCCGGCACATTCTGTATTTGACAATGCATAGTTGAAAGTCAAGACAGTTTTACGTCGATGAAGATTGTCAGTCATCCAGGCACAGTTGTCTGAAAGTTGAGTTCCTTTGGATGAGCAGCAAAATGTCTCAAAGCAACAAGAAATGAATCTAATTGCCATGACTCAACTTTCAGTCCAAACAATAAGAAGGGGTCTCAGATAACAGAACAACAGAGTTGGAACAGACCTTGTATGTAAGCTAGTCCAACCCACCCCACCCAAGTAGGAAGACCAACACCATTCCTGAGAGATGGCAATCCAGTCTCTTCTTGAAAGCCTCCAGTGATGAAGCTCCCACAACTTCCGAAGGCAACTTCTGTTCCATGGGTTGATTGTTCTCACCGTCAGAAAAATTCTCATTTTCTCCTTATCCACAGGGGCTCTGTGGCTACTGACAGTAGCTTTTTGCAGTTATGTTTTTCTTTTCTCCTGTCCCCCTGATTTTGAAAACTAAGGGTCCTCTTCTAGATGCCTATGGAGATCCTCAGTCATCCTAGGTCATGGTTGTCCTAAAAGTGTTTTTTTCAAAGGGCAACCGGACTTTGTTTTTCTTTGGAAGTCCAGTTGCCTTTTTAAAAAGCAACATTGAGACGATGCTCTTCTAGGCATCTGCAGCTGGAATACTCCACATCTGATGCACCCTTGCTAAGAAATCCACAGCTGTTTAGAACAAGACATTTTGTCTCTCAAGCTCTGCTGGGGAGGTGTTCTCATAGACAGAAGCCACAGGGGGGGAAAAACCCCTCCCCTTGTCTTCAAAACAGTGGCTTGACTCCAGTACTGCTAAGGTTTTCCATCCTTAACCTGTGCAATGACTTTAAGTTTTGTGATCGGCGTGTGTCCTGTGCCTGCAAATAGTTGCTTCTTAGCCACCCCACTTTATAGACCGCCCGATGAATGCCACTAAGAACATGCCTGTGTTTTTTTTTTCAAGAAACAGGATCTAGATACAGATACAAATTAATAGAGTTGGAAGGGACCTTGTAGGTCATTTAATCCAAACCCCCGCCCAAGCAGGGGACCCTACACCATTTCTGACAGATGGCAGTCCAGTCTCTTCTTGAAAGCCTCCAGTGATGAAGCTCCCACAACTTCTGAAGGCAAACTGTTCCATGGGTTGATCGTTCTCACTGTCAGAAAATTTATCCTTACTTCGAGGTTGATTCTCTTCTTGATCAGCTTCTATCCGTTATTCCTTGTCTGGCCTTTGGGTGCCTCGGAAAACAGGTTGCCCCCCTCATGTCTCTTCAAATATTGGAACACTGTCTCGTGTCTCCCCTGGTCCTTCTCTTCACTAGACTAGCCGTGCCCAGTTCCTGTAACCATTGTTCATATGTTTTAGTCTCCAGTCCCCTAATCATCTTGGTTGCTCTTCTCTGCACTCTTTCTAGAGTCTCAACATCTTTTTATAGTGTGGTGACCAAAACTGGATGCAGTACTCTAAGTGTGCTCTTACCAAGGCTTTTCAGAGTAGTATTAGTACCTCATTTGATCTTGATTGTATCCCTCTGTTAATGCAATTTAGGATTGCATTAGCCTTTTGGCAGTTGCTGCACACTGTTGGCTCATATTTAACTGGTTGTCCACCAAGACTCCAAGATCGCTCACACTGCTACTAAGCCAGGTTTCAACCCAGTCTATTTGTGTGGTTTTGGGTTTTCTTGCCTAAGTGTAGGACTTTACTTTTCTCTACACTGAATTTCATTTTGTTAGATCTGCATTTGATTTGGCCCACCCTGGGTATGAGCAGAACACCTTATGTTCCTGCAGCCCTTAAATTTAAAGAGCGTGCTCCATGACTCCAGCCAGCAGCAATATAGGGCGAATCTGAACAATAAAGCCTTTTTTATTAAAATGTCCTTCCAGGATCTGTGAACAATAAAGCCTTTTTTTTTTAATGTCCTTTCAGGATCTGTGAACTCTGTCTTCTAGATGGAGACATCGCATTAGAGCTACGCTGTTCTGCCAAAAGATCTCTCCATTTGTTCCCAGCATCTTAAACTAACCCTTGGGTAAAAATGAACCTGAACCGCCACCACTCATTGCTTCCTTAATTGCTTTTTTCTTTTTTAGAAACAATTTGCTGAGCACATTATCACAGCTAAGGCTTGATTGTAAACTCTGGGTGGTCTTTTGCTCTGACTGCCATTAGATTTCAACAGGTGTCTCCGTCACTGGCAACAATTAAGCAGGGAAAGCTTCCACCACCATGAAAGTGCAAATGGTGTGGAAAGAGGGGTCTTTGGTGCTGTCTGGGTTTCATTGTTTTCTTGCAGACATTTCATTAACCAACTAGGTAATACCATCAGTGCACCCAGCTTTCTTTGTGCCAGGGCAGGACTAGAACTCACAATCTCCTGGGGATTGGCCCAAAGTCACCCAGTTGCTTTTGTGCCTAAGGTGGGACTAGAACTCACAGTCTCCAGGGGTGGGATTCAAAGATCCCAGCAACCAGTTTGCTGCCCGGTTGCTGGGTGGGCGTGGATATGGTGGGCATGGTCTACCGGAACATTCTGTTTCTGGCTTCCGGTGGGCCTCTAGAGCCCAAGGGAGGCCATTTTTTCCCTCCCAAGGGTCCTGGAGGCTTCCCCTGGGCCTCTGGGAGGGTGAAAACGGCCTCCCCCCAGCTCTGGAGGCCCTTTGGAAGCTGGAAACAGGCCCATTGCTGAACTTCCAGAAGGCCCGTTTTTTCCCCCTCCCAGAGCTTCCACGCGGACCCTGCGCTTAACCTTCATCATTGCATGGAAACTCCTGGAAGGGGCAGAGCAGGGTGGGTGGGGCCAGCTGGTCAGCTGAAATACCGTTTCAGCAAACCAGATGTAACTTTAACATCCGGTTTGCCCGAACCAGTCTGAACCGGTAGAATCCCACCCTGGTAATTAGCCCAAAGTCATCCAGTTGCTTTTGTGTCTAAGGTGGGTCTAGAACTCACAGTCTCCTGATGTTTGGGCCAAAGTCATCCAACTGC
>NW_020769350.1:2767286-2777352 GCF_900518735.1 Pseudonaja textilis | reverse complement strand
ATTACAACCCATTTTCAGCAAACAAAGAAATACTAGTTCATCTATAAAAAAAAGAAAAGCAATTACATTGTTTGGTTAATCTACCAGATGGGCTATTTGGCTTTAATAGGTTAAAGGTCGAACAATTAGCAGAGGAGACTTTTTTTTTTAAGTTGCCCTTAAATCTCAGTTGTGCAGCTTAATTTAAGAAATGATGACGTGTCCGAGGCACTAAAAATCTCAAGGACAAATGGTGCCAGAGAATAAAGTGGTTGCTTGCTGTTTCTCAATATTTTTATCTGTTGTGTAACCAATTGCATTTTTGTCTCATGAGTTCGTGCCAAGCCAAGCTGGAATTCTGACTCACTGATAAGATGTTAACATCAACCTTATACATAGCTGAAGTGTCTGACCTATGAAGTCATCTCACTTCCATCTTCTTCACCCAAACAGAAGGTTCAGTGATGTAAACCCTTGAGAGCTCACGCAAATATCCTGGGCAAAAATGTGTTCCATTCACAAGAACATCATGTCATGTGACTCCCACACACTGTGCTCAATTCAGTGCTTTTTATAGCGTTCTCTGTAAGAAGCTTTGGCGATTGTCACAAATAAGCTGTCTGAAGTCCGTTGCTGATTTGATTTGGTAGATCGGTTCTCTGGAGACCTACAATATCCAG
Organism: Pseudonaja textilis; assembly: GCF_900518735.1. Next base: position 2,776,693 of record NW_020769350.1, on the reverse strand, counting down.
GATTTGCTTAATTCTAACCAAGGATACAGAGTAATAGAGTTGGAAGGGACTTTGTAGGTCATCTAGTCCAACCCCCCACCCAAGCAGATCCTACACCATTTCTGACAGAGGGCAGTCCAGTCTCTTCTTGAAAGTCTCAAGTGATGGTGCTCCCACAACTTCTGAAGGCCAAACTGTTCCATTCGTTGATTGCTCTCACTGTCAGAACCTTTCTCCTTATTTCCAGGTTGAATCTCTCCTTGTTCAGTTTCCATCCATTATTCCTTGTCTGGCCTTCAGGTGCTTTGGAAAACAGCTTGACCCCTTCCTCTCTGTGGCAGCCCCTCAAATATTGGAAGACTGCTATCATGTCTCCCCTGGTCCTTCTCATCACTAGACTAGCCATGTCCAGTTCCTGTAACCGTTCTTCTTATGTTTTAACCTCCAGTCCCTTAATCATCTCGGTTGCTCTTCTCTGCACTCTTTATAGAGCCTCAACATCTTTTATTATTATAACTGGATGCAAAAGTGTGGTCTTATTATTGGATTATTAGGTGCTCTGCAGTACAAGTATAAAACCTGCAATGGCTGGAATTAGCATGGGTTAATCCAATTTACTGATAAAAGGGACACTATCTGTAACAATATGTGTGCATGATTAAGGATGTTCAATTGCTGGGCTATCAGCAAGAACAATGGAACTCTTTGGAAACAAGATTATATTTCATAATTATACTCTGACGGCAGAAGGGTTGTTAAAACAAAACAAAATATGAACAGGTCAACATGGGTATTATAACCCGACAGTGCGACATTTGCTTCACTCAAGGCGCACATGGGTCCAGTTTCCTAACATTATTTATTTGGATTGTTGTTACTGATTTTTCTTTCAATCACTTCTGCTTGAGCTTAGTGCTATATAATAGGTTTTCAAGCTGTAATACAAACAGCTTTGTCTGTGAGATGTTGGGGGCATGGCAGGGTTGTGTGTGCGCTACCAACATAGCCTGGGAAATGAAGCTAGGGAGGTTTTTTTTCTCAGTGTAGTGAAACTGATTTAGGGATTATAGCCTTAATTAAATGTGATTTCATCATGATTGCCTTATGAAATTAATTAGAGAGCGGGCAACTGGCCAAGACATCAACCAGAGATATAAGTCTCTCCTCCGTTTTGTTTTGCAGTCTTGGTGGTTATGAAAGGATAGATTGGTTCTCTATACAAAGCACCATTTAAACTTTGTTGTGTTGGCAGCAAATTGTGCTGAAAACAAGCACTGAGGCAACCAGAATTAGCAAGAAAAAATGTATATATTGTTGGAAGAAATATCCATTTGGTTCTGTTTCAAGCCGGGAGAAAGACACTGGAAACGTGGAGGCTGATTGGACTGAAGGTTCATTGATGAAGCAGAACCACATGGGTTTGTGGTTCTGGGCAGCTGACAAAATGGAATTGAGAATGGGTGGTCTTTATACTTACTTTTGGGCTTTGCACTTGAGCTTCCTGTTCCTGTGCAAGAACATATATTCTATTGACTGTTGTCAGACTGCCATTGGGGCCATGAACAAATCCTAGGAGTTTGTCTGGGCTAAGTTTGATTGAAGTTTGAATGGCTGTGGGTGGTGCAACTGAGATAATGCAATGAAGGGGCTTTGGGCAATTCTTATTGTGGCTGACGGCTAATCCTATCCTTGTTGGATCTTGGGTGAGGGTATTTGTTTATGAATAGAGTGAGTTATCTCTTTATTTCTTAAGTGCTGACATCTGCTGAAGGCTATTAAGAAAGGTGGGGGCTGCTTTCCAAAAGCATGTTTCTCCATTTCTCACCCAGGGAAATATAATATTCTGCCTTTTTAATATTTCTCAAAAAATTTCATTCTAGGAGAGGGGTAGGTGCTAACTTTCTACAATGCTTTTATTGCCTCCTACTTTTCCCAGAATTGGGAGGTGTTTGTTATGAGATCTCCACGGAGCAGTTACTCTTCTGCAGTGATTCTCAATTTTGGCCACTGGAAGATAGATGAACTCTCAGAATTCCCCAGCCAGCAGGACTGGCTAGGAATTCTGGGAGTTGAAGTCCACCTATCTTCCAAGTGGCCAAAGTTGAGAAAGACTGTTCTACCATACGGCTCATCAAATGCTTTCTAAGCACTGCAATGTGTCACATGCAGTGCAAAAGAAACTCCAATGGGAAAATTCTTGAAGGAAATAATAACCTTATAGTTCTATTTCTTGGAAATACCTCTTGGTTAATTCCATATCTTTGGTGGGTTTTTCAGAATCATATCCTCACCTTAATGTCTGTGGCTGCTCAAATCTACAAGCACCCCAGCCTGAAGAATTCTATCAACCTGGTGGTGGTGAAGGTCTTGGTAGTGGTAGATGAAAAGGATGGACCAGAAGTATCTGACAATGGTGGTCTGATGCTGAGGAACTTCTGTAATTGGCAACAGTTCTTCAACCCTCCAAGTGATCGTCACCCAGAACACTATGACACCGCAATCCTGCTGACAAGACAGGTACTTAGGTGAAGGTTGGCTGGTTTCCTCTGAGGGACACCTTGAAGGTGGTCTGGTAGAAGAATGGAGGATGGTTCCTTTGAAACTCAACATTCATATCATTTCCATCTTATCTTTCTCAATCACAGGATTTCTGTGGACATCAAACCTGCAGAACCCTTGGAGTGGCTGAGACTGGCACCATGTGTGACCCAAATAAAAGCTGTTCTGTGATAGAAGATGAGGGTCTCCAAGCAGCCTACACCTTGGCCCATGAACTAGGTAGCTGCCATGCCTATCTTGATGGGCAGTCTGCCATTGTACCAGAACCAACATCTACCTTGTAGAAAAGCTAGCCCTACATATTGTAGGTTGCATTCTCAAGATTGGCCGTTAAAGAAAGGATGATGGGTGGGGTTGTTGCCACTCTCTGAGCTAGCGGGTTTTCTTGCAGACATTTCATTACTCAACTGGGTAATATCATCAATTGCATTGATGCATTGATCAATGCAAGTACCATCTTTTAGAAGAAAAGATTTGTAGCTCAGGGCTGAACTGTGGAATCCTTGGTGCTCTCTGAGCTTGATGGTTTTCTTGCAGACATTTCATTACCCAACTAAACCACCAAGCTCAGAGAGAATCAAAGACTCCACCATTCAGCCCTAAGCTATAAATATTCTCTTCTAAAAGATGATAGGTTAAATGGCTTTCTATGATGAAATGTGGAGAACCCGTTGGCACCAAAATGACATAATATTCCAAAATAACATTAAACTTTGTGTCTATATATATATATATATATATATATATATATATATATATATTCAAAAAAATCAGACAGGGCTATATAGTCCTAGTTATCTATATTCCGAAGAGAATATATGTGTTGTAGCTCCAACATCATGATTTACAATTTTCCAGGAAAACAGCTGCCTCTGTGTTTCAAAACCAACATAAATATAAAACACAGATAGCTTTTATTATAATGGCAGTTTGATGCCAGAAAGATATGACTGCATGTTTCAGGTGCCCATTCTTGCTTGGAAGGTCTAGTTTAGAGAAGTACATTATTAGTATCTGAATCCTGCGTCAGAAAAAGATGATGAGAGAGAGAGAGACCCTGGAAAGAGTACAGAGAAGAGCAGCAAAGATGATAAGGAATCTGGAAGATAAACTGTATGGGGAACGATTGATGGAACTATTTATGTCTAGTCTAACAAAGAGAAGGGCTAATGGTGATATGATAGCAGTCTTCCAGTATTTAAAGGGCTATCACAAAGAAGAGTGGGTTGAGCTATTGTCCAGAACACCTGGGAGCAGGACAAGAAATAATGGGTGGAAGAACATTAAAAAGACAACGAAGAAGAAGAACCTAGGAGAAATTTCCTGATTTTGAGAGCAATTGATCAATGGAATCTGTGCCTTCAGAAGTTATGGGTACTCCTTCTCTTTCAAGAAAGAAATTGGACAGCCATTTGTCTGGAATGGAACAGGGTCTCCTCTTTGAGTAAGGGGTTGGACTAGAAGTTCCTTCCAACCCAGTTGTTCTGTGTTCTAATCACCTCTTTCTCTTTCTTTGCAGGGCACGTGCTCAGCATGCCTCATGATGACTCCAAGAGCTGCGAAAGGCTCTTTGGGACATTAGGAAAGCATCACATGATGGCTCCGTTGTTTGTTCACCTAAACAAGACTCTGCCTTGGTCCCCCTGCAGTGCCATGTATATCACAGAATTCCTGGATGGAGGACACGGTACTTATCCTTGTATATCTTCTATATATATATATAAAAGTGAAATACCACTCACGAGTCATCACAAAATCTCCAGAACCGTAAAGCTTACAAACTTGAAATTAGGCACGTATGTTCCTCTTGGCTTCTAGATGCTCACTAAGAAAGGATTTTTCTAAATGACCATCAGAGCATTAGTATTTTGTATATTATTATTAACATACTCTGATGCTAAGGAGTTCTACTCCCCCTCCCCACCTGAAAAGAAATCTCTTCCAAATGCAAAACACAAGCAGAGGAGAGGAGTTTCCATTTCAGAGCAGCAACCAGCTTTAGTATAAAATAGTTGAGCTAAGCCACGCCCAGACTCCTTGCTGTCTCCTTCTTGCTCACACAGCAAATCCTGTTTCAGTACCCAAACAGCCCTCAACTCTCTCAAACACTGACAGGACGCTAGCCAGAGGATGCTGATAGGCAGAGGCAGACTTTTTCCCCCTTAGTTTCCTCCCCAAAAACTAAGCCCGACCACATAGTTTTGTAGCAAAGCACGGGTATCGAGCTAGTATATAAATAATCATGCTGAGCTTGTTTGACAATGTTTGTCCCTTTGCAAACTGAATCAGGTTTCAAAGCGCCATTTTTGGAACCAAATCTGCATTGATGATGCATGCCAAGCTGGACTGTATTTTTGTAAGTCGGTTTTGTATGAGCATAGCTGATCGCTTTAAGCCTTCAATAAATTAAATGTGTTTTTGGAGAAATAGCACTGATCAAAAACTTAGTCATTTGTTACCTTCATTTCAAACAACACTTTACAGATTTTGCTGTATCTAACATAAATTGATGCCAATTCAATGTTCATTTCATTAGAACAATTCAAAGTTCATTTCAAAGAACACTTAACAGATAACACCTGTTTCCAACGCAAATTGATACCGACTGTCTTTTAATTATATTATTTTCTTCTGCTGCAAAGTTTCATAAAAATCTACTTTTAAACATTCTAAGCTTCTATGCAACTTACTTCTCAAAAAATGAGCACTCAAACAAGGGAACCAAGGTGCAGAACTTTTGGAAACTTAATTCATAAACTCTTTAAAATGGGGGGATCTTTGTTATGGTTCTGCTATCCTGATAAAATATGTTACAATACTTTACATCAGATTGAAGGCTCCTTGAGATAAATGGATGGATCAGAATCAAAACAGATCTGGGAGAGACTTTGAGGTCTTCTGCTCAAGTAAGGCACTCAGAGGTGGCATTTAGCAGGTTCTGACCAGTTCTGGAGAACTAGCACTGGTGGGATTCATCCAGTTCGCACAACTTCCGGAGAACCGGTTGTTCACTTTCTGAGCAGTTTGGTGAACTGGTTGTTGGAAGAAATCATTAGGGCAGAGTTGTTAAATTATTTGAATCCAATCACTGAGAACCTGTAGTGGAAATTTTGAGTAGTTTGGAGCACTGGCAAATCCCACCTCTGACTGGCCCCACCTCCATCTCTTCTCTGCCTCCCGAGTCCCAGCTGATTGGCTGGGTCTTCTTTGCTTGCCCTGCACAGGAGAATGGAACTGGAAAGCAGGTTAGTGGAGTGGGGAGGGAATGGGATTTTGCAGTATCCTTTTCCTGTCACACCCACTAAGCCACGCTCACCAAGCCACACCCACAGAACTGGTAATGAAATCATTTAAGTCCCACCACTGAAGAGGCTCTATATCATTTCAAACAAGTGATTATCCAGTCTCTTCTTAAAAACCTCCAGTGATGAAGCACCCACAACTTCTGAAGTAGTTCCACTGGTTAATGGTCTTCACTGTTAGGAAATTCTCCTTCATTCCAGGTTGCTTCTCTCCTTGATTAGTTTCCATCCATTGCTTCCTGTCCTGCCCTCTGATGCTTTGGAAAATAAGTTGACCCACTCTTCTTTGTGACAGCCGCTCATGGATGGATGGATGGATGGATGGATGGATGGATGGATAGATGGATGGGTATTTATTTGTTTGTTTGTTTTAGAGCAGAAAGATCAAGACACAATTGGCTACAACCAATTTCTGCTTTATGGACTTTTTTAAGAGCCTTGTGGAAATTTGGCTGTAAGGACAATACATTCTTTGAGACTATCTTTCTACTTTTTCTCTTTCAACAGGTAACTGTCTGCTTGATGAACCGGCCCAACCTATCACCCTCCCGACTGACCTCCCAGGCCAAATACCTCTGTATAACTTAGACCAGCAGTGTCAGCAAATATTTGGCAAAGACTTCCAACACTGCCCAAATGCCACCCAAGAAGACGTCTGCTCCCAGCTTTGGTGCAAGTTGGAAACTGGAGAGCAACTTTGCCACACCAAAAACGGTAGCTTGCCCTGGGCTGATGGGACACCCTGTGGGCCAGGGAAAATGTGTTTGGAGAGTCACTGTGTGGCACAGGATACAGTGATGCCCAAGGTAATCTTAAAGTGAGATATAATGGGGACCACCTATCTCTAATAAGGTAGAAATAGCACATGAAGAACAATGATAATGTTGGTTTGGTTGGGACCTTGTTGAATAAAAACATCTATAATGGGGTAAAATCAGATGTGAAGAACCAGCAAAGAGGAGATATTCAAAACTTTCAAAGCTCTGTGTAATAAATGACAGAATATAAACATGAAAGGACAGAGGAAAACTATACCTATTAATCTTTGGCTGACTGGTTAGGATTAGAATGGTTTCCAATTACTACAAAGATCTTTTTCTTTCTTTATCTCCTTTGTTTATATCTGACTTTTATTACTTTTGTAATAACTCAAGGCTGCGAATATACCAGAGATGGTATTCAGCAGGTTCTGACCAGTTCTGGAGAACTGGTAGCGGAAATTTTGAGCAGTTCAGAGAACCAGCAAATACCACCTCTGACTGGAGATTTTATAGTAACCTTCCCCTGCCATACCCACCAAGCCACACCCACAGAAACTGTAGTAAAAAAAAAATTTGAATCCCACCACTGGAACATACCTAATACTCCTTCTTCCTATTTTCCCTACAACAGTAACCGTGTGAGGTGGGTTGGGCTGAGAGAGTGGGACTGTCCAAAAGTCAACCAATTGGCTTTCATGCCTAAAGCAGGACTAGAACTCACAATGTCTTAATGATTGCTCTAAAGTCATCTGGCTGGCATTCATAAGGTGGGATTAGAACTCACAATGTCCTGATAATTGGCCCAAAGTTATCCTGCTGGCATTCAGGTCTAAGGTGGGACTAGAACTCACAGTTCTTGGTTTCTAGTCTCATACCTTCAACACTAGACCAAACTGGCTCTTCATTCAAAGCAGAGAAAAGTATCTCTTGGAGACTTCCATCTCCTTCCAGGTACCAAAGATGAGTCCTTCTCTCTCTTTTTCTAAGACAGCCACCACAATAGTTGGAGTGAAGCAGAGCATTTTACTGCTCCTTCACCAGAGGGTAGATGGGATAAGGCTGTTTTCCCTGTTGCTTTAATATCTTTCCAGGACAGAAGACATGTCTCTCAGTGACTTCTCAAATGAACCATAATCCAACCATTTGTGTCTTGCAGCTTGCTGTGGATGGAAACTGGGGGCCGTGGAGCTCGTGGGGGCCATGTTCCAGGACATGTGGAGGAGGGGTCCATTTCTCTTACAGAGACTGTGACAGCCCAGTGCCCCAAAATGCGGGCAAATACTGTGAGGGACAAAGAGTCCAATATGAGTCTTGCAACACTGAGGAATGCTCCCCAACTGGTAACTTTGCCCTTTTGCAGCAATGTTTGCTATCAAGTGTATTAAAATGGGTTGTATAAACAGAGGCATAGAATCAAGGTCACGTGAAGGAGTAGTACCGCTTTATAAAACCCTAGTAAGACCACACCTGGAATGCTGCAACCAATTTTGGTCACCATATTACAAAAAAGATGTTGAGACTTTGGAAAAAGTTCAAAGAAGAGTGACTAAGAGGATCAAAGACCTAGAGATTAAACCATATGAAAAAATGGCTGCAGGGTTTGGGTTTGGCTAGTCTAAAAAAAAAAGAAGGACCAGGGGTGACATGATAACAATATTCTAGCATTTGAAGGGCTGCCACAGAAAAGAGGGGATCAAATTATTCTCCAAAGCACCAGAGGGCAGGACAAGAAACAATGGTCAGAAACTAATCAAAGAGAGAAGCAACCTGGAATTAAGGAGAAACTGTCATGCCCTTATTAGAGTCGGACTCTGAGGGAAAAGAGGAACAGCCAACAGGGAGTGGAGGTGTGGCTCTGGAGATTATGGAGGAGGCTAGGGAAGGGCAGAGGCCGGCTGGGCAGTCAGAGGAAGAACCAGGGCCATCCCCTCTTCATCCTAGGACACGCAACGAGGATGGAGAAGGAAACAACCTGGCTTATGAGAGAGGAAGAGGCCAGGATTCCCCTCATTGGTTGCAGCTGGGGAGAATAGTATATTATAGAGACGGTTAAAACACAGCGTTGCTAGAAGTAAAGCATGTTTTATTTTAGGCTGAAGTTATCTTGGTTGGCGTCCTTCCAACATTTTGTGCCTTGTTATCTCCTTGAAGTTGGTAATTACTTATCCTGGTCCGTTGTGGAATTTCCTTCACTGTAGCTTGTTTTGGGTTTTTTATTTCACCTCTATCTTCTCATTAAGTTCAGACAGTATTGCTTTCTTTTGAAGACTATTTTTGACTAAGTTTTATCTCCAACTGAGTATTGTTGAACAGTGGGGCCAAGTTGGAGGCATTAAAGGACATTTACTTACGTTTTGGATTTTGTTACGTTTGTGTTACACTCCGGGTCACCACAGAAACTTCTAAAAGTGAGAACAATTAACCAGTGGATCAGCTTGCCTTCAGAAATCGTGGGAGCTCCATCACTGGAGGTTTTTAAGAGGAGAACTGGACAGTCGCATCTGAAATAGTATAGGTTCTCCTACTTGAGCAGGGGGCTGGACTAGAAGACCTCCAAGGTCCCTTCCAGCTCATTCATTCTATTCTATTTGTATTCTATTCAAAAATGGCTTGGGCAGAAACAAAGCAATAACTTGGTAACTGGATATCTGCTAGAGTTGTCTGAATTTTTACCCCCTCTGTTTGTGGTGCCTATGCCTCCATTAAGGTTGTGTTAATTCAGCATGTTTTATGGCCATTTACATCAGGGGTCTCCAACCTTGGCAACTTTAAGCCGGGAGGACTTCAACTCCCAGAATTCCCCAGC
>NW_020769350.1:2707290-2752535 GCF_900518735.1 Pseudonaja textilis | reverse complement strand
CTGCCTCTTGATTGGTTATATATATACACACACACACAAATACACATACACACACACATACTGAAGAAAGAAGAAAAAGCAGCCAACAGGTTAAGCTAAACATTACACTAACCTTCAAATCCTTCGGTTAACCATCTGTTATTATATATAGCATGTAGAAAACGGCTTCCAGTCTCTAATAAAGCTGTCCAGTCCATTAGGTTCGTTTTATGTGGTGGTCTTGCAAATATATACAGTTGCTATGATTATCTTTCTTCCCTCTGTTTGTAACTACCCTCTTTTGGCATATGTCCCTGAAGACTGTCTCAGAAACATTAGCTTATTGTCATGAACCTCTGCTACATTAGGTGTAGAAGTAAACAACTTCTCAAATTTCAGTGCTGCTAATGTGACCTGTTGTTAGGTTTTTCTTCGCCTTTCACATGAAAATACAGTATATACTAGTCAGTGAGCTGCTGCTTTTCAAACACAATATAGTTCATTCTTCTGCCTACAGAACTGTTTTAGCTATTCGGTTAAAAGAAAAAATGTATACAAATCTGTAAAATAAAAGCATGCTTTGGTGGATCCCAACTGGTAAGCCACTGTGATCTTCCTGCAAAAGACATGGGTCACTGTGGATCACACACTCAAGACTAGAGGAATAGCTCTTTTGATTTCCTAAGTAGTTATTTCTCGAGGACTCCAACATTGAAGAAATGACAGTGGGTTATAAATGATGTTGCAAACTCCCAAGATCATTTCCCCGCCCACCCAACATCTAGAAATCTCTGGTGCATCCCTAAAGAATTGTCATATATTACAAAGGACTATTTGTTATGTTCATTCTCAGGTCACCTGTCATCTGTTGGGATGACCCATCCCAGAGCAATTGTTCAGAACGTACCCAACACTGTCCTCTTGTGGTTGTGTATCACAATGGAAAAAAACAACAACTGTAGCCATTTGCAATCTCTCTGCAGTGGATTTTTTGAATTCACTTGTTTTCATTTGTTAAAGAAAGAGCATTTAAAAGAGAACTTATCAGTAGTAACAGCACAGAACCCAGTCTTTTCATGACTAAAGCTTTGATAATCAAAGTACCAATTTCTATATTCCAAAAATCAACCTGGAATATTCGAAAGATCTTTAGCAAGCCTAAATAATATTGGATTCCGGCTAACACTGCATGTACAGTCTCACAAATGGTGATTCTACAATATTTATCATTCACCTAAAGCAGTGGTAGTCAACCTGGTCCCTACCGCCCACTAGTGGGCGTTCCAGCTTTCATGGTAGGTGGTAGGGGTTTTGTCCCCTGCTTTATAAATCATTATTACTGTGGAACCGGTGGGTGGTTAGAAAATTTTACTACTAACAGAGATACAAAAGTGGGCGATAGGTATAAAAAGGTTGACTACCCCTGACCTAAAGGATAGCAACTAGAGCATTTCAGTTAAATTCCCAGTTTAAAAAAAATCAAGAAGTACACGCCTGCATGAATCAATGCCATTTTAAGAACACAACTAAGGAATTATATCACACAAGATTAGATTCACGCATCACCCTAACATGGTGTTCATGATTGGGGTGGCACACAAATACTGTGAAATATGTAAAGTTATTTGCTTTTGAATTAGTGTGTTGTGAGAAACCCAGCTACCTGTATCTTATTGCACAAATCATGATTTAATAAACCATGGTTTAGAATAAGGTATACACCAGTTCAACGTGTATTTTGGTATTGGCCTCCAAATAAAGGCAAACGTTGCTTTGTAAGTCTTGTTGATCCAAATCCATAAGCCAAACCCCAAAGAGGGATCTAATCCAACCATGAGCAAATCAATAGATGATGTGCTGAGTTTTAGAATTTGGAAATCTCGTCCTTGTAACATTAAGTCTCAGAACTCCCCGGGGAAGAAAAAAATAAATATTTGAGTTGAAGCAAAATCAGAATCTCTTTGGATGAAACATCTGGGACTTTAAGCTTGGATGTGATGACTGTACCAATTTGTTAGGTTTTTCGCATGCCCTGCTTTCAATAAAACAATCACATCTAGACTGAAAAGCCCCAGTCAACTGTGAAAGATGCAGAAAACTCTTCCACTTAGTCCCCATAATGTTGCAGTGCAAAATTGGATGGCCCCTTCTAAAACCAAGTTGTATCTTTCCACAATTCAAATTCTGTACTGACTGCCATCATACTTCCTGCCTGGGTCTGTATCATACTTACCTTAGCTGCATTTTAAAAATACTTGTCTGACTTAGCTATTCTTTTGAAAAAGATATGTAGCATTTATGGTAATGTATGTAAAATAAGTTACATGTTAAGAATGAGATGCATATAGTTTCCCTTCAGTGAAGGATTGTAGCACTGTACTGAGCCTCTTTTGAAAGATATTTATTTGTGTACAGTAACTGTTTGGGTAAGTGAGAGTGAAGGGATGGTTATTACAAAAGGCTTGCCATCTCTCAAACTTTCCCAACTAAATTTTGTTTGAGCAGAAAAGATGACAACTCTCACTCCCTTCTCCTAATGGTGCAGTTGTATAATTAATGTATCAGTACAATTTGATGCACAAAACTAAAAACCTCATACGAGTCAAGATGACAAAAATTAAGTTTCGAATTGTATTTAATTTTCTTTTATAAATAACAAAAATCTACCTTACTTCCTCTTTCTGTCCTTTCCTTTAATCTTTAGAAACAGATAGCTGGATTGTAATACTAGCCTTTAACTGTAAATAAAATACTTCCTCAATTAAAACCTTCATTTTGTTTCCCTGGTCTTTTTTTTTTTTTTTGCAGTTGAAATGGGTTTGAAATATCTGTAGCTATAGAAAAAAATAAACGTACATATTCACCTTTTTGATTAAGGTAGAACTAGGTGATCCGTGCGTAGTAGAGTGGCAGCTGGTACATCAACTTGCAATCAACTTCGCATCTCCAGTAGGACAATCAAGCTATCATACTTGGTTCCTTGAGACTTCATTTGGGAAGGCAGTAACAAAATTGACATATGACTGAAAACTGACATATTCTACGTCTTTCGTAAGGCTGGAATTTTTCTTATTTTTTAAAAAAATGTTAGCTTAAGACTATCTCAGGGCTTATGTAGCAACGTTCAGGTATTCTCTCAAAAAACAGGAAAATGCACTTCAAACTTTAGAAAAACAAGCTGTTGAAAGGATTTCAAGTCCTCCAAAGAAATATTTAAGAGCCACTTGCAACCCTGGGGTGGGAGAATATGGCTCAATCCTGTTCCATATCAACCTATGTGCCACACTCCAATTAGAGATGGGAAAAGTTTATTTCCTTCCTTTCCAGATTACAGCTGACCAGAGAAGTCCTACCAAGAGACAGAATTTAGGAGGATAACATTTATTTTCAGATTCTTGGAACTATGTCTTATTTTATCAATATGAACATTTCAGTTTATGTAATATGTCTCTATTAATGGCCTTTGAAGCAAATTAAATTTTCAAGATATGATATAATTGCTGATGTATTCTTCTGTTTATATATAAATCCTAAGCCAAAGTACATTGAAGTATCTAGCATTCAATGTGAAGATGGTAAACATCAAAGTCATATATGCACAATAACAACCCCCTCCCCCCCCCAAAAAAAATCAAATTTGCTCTTGAAAATTGGCTGTGTGTCTTCTTCAGAGAACTATTAAATAGCCAAGGAACTGCAACAATTTAAGGGAAAAAGTCTGAGCAGACATTATTCCAAACCAGAATAAGGCCATCTGAGTAGAGGAGGTTGATGTACTGAGCTGACTTCAATCAATCAGAATAGGGCTGGAAGGACTTCCAGTTTGAGCTTCTTCGGCGACAGACCGAAACCTCATCTCTCCAAGGCTTCAATCTGTGCTCGCCGCTGGAGCGCCCTGAGCCGGCTGGTTTTGGGGCTAAGCCACCCCATAGAGGTGGTGAAGAAGGGGGAGACTGCCTGCAGGGTTGAGGAGAGCCATATCTCTCCTCCCCAGCTGGCCATTACTCTCTTTCCCGAAGGCAGTTGTCGCAGTGGTCAGAAATGGCCACCACAAAGAAGAACTCGACCAGAAAAGAATGGGCAGGAGGAAGATAAGAAGAGAAAGTTTTGGTTGACTGGGTCAAACGGCAAAAGCAACAAATAAGGTACCCTGGAATTTAAACTTAACAACATTGTTCCCAAAGGAGATTTTGAAGCTGCGAAGGAGAGAGAGAAAGGAAAGGATTAGGTTTTTTTTCTTCCCTTCCTTATACTGATAGCTAAGAGACTTAAGCAAGAAATTGAAAAAAAATCCACTTTGACATTAATAGGCATCTAAGCTGAAAATAAAAGTCAAAGGTATAATAAAGATTTCTGGACATTTAAAAGTTTTTAAAAGCAGGAAAGGAGAAAAAAAAGAATAAAAGGGTAGGATCTGGAAAAATGGAGGAGACTGCCTGGAATTAAGGAATGGAACTGTAATTAAAAGGAACTTACAGTGAAATTTTAACAAGATTCCTCAAAGATACGTTTTAATTGAAACTTGGTAACAAAATAATAGAACCTCATGAAGAGAAAGTGGAAAAAAGAAGCAGAAAGAAACAGCCTTGGATTATTTGGTGATTTTTGGTTTTTGCATCTAGATGACTAAAATTAACCAGGTGGTTGTTTAAAAGTCTTTAAAATGGTATCACTCTTAGAAGAACTGAAAACGGAACTTAAAAAATGGAAAGAAGATGCACAAGAAGGGAGAAGTTCTTTTGGCTTCGTGTTTCAATTCTTAGAAATGGAGATCTGGAACTATGAGAAGCAACAAGAAACACTTGCAGAACAAGAAGATTGGGACAAAGAAGAAGCTATCTTTAATGATCAAATAATTTTAAGTGGTGGGGGGAGAAAAGGGGGGAAAGAGAGTGAAAGGTTTAAGACTAGAAAAAACAACCAAAAAGAAGAACAATTTGAAAGATAAGTATAATATTAGAAAGCAACAGAAGAGGGGATTACAGATGAGAGAGTTAGAAGTAGAGAGACGAGGGGGTAAAAAGGGGAGGAAGAAGAAGAGGGGGAAGAAGGCAAGGGAAAGAAGTTGTAAAAAACAGAAACAAGAAATGGAGAAACAGAGAAAAGATATAAGGATTGTAACCATAAGCTTGTTTAGAGATAATGGGTGAAAATTTAATTGCAAAAAGGATTCTGCAAAGGTACATAAGATAGCATTGTTATATTACAAATAGAAATAATTTTAGAAAATATGATGATGGATAAAATATTTACTGTAATGTAGTGGGATGTTTGTTAATAAATAAATGAATTAAAATGATTGAGAGAATTAAAAGGGAACATTTTTAATTATTAGTAATGATTTATAAAAATATAAGTGAGAAATATGGGGGGGAAAAGAATTAACTATGGAAAGTTTATAAGTGTTCCCAAGGAAGTATGATATTTAATTGAAAAGAAATGTTAAAGATGTTAAGATTTTAATGCATATTAATGATAGAATTGAATTGGAATGGAATGTGTGTTTTATTTACACATATATATAATATTTTTTCTTTTTAAGAATCTAGTCTCTATTTTAAGAATGTACCAAGCAGAACTCAATTTGAAGTTATGTATTATATTGAATGCTATAATCTTAAAGGTATACATTGAAGCTTAAATAAGAGTTTGAATGGATAAAATTAAAGGATATAAAGGTGTCATACTCTAATTGGTAACTACAGGGAAAAATTTGCTTAATAAGAAAAGATAATGTGAAATTGAAACAGGACAGTCAAAACTATAAATATAATGATTTGAATTGAGATGAGATAATTAAAACAAAGTTGAGAAAATTAAAAGAGGGGGAAAACTATGTAGAAAATATAAAATGGTAATAAGATATGGAATAGAATATAAACATGAGCATGAAATTGAGTTTTGTGTCTGTATGAAGAAGTGATAACCTGGGACCATGCTATTTTCAAAAAAGATGTTTTATTTGTATTTTGTTTTTGTGAAAACCCAAATAAAATTTTCAAAAAAAAAAGAATAGGGCTGGAAGGAACTTTGGAGGTCTTCTAGTCCCGCCCCCTGTTCAAGCAGAAGACCTTATATCATTTCCAACAAGTGACTGCTCAATCTCTTCTTTAAAAGCTCCAGTGATGGAGAACCCACAACTTCTGAAGGCAAACTGTTCCACTGGTTAATTGTCCTCACGGTTAGGAACTTTCTCCTTAATTCCAGGTTGCTTCTTTCCTGGATCAGTTTCCATCCATTGTTTCTTGTCTTGCCCTCTGGTGCTTTGGAAAATAGCTTGACCCCCTTCTTCTTTGTGGTAACCACTCAAATACTGGAATACTGCTCTCATGACCTTCCTAGTCCTTCTTTTCTCTAGACTAGCCAAACCCAAATCCTGCAACCGTTCTTCCAAATGTTTTAGTCTCCAGCTCTTAGTCATCTTAGTTGGTCTTCTTTGCACTTTTTCCAAAGTCTCAACGTCCTTTTTTGTAATGTGGTGAGCAAAACTGAATGCAGTACTCCAAGCGTGGTCTTACTAAGACTTTATAAAGCGGTACTAATACTTCACCTGATTTTGATTCTATGCTTGCTCATACGTTTTGGACTTTATCTTCCATCATCCTCAGCTGAGTATTCTAACAAAGGATTTGGAATGTATAACCTAAAATAAAAAAGGACATCAGATTAATCGTGTGCTCTAATTTCTGCTAATAATGAAGTGGTTGATTGCAAAGTCTACTTCCTTTTTCCATAGAGCTACAAAGCAATTGGAGCAGTTGCTCAGAGTTTAACCTGTCTCACTTTATTGGTCTGAGGGTAACAATAAAAGTAGCATGGTGAAGAGTAGGTTCTCTTCCTAGAACCTCCTCCTGAGGTATCACTGTCATATGTAAAATAATTATAAAAAAAACCCATAGCACAATTTATGCACACATATTCCATTAAAAACACTGCAAATGGCTAGAATCTCTATATGCTGCAAGTTTCTTTTCCCCTCACATCTACAAGGGATTTACTCACATCTTCAAAATAACCCTGCTGGCAACTCAAGAGCAAGCCAGGAAATTGGCTCGAGGCTCATGAATTAAATAGGGCATCCATCGGAACCCTGGCACCTGCAACATTACAACGTGACAGAACATTGATCTATAATGGCGTATCGCCTATGAGAAATGAACAGTTCATTTCTGTATTCACCACAATAGAAATACATAAATCAAACAGGCACAAAATCCTGGTCCAAGATGAATCCTCTGAAGAATGATGACAGGGTCTCTTAAGCTTAAATTACAGAATAATTAAGAGGTATATTTCAGTAGAGATCATAAAAAGATTCAGTCTTTGCATAGTAGTCCTGTTAAGGCAGGTTGTTCATTATAGTAGAGAGGGCATTAGAAGAAGCTTGAATCCACACATGTAGTAATTATTTTCTTGGCCAAGGATGATTCGCAGTTGAACAAGATGCCGAAGCTCCAACCTAGGACTAGGGTTTCATCACTCACATGAACAGATTTTTTAAGACTGTTGGATTGCAGAATGAATGCCAAAGTTTGAAAGATAATTAAGAAGCATTATCAGAGCAGGGGCGGTGCATTCTGATATGACAACATTAGCAATTGTGCCAGAAAGAAGCTATGAATTCCAGGCTCACAGTAGGGAAAGCAGCCAGCATATCGCTTTCCCAGCCATGAAGATACATGTGGAAACATTTTCCAAAAGTCATCTGTGAAACTATCTTGCAGAGGAACAAGGATCCTGTGTATGGCTTTTGTTATATAAAAGATCAGACATTTATATTGATGTTTTTGAGCTACTCCACAGTACAGTCATTTTATTAGATGTCATGTAAAATAAGCAAATCATAATTTTCTTCACTTGTTGAACACATCTTCATTGTGCATGCAGAGGAAAATTAGGGAAGAAGATCTGAGTCCCAAGAAACATATAAAGTACAACTTTAAAATAAAAGCACAACTGTCATGCCCCTGTTAGAATCTGACTCCGAGGGAGAGGAGGAACAGGGAATGGGAGTGTGGCTCCGGAGGTTGGCCAGGAAACTGGGGAAGGGCACAGGCCAGCTGGGCATTCAGAGGAAGACCCAGGCCCATCCCCTCTCCATCCTAGGGCATGCATGGAGGAGCAGATAAGGGAGCAACGTGAATGGCATGGTCTATGGTGAGGAAAGGGCCTTGATCCCCTTCATGGGCTGCAGCTGTGAGGACTGTTTAAAAGGACAAACTGTGCATGGGCCAGTGCTGGAAGCAAAGCATGAAAATATTTCTAGTTTGTCAGTTCTTATCTGAGTTTTGGCATCCTTCCCAGTGTATGTATTTCGATATCTGTGGATGTCTTCAAGCCCTTATCTTGCCTTGTCTCATTAATTGCTTAAGTGTGGTTTGTGTTGTTTTTTTCTATTTATAATTTATATGTATTTTAAGTTTGAATGGAAGTTCTACTTTTTTGCAACTGTTTGTGGGGAAGTTTTTTCTCCAGTCAATGATAATTGGACCTTTGAAGCCAAATTGAAGGAATTAAAGGGACTTCACCTGTTTTTGTGACTTTGTTGCTTTTGTATCCCACCCTGGGTCATCACAACTTTAAAATAAAAGAGACCATATAAATGAAAAAGATGCCTATATACATAAAAACGTAGAGGTGATTTTGTCCCTTCCCAAAGAGTTGGCATTTATATTAACCATGCACAACAGAATGGGGAAGTTGGAGAAAACAGAATAGATGCCATAATATTAACTTCCCTGTTCCAGGGAAACTGTGACATTCTAGGGATTTTTGGTCTAGAGTACTCAAAGCACTTCACATCTTCTACCACAGGCCATGACTACAAGTACACCAAATAAAGATGTTAAGAACAGTAGGGAAAATAACTCCAGCTGTTTCAAACTCTAACTGGAGATTCACAACTTTTCATGCCTCCTCTATTTAAGAGCCTCTTACAAAATGAGAACTGGCAAAAGGTTTGATGGTATATGCATTTTCTTTCTGAAATATTAATGGAGAGATGTCACCTAAGGTGTTTAGGGAAAGGCGTTCAGTAGAGAAGGATCAAAAGTGATATATATATATTCACAACATGAAGTGGCATAGTCCGCACCACCTCAAATTCTTCTGTTTCATCCTTTTGCAGATATTCACACAAGTTGTCTATATTCATTCTTTCTTTAATCCCATGAATGCTTCTGTTGCTGGTATTGTCCTTAACTGAGCCTGCAGTGTGTGTGTGTGTGTGTGTGTGTGTGTGTGTGTGTGTGAGAGAGAGAGAGAGAGAGAGAGAGAGAGAGAGAGAGAGAGAGAGAGAGAGAGAGAGAGAGAGATTGAGAGAACAAATACAAGAACAGACAAATGTGCAATCAGAAGGTGCTTCCTTAATGGTATTTAATTTTGTTGTACGAGGTACAATGACAATAAACTAAACTAAACTTAGGCATATTTTCAGAAACTTTTGAAACAATAATTTGATATGTGACCTGAAGGATACTCTGGGCAGACATGCTGATGTGGAAAGAGTTGTTTTAAGATGGACTTTTAAGGGAAAAAAGAGACTCTATGGTTTGGAAGATTGGGAGGGCCAGCAAAAAGTAAACAGGGAGAGAGGGGAAAAAAATACTTTTAGACAAAAGGGATGATTCCTGCTATTGTCCTCCGGAAACCTGCTTTGAAGAAATGAAAGCTCCACACGCCCAAAATCAAAAATACATCCCAGGCTTAGAAACCTTGATATCAGGAAGGGCAAAACATGCCATGGACGGAAACCGTGTGGGTGGGGTAGACAGTGAGGAGGATGCACAGACCCATCCATCACTGATGTAACTTCATTGTGAAAAAATTAGTCATCTCTTTCAGACTACGATATCAAAAGGCAGACTCATCATGACAGTTACTGTGGAGCCAAGAGATAGAAATGGGCGCCCACCATGCATAGACAGGAAGTGTGAGATTTGGCAGCTAAGAATTCCTCAGGCCGGGGTGGGTGGACAGGAATTGTTGGCCGAATACTCTCTCCCAACACTTTCTTTAAAAAAAATCAAGAGGATATTTCTGGGAGATGTGCTACAATTTTTTTCTTTTGAAAATTGAAGCCCGGAGTGCTTTCAGGAAGCCATTGTGAAGTGCTACAAGCTGTGAAAAGTGATATAAAAACATTCTGATAAGCCACGGTGGCCTCCAGGCAGTGGTTCCGAAGTGGTTGCCAACAAATGTTCTCGCAATCCCTTTGAGAGCAACAACTTCTGATAAAGGCTCAGAGAAAAAGAGAGAGAGAGAGAGAGAGAGAGAGAGAGAGAGAGAGAGAGAAGTAACCATCAGCACAGATTCTCATTAAATCAAGTGAAGTACAAAGCTGAAAACTGTCTGATGCAGTCACATGGCCGAAGGCAACACTGATATAGCTCTTCAAATTGAATTAATATATAATGATGCCACAAACATCTGCATATATGAGCATTCACTATGGCCAAGAGCAGCTCAGCATTAGATAGGCAGAGGCATTTGACTAAGGCTGTATCTGCTGGGGAAAGAGGTTGTAGTTCCATCAGCTATCTTGACCAAGGATGACTTGAAGCAATCTCAGATGGCTCCTTGTCTTTCCCAATGTCCTTCCTCAAGCATTTCAGAAACACCAAGTCTGAAAGAACACACACACACACAAAGCAACAATAGGTGCTGACCCACACTCAACAGGCCACTGAATATGTTGCTGATGATTCAACAACTGGTCCCTGGCTTAGCATTTGAGAGGCAGCAGGGAGGCACCAAGGAGAACCTTAAGCAAGGAATACCAAGGGATGGGAGAACAGAACTTTATGGAACTTGGCCTGCATTGTATCACCTGAAAATTAATCTATGCCCTTCGGGAGTGCTGAAGATCATTGTCCCATTGCTGGTACGAAAGTAAGGTTTAATTCAAGAAAAGACCACCTGAGGTCCTCAGTTTTGGAATTGTAAAGCAGAAAACAATTGAACCTAGGTCTTGCCCACCTTCACAACAGGTATAAATATCAATAAAGGAGAATATTTGTAGCTCAGGGTTGACATGAGGGGTCCTTGGTGCTCTCTGAGCTTGCAAGAAAACAAGCAATCTCAGAGAGCAACAAGGTTTATACCCTCAGGTATAAATATACTTATAAATATACCTTGACAAATCCTTGCAATAACTAACCTTTTATCTTCTATCTATCTATATTACTGAAACACCATTCATGCATCATCACAAAATCTCCAGAACCGTAAAGCTTACAAACTTGAAATTTGGCACCTATGTTCCTCTTGGCTTCTAGGTGCTCACTAAGAAAGGATTTTTTGAAATGACCATCAGAGCATTAGTATTTCGTATATTATTATTATTAACATGCTCTGATGCTAAGGAGTTCTACTCCCCCTCCCCACCTGAAAAGAAATCTGTTCCAGATGCAAAACACAAGCAGAGGACTTTCAGTTTCAGTTTTAGTTTCACAGCAGCAAGCAACTTTAGTACAGAACAGTATAACTAAGCCGCTCCTTGCTGTCTCCTTCTTGCTCACACAATAAATACTGTTTCAATTTTCAAACAGCCCTCAATTTTCTCACACACTGACAGGTTGCTAGCCAGATGAATACGGATAGATGCTGGTAGGCCAAATTTTTTTCCCCTTATTTTCCTCCCCCAAAACTAAGCCCAATCACATAGTTTCGTAGTGAAGCACAGGTATCCAGCTAGTCCTTTATATACAAAAATAATTTAAAAAATTTTTTTTGTAACTCTGCACAATGTTCAAGAATCCTCTTTCACTGCTGCATAGTAACCACAGTTAATAAAATGGGTCTTTGATGAAATGATAAAAAAAGATGGCACTATATCTAAAGAAGCAAGCAATCAAAAACCCAGCTGGCACAGATAGCCAGAGCTCTGGTGCTATCAATGGTTGTATCTGATTAAGCCAGCTGCTAGGAAATCTTCATTTGAAGAGTTCAAGCCATGTTAATTCGAAATGCCACCTTCTGCTGCTGTGAGGGGGAAAGACTATGCTGTTATTTTATAACAGCAAATAAGCTAAGGCTTCCATTGAGAGGCTTTCATGATTAAAAGATCTTGGGGGCAAAGATGACAAGCTTAGCTAAAACATATGTAACACAGCTGCAGTGTTTACTTGCAATGAATAGGCAAGGGTTGCACAACTATTAGTTTCAGCAACTATAGGGTAATATATAACTCTCTGAGAAAGGAGTGGCACAGGAAATGTGGCTCTTTAAGCATCTACTGTTGGGAAGGGACAGTTGGGGCAATGCAAATGCTGGGATTACATACACAAAAGGTTGATAGGTGATTACAGTTTCGCTAAGTATTATTTTATATGTTTATGACTACAGAGAGATAGGTTAAATTAAAATTCAAAATGGGCATAAGGATGAATAAACATATTTATTCTGCTCTTCAAAAAGTTGCTTGTTTGATAAATAAGGAAATGGAGAAAATTAACCAGTCCAGAGATAAAACTGGCAGGCTTTGGTTAGTGACAAGCTCTGTTCAAGATAGCAAAAGTACAAGAACTGTCAATCAACCCAAATCGTTCCAATGCTGCAGGTATATGGTAAAAAATAAACAATATCAAGAACCAATACAAATAACCAACAACTAGAAAGAAGACAAGAACTAAATCTGAAGAGTAAGCTATTAGAATTAGATCAAGATGTTATTAGACTTAGTGGAGAGCAATAATTTTGGGTTTAGCTGACAAAATACTCAGAGAGAAAGAAACTATAAGAGTGGATGCACATTCCTTATAAGGGATACATGCAGGGAAAACCCAGTATGGCTGTATAAAGTCAGCCACTGTACGAAAGGATACATTAGATTATAGTTATAGTAGTAGTTGTAAAGTCTACCTTGTTTTTTTCACTGTACCCAAAAATTATTTCACAACAAAGCAGTAAACTTCCTCAAATTTTGACTTGCAACATGTTCTCAGACACCATTCTTTTAAATTGGCTCCTACTAAAAGATCATTCAGTCATCTGTCTAAGAGGAAATGGGGCATGTAAATAATTACATAGAACATTCATTGCAGCTACAACTGTATCTTTCTCCTAGATCTATATAAAATGGAATCCACACATACTCATTTATTGACTTCACCCTTAAGCAACTGCCAAACTCTGAGCAAATGAAATTGTACTGGATGAGAATACAGAACTAGGAATTCAAGTCCAGAAACGTAGCAGAGATGAGTGGAATAGTTCACAGAACTGGCTGATCCTTCTCAACTCAATGAGCCAATGAAACTGACTTGGAAGCATTCAAGCTGTCACAATGGGCTGAGTTAATCCAGCTGCAGGCCTAATACACGTCCATATGCAAACAGAACCAGCTTGTTAATATTTTTAGTGGAGTGTTTGAAACTTCTTTGACTTTAACGCATCCATCTGCAAAATGGTTTCAAATGAGAAAATGCTAGAGTGACATAAAATCCAGGCTTTTGAGATGTGAAAGTTGCATAATTTAGACTTCACCTTGCAGTTCTGCTGTCCTGTTTGAATTTTTGGGATGGGGATAAAGGAAGCTAGAATAATTGCAGCAAAAAACAGAGCCATTACTGCTGCAGCTCCAAGATAACAGAACAGAGATGAGCAAATTAACCACCCTTAGATATGAGGGGTCCTTGGCATTCTCTGAGCTTGCTTGCTTTCTTGCAGTCATTTCATTACCCAAATAGGTAACATGATTAGTTACTGTCACTGATGTTATCTAGTTGGGTAATGAAACATCTGCAAGAAACATCTGCAAGCTCAGAGAGCACCAAGGGCCCCTCATGTCAACCCCAGCTACAAATATTCTACTTTATTAGCACAGTTGGATATTTCTGAAGGAAGTCAGTAACTTCAGATGGCCTTGCAAATCATGAAGAATGCTTTGAAATATAGATCAACATCTAGAAAGCAAAATATTCCCTGTTCTCACTCTAAAATAGCATTAAGCAGAAAGTTGACAAATACATATCTTTCTTACCCAGAAAACAAGTGCAGGGCATAGTAGCTACGGGAAAGTTTTACAGATTTTGGGATTGCTATCTTGAGGGGTCCTTGGTGCTATCTGAGCTTGTTTGTTTTTTAATTACCCAAACTAGGTAACATTATCAGTGCTACTCTTATCAATTGCTAACTTACCTTTTGATTATTTCACTTGTAATCTAAAGATGTATTCCACAATCTTATCCATAATCAAATGGAGAGATGCACATGTATTAAACACATTTCTACTCAGTTGAATATCACTTATTTTTCCTTAAGTATCATTAGAACTGCATTTGAACAATCTGCACTCTTACTGATAAATTGCTTTTACTCCACTTGACTGAGATAGTTTTGGAGCTGACATTTTGAAGAGTTAGCTCTTTAATCATCTGCTCTCCATCCTAATGAAAGAACATTTAAAAAGCAACATACAATATAAGCAAAATTTCTTTCTTTTTCTTTGTATACAAAAGAACATACACTATTTATATTTGCTGTGAAATTCCAGTTATTTTGTTCAAGCTTTTCTTTGAGTGACAGCCTCCATCTCCCATCAAAGAGCAGCTATATTTGGAATAAATACATCTGGGACAGAAGACAAAATTGATGTATCAGTCAGTATATTAGGGACTGCAATGATCATAGAACCTAATTTTAGATTTGCATGTTCTGATGATGGGAGAAAAGACTGCTTAGGGACAAATAATTAAAATAATCATTCTAAAAAATTTTCAGGCAGTTATACTGGAAAAGGCAATTGTGACTGATTTTAAAAAACAAAAATCCTAAAATAGTAAAAAGAAGCTTAACAACATTGCTGAGAAAAGAATATCATGGATATCAACACATGAATTCTAAT
Organism: Pseudonaja textilis; assembly: GCF_900518735.1. The sequence goes on along the minus strand of NW_020769350.1, from coordinate 2,737,711 downwards.
TAAAGAAGACTTTACTTTAAAGTATAGAATGAAGGGGTACAATAATTCTGAGACTACTGTCATAATACAGCCGCATTTTGAAGGAATTTAACTACAGAAGGACAGTTGGGAAGAGTTAAAAGGCAATAACTGAAAACGTAGCTGTCTCTTCTGAATGTCTTAGTATGATACAAACTCTAGCAAAATAATTTTGTATGGAATTAGCAATTATAGAGAGAAAACATAGCAGTAAAAGACCAGGAACTACCTTGAATCACAAGGGGGAAAAACTCTCAAACCAAAATTTTGGTAAGTCATATACTGATTATCTTTCAACTGTGGCTATTGTACAATTTTCAAATATCTTCATATTTTTCTGCTGGGAAAAAATGTAATTATTGTATGTATTATTGTAAAAATTACATAAAAATGTAATTTTTCACATTTACAATCATTGCAGCATCTTTGTGGTCACGTGATCGCAATTCAGGTGCTCGGCAACTGGATCACGAACTGATCATGCTGCATTGATTAACAACTGATGCACAGAAGGATGTAAAATGGGGCAAAACTGTCTCACTTAACAACAAATGTTTAATAGTGGTTGTAAGACAATGATTACCTGTACAGACTTTTATTAATATGTAGGTATGTGTGTATCTACTTACACACACATATATATGTGTATGCATACACACATGTATATCTCTGGGTGTAAATAGATGTTTCATATACATATTTTAGGGAACCCCAGGAAGGTTTTCCTATGCATGAATACACACACACACACACACATGCATGTGTGGGAAAACCTTCCTGGGGTTCCCTAAAATATGTATATGGAATATACACGTGCAAATGTATGTATGTAGTATGTATTTACATATTTTAATTTATTATCTTAGCCAAAGACTCTGGGAACCAAACCGAACTAGAAAATTATGTGGGTGGGTGTTTGTGTGAAGCACTTCCTGGCCTCTGTCCCAGGCCTAAATTAATGTATTGGGGAATTTTGGGTGTGTGTGTGTGTGTGTGTTATCCCGTTCTATTTGTGTTTTTGTTTTTAACCATATTTTGGGTTTTAACAGCCACCCCAAAGTCTGTGGCGAGGGCGGTCCTGGCAAATTTGAGGAAATAAATACATAAATGTGCAGTCCGCGTTCTGCCCTATACCTAATGTATTAAAATACACGCTTAAAGGGAAGGAAAAACTCGTTTTATTTATTTATTTTCTCTCTCTCTCTTCATCACCTGCTTCATTTCAGGGATTTAAAACTCCTCGAGGGACGAAAACAAGCCCCGCCCCCGCCGCCCCTAAGGCGCGCCCCCGCTTCCACGGGATAGCCGAGAGCGCGCGCCGCTCCTCGGGGCACAAGCTCCGCCCCCACTCGGGCGAACGTTGACGAACTCTCCTCTTCCCCCCCCCCCTTTTTTTTTTTTTTCCCTCGCGCGACGATTCCCTCCCTTTTTCTGTTCAGGCCGCCGCCGCCGCCGCCGCCGCCGCCTCCCGCGTTGCATTATGGGACACAAACAAAGTGCTCGGCTCGTCGGCTCCGCGTGAAAAGGCGAGGGCGGGGGGAGGAGGAGGAGGAGGAGGGAGAGCCCGAACGCCTGGGCCCCGCGCGCGAAGCCCTCCAGCGGGCCCCGCGCCGCCACCGTCCTTCTCCTTTCCCCGCCCTCCCCCCCCCTTTCTGCCTTCGCCCAGGCCGCGAGAGCGCCTGCGTGGCGGCGCGCGGGACTCGTTCTCCTCCTTCGCGGGGGGGGCCCCCCTCCTTTCCTCACCTTCGCCCCCTCCCCTCAGCCAGAAGAAGCCGCGGCGGCGGCCCTGCGGGGGCCGAGCTGAAAAGCCGGGACGGGGCCCCGGAAAGGGAGAAGCTGGGCCTTGGGTTTGTTGACCGACCGGCCGACCTACCACCCCTCGCCTCTCCTGCTCTCGGCCCGCTGGACGCGGGGAAAGGAGGGCCTCGCCAAGAGCAGGTAATGGAGGCTGAGGGGAAGGAGGGAGGGAGGGAGGGAAGAGAGGGGATCCTAGGCCCCGCCCCTTGGCCCCGCCCCTTCCCGGAGCATCCCGGCCTCCCCCGTGGCGCTCCGTCCGCGCTGATGCTCGAGATCCTCCCAGGGCTCGACGGGGGAGGGGGGGGGGCTTCTCTTAACACCCACCCACCTACCCGAGACCTGGGTTTGCTCAGGTGCGGGTTTTGCAACCTTGTTGCCATTAAAGCTTCATTAAGTGGGGGAGGGGGTCCTATAGGACGCCCCCCGCAAAGCGAGGGGGGGGGTTGATGTGCAGGAAGTTTCAATGTTGGGAAAGAAAGGCCTGGATGGCCTCTGTGGGTCCCCCAAGACGGAGATTAAGCTGCCAAAGTAGGTCTCCCCAGCCTGGGAGGCTTTCCAATGATGCCTTTCCAACGTATGGCGTGATACATTGATAGGGGTACGTGATAGGGATGCTGTCCTTAATTCCAGGTTAGAAAAGCTGCCCCTTTACGGTTATATCCCGGCAGGATTTTATTTATTGATTTTATTGAATTTATGTTTATTGATTTGGCACTCGGAATTTATAAAGCAAAGTCATAAAACAGGATTGTTTTTGTGTCCTTGGGGATCTCTCTCAGATGTGTCCCCTTTTTTTCAGGTCCATCATTCATTTTTGCAAGGAAAGTATGGTCTGTACAGGTAGAAGAAGCTGTTGATGCGATTAAAGAGTCTGTCCTAACATGTTTTGGCTTTAATTGGATTTCATCCTTAGCCCAACCTGTGGTTTTGGTCAGAAATGTGTCTTGCTCAGCCCTTTATTTTTGGCCATCTATTTACTGGTGAAGAATGTACATTAATTTGCTTGGTTTTCTGCCCCAGCCCTGTTTCCTTTGATGCCACATTGTATATGTGAGGTGGTTATGGTCCCCTTAGTTGATTTTTGTTATGCTGACTTGTTGGTCCAGAATGCAAGTCTTGTTCATTTTCAGTGATGATGGATCTGTAACCTGCTTAAATTTATGGGGTTCTTAGAATGTTTGAAGTTTAAAGCAAAACGAAGAGCTGCCATCTTTCTCTTTCCAAGAATGCTTTGTGGTTCAGAATAGTCCCTGTGTTATCGGAAAATAAAAAAAACAGTAGGTACGATCTCATGCTATGTTTGAAGATGCACTAACCAGTTCAAGTAAAAAAATAAAAAAATAATTACTTGTCCCTACCAAAAGGCAGCAGTTTTGATGAAATTTACCATGGCCAGAAATCACCATGATGGGCATTTTGTCAATAGAAAACCCACTTTGGCTCATGTGGAAAACCTAAGCAGAGTCAGACCTGATTAGTCCTTCAGTGAGAGACTTTCAGGTTCAAGCATTTTCAGCTGGACTGGGAAGTTGAGAAAACATTGCTGAAGAAGAGAACCACTTCTTCATCGTTTCCAAGGAAACTACTTGGACGTATCCATGCAGAATCATGCTTGGCTATCCTTTTAACTCTAGCATGGAAGTTAATTTGTGAGGGCACTCACAACAGTCTGAATATACCCATCAGCCAAAAAAGATATTTCCCCATGTGTTAAACTAAAGCAAACAAAGTACGTCACAACTTATGGCATAAAAATCAGGCTCATACCCATCATCAGAGCATAAATTGCTTAAAATCTGACTACAAATATTTATTATGGTTTCAGAATAATGATTCCTTCCTATGAAAAGGCAACAGGTTAATAGTGCGCGTCATTTTAGCAAAAGGGTTTGTCCGATAGATCTGTTCTAATAGACAAGATATAAATGTATACACTTATTTGCTTGCATGCTGAACAAAACAAGAAAAAAAAATTGTCTATTAGTGTTTTGTTTTGTAGGCATTGGTTCAGTATTCACAGCCGGAAATATAGAGTGTTTTTTACATTATTGTTGACTGAGACTTATTTATTAGATGTGTGTATTCTGCTGAATTTGTTGGAGTCATAATGGCTACTACATGCACAGAAAAAAAGATTTTAAAAAAACTTGTTTATGCTGATAGAGCCATGGATTTGTTAATCACAGCATATTGATCTCCTAGATCATTTGTTGCTTAACATTGTCAAAAGGAATACCCACATTAAAACTGTCTTTTTTCAAAGATGCATCAGACATGGCCTAAAATATGTCATTTTTTAAAGCAGGAGACAAAGCAAACTGAGTATCATTATTTGGCTAAAAGGTAGGGAAATTGTTTTCTCTTTAAAAGTATAATCCTATGTAAGTAAAGACACATTTTAAGACACATAAAATTAGCTGAGAATTCAGTGGGTGATTGATTCTAACTTCTAACTGAAAGACCAAGGGCTGTATGGTTTAGAACAGGGTTGTCAAACTCGCAGCCCATGGACCATATGTGTCACATACTGGACATGCCCATACCTGGTTTAGTGAGGGTGGGGAGTCGCGATATCTCACTTCGCCGCTGTGACAGTGAGAGTTTGACATCCCTGGTTTAGAAGATGGAATATGTTAGGCAGGTGAAAGTATAATTGACTTTCAAGTAGATTCAGAGTTTATATCCCTGCTTTCTTGTTCCTGCTCTATGGTTTTTAACTTTACTTTCGAGCTTGCAAAATTTACTCAGTGTTGTATTTGATAAAAGTAGTAACTGTCAAAATTGACAGTATTTGATTTAGTCTCTTATCATTCTGTAGATTAGAATAATCCAATGAGTAAATACAGCATGAAATACTTTTGAAAGAATCGTTTTCTTTTTATAAGTGATTTAATTTATGTATGGTAATGCATCTTATGACAAAAATATTTGAAAGAGTCTCAATTCATGTTTGGTTTACTCTGCAAGCAAAACACTTTTCTTCTTTACAAGAGAAGAACGTTACTCTTCTTCCAAGAAAAAAAAAGATATATTTTTGGTCTCACCACCACTTTATAAAGTAGATTTGACTAAAATATAGTTACTACACAAAATTATGTCTAATAATCATAATTATTTTAAGGATTTCAATAGTGTCTGTCTTCAAGCCAAAATCCTACTGGTTTAAAATAGGTTAAGTACATGGAAGAAGAATAAGCTAAGAAATAAATGTGCTGGACAGCATACTGGCTAAACAGAGAAAGCTATAAACCAGGAAATCCTTACTTTAAATCTCACTTTTCCTATATTCTCCCTAGGTGGCCATAAGTAAGCCACACACTCAACCTCAAAATTCTTTCTGTAATAGAAGGACTATATTGACTACCTTTAGAGCAGCCTTAGCCTTAAAGGCCTGCTGTGAGGATCTGCCATTTCTGTGCATGACTTACCCCCACCGGAGACACTAAAATGCAGTTGTTAACAGGGCCTCCTTGAGGAGTGTGACCAGATTTTTTGGCAGCTGCTATGAATGTACTCTATGGCGGATCATAGAGTTCTTTGAGAATGGCTGCTAAAACAGAATGTACTGTTAGCCTATGTTGAGATGGATTTATCATTAAATCTTAAGGTTTGGAGCATCTTTTTAGCATCAACAGCGGTAAAGAGGTAAGAATAGCCTGGGAACAAATTAAGCTTCTTTCTCTCCATTTACTTGCCTTCACACAAACACATATAATCCTTTACATGTGATTGTACAAACTTTATAGTGCATGTGGGCAACTCTAACACAGTTGTCCACATTAACTTCAAAAGATTGTTATAAGGGATACAGTTAGATCATACACATGAAGTTGTTGAGCACTTGAATGCATAATACAGAAATATTATTTAAACCACTTATAGTACAAATGAAGTTTGAATAGCAGTTACATAGTTGGGTTGTTCTGAGAGCTACCTTGTTCATAGTATATATTTAAAGTTATTCTACGTCCTTAGCAAGAATTCGAGAGATTAATTGCATTCTTTGTTCATGGTGATTTAATTAAATAGGTGGGTAGTTAGATCTGTACTTAGTACTTGATTTAATTGGTTTACTGCCTATTAACTAAAATCTGACTTCTAGTAAAATCCAGGGGTAGGTATTTAGTGCTCTAAAGTTTTGCATAGTGACAATAAAACTTTTAATTTTCAGAGAGAGAAAATAAATGACACAAGAACACATTTCTATCCATTTCTACAGAAAGGTTTTGTTCATATATGAACAGTGCAGAAGGTAGAAAGGCACTGAACTAAACTGAAATAAAGAATTACCTCTATCAGATAAGCTTCTTGCCTAGGCCAGTTAATTATAACAGCAAATAGTTATTTAATACTGCAGCTACTGATCTCTGCTAGAAATAACAAACTTTTCCTGAACATTTTTATTTATAATTATTTAATGTACTGAAGTTGTAGCAAATTATTTGTTACCAATCTTGATATAAATATGTAGACTTTCTTGGTACTGTATGTTAATTTCCGTTGTTTCTATTTAGATTACCTATTGTTACCTTCAAGTAAAACTAACCCCAATTGACTTTTAAAACACCTTGAATATGTCACATTTAAAGTTTAATTTCTGGTGGTTATCATTTGTATCTTTTTTCTTTTAATTTCTTCTCCTTCCTAGAGGCCACATACTTAAAGGTAACTAGCTTTTTAAAAAATCTGATTAAACAGCAACAGGGAATTAAGAGAATTTCTGCTTTTTATAGAATACCAGATTTTCAGGCATTCTGGCCATTATGAACAATACCTAGCAAAATTGACATGAAGTGGCTATGTTTGTTTTATCCTCATACCAGTGACTCATAAAGGGTATTCAGAAATTTACCTGTTCACAAATACTTCTAAAATGGAGACATGGGTTAGGGTTAAGATATGGGCATTTTGAGGGCTAGAAAGTCTATGAAAGATTGAGGACAATAGAAGAAGGGGGTGACAGAGAAGTCAAAATTTTATTATGGTCATAGATCTGCTAAAGAGATAGTTACTGTATAGAATCTGTTTATTTTTTTAATGGCAAATGATAGTTTCTCATTGTAATTTCTTGCATTGATAATAATAGATTGGGTCAAATATAAGCTAACAAACTGAACAAAAAATGTTATCCAAATATGTGAAGCAGTAAGTAGCTTCACAATTATCTTACCATCCTGTTAATTTGGGCTGGAATTTGTTAAGATTCTAGTGCAGGCAGAATACATATATTTACTGCCTGTTTCCAGATGTATGTGAAGTAAAATAAGATGATCTCTCAGGATTAATGAAGTAACCTTTTAAAATTCAGAAATTGCTATAAGTTGGTTTGTATAGCTTTGAGATAAACTTCTTACAAAAAACATTTTCCAAGTAACTTCAATAAATAGAAACAGTTGATTAGCCTCATGTATTTTCTGTAGGGCGGAGCAAAGAAGATTGGCTCCTGTTATAGGGAACATATCAGCACAGAACCTAGATAAATCTGCTTAAGTAATCATTATCTTCGTGTATTGATCTTATCTCTTCCCTTCCCCAGCAGCAGTGACATACAGCTTTTAAACTTACAGGATTTTCAAAAGAGTTGAATTTGTGCTGGTCTGAAAGTGTTAATCCTGAACGGCAAACAATTTTTTTTGTTTGAGATGAGCTATCTAAAAACATTTAATATATGATTTCATTTAGACAATTAATTCATTGTAAAGTTAAATTAGTGTAGAAAGGGCAAGAGCAAGTACCAAATGCTTGTCTTGTTTAAACTTGAACAAGATTCCTGAAAGTCAGTTCCTTGTACAGAAGTAATTGATGTCAGTAGAAGTTGATGGATTAGCAAAATCATACACACCTTGAATGTTTCAGTAGAACAATGTGATAACAATTAAGTTTAGCCATACTGGGGGCATGAGAGATGGATTGGTATGGGAGAAGTATTGACTGGGTCAAAAATTTAAAAGAGGCAACATGAATGGTTAGAAAGTTACTTCAGAAAAGAAATAACTTGATGTGTGCTTTTCCTAGCAATTCAGTATATGCACAGATAAGTGCAGTCATTATTGTTTGAAGTAAGTTTTGGATGATAGTTGTACAGTATTTGGCAAAGGTATTTATTGCAGTGCAGACTTTTTAAATGAAAATACAGTAACTTAATTGGAACTCTAGCACAGGGCTCCTACAAGTTTGCAACATAGTATTATATGATCAAATGTGATATTTTTAAATCAAAATGTAGCTTTGATTATAATTTAATATGTTATTTTTTCCACTAAAATACTAATTGTTTCTTATACTATAATGTGTGAATTCAAATATTGTGACTTAGCATAACAGGACAAGAGATTTATTCTTATGCTTATCCCTTCTTGGTAAAACACATCCCCTACAGTATTGGTTAAGAATTATTATTCTTTTGACCCAGATTAAAATGTTTATTTATCTGGCCTTTTTATGTTTAGTTTTTCTTTATTTTTGCCTTTTAATTTGTTTTAAGGTTGTAATTCTCGTTTATTGTACTACAGGATTATTTTACTACTTTTAACATTGTTTCTATTCTGTAATTCTTTAAGATATATGTATATATACAGACTTTAGCATAGCTCTATAACTTCATTAAAATAAACAATAGCTATTCAAAACTCAACCTAATAATTTATTTTGTAGATTTTTATTAGGAAATGGTGCATTAAAAATACAGTGTTACGCATTGGAATGGATCAGTGGAACCACATTGGATCTGTATTTAATCTACAAGAACGAGCATAGATAAATAATGTAGTAGTTAAATTATTGAATCTAAGAAGATTCAGATTCTACTTCATTCTCATCTAAGGAAGGTCACTGGTTGACTTTGGGCAACCATTCTCTCATGATTTTTGTTTGGAGGGTGGGGGAAATAAGATGAAAATGCACTGTGTACACAACCTTAAGCAAAGGAAGGATATAGCAAAAATCTGCCTACTGTTACTCTTAATTCAAGTAATCTCACTGGCTGTCTTGGGCCGGTCATGCATTCTCAGTGGAATCTGTCTCACTAGAAAGTTATGAGGAAAAACAGGAGGAGGTAGAGTTGTGTTATATATGTCACCTTGAGTTCCTAAATGAAAGGCAGGATTATGTAAATAAATATGTCTGCTAGACTTGCTGAGCTCAATTGGTATCATTTGGTATGTGCTGTGTATGTGATTATAGCCTGCCGTTTGTACTTTATAGTGTACTGTTTCGAGTATCCCAACCATATCTATCTATATTTGTGTATACACAAACACATTAAATTACCTGATTGTATAATACGCAGACATGTAACATAATCAACCCCCACCCCAAGACTTATTTAGAATTGTATAGCTTTAAAAACATGATCAGTCATGCCTAAGCATTATCTTTCAGATAAGATCATCTGTAAGAAGGTGACCTTAAATGCCCATTTTAGTATAAGAGAAAGTTCTACTATATTTAGAAATCCATGAGTATTACTGAAAGCAGCTGTGGTATCAGATGGAGCAATTACATTCTTGACAACACTTGAAAATATTATTGACTCACCTCATGTGATTTTATTATGTCAAAAAGATTATGCAAATACTTTTGACACGGTATCTTAATTTTCTGAAATTACTGAAGAGTATTTTTTTCATATTTGCTATCAAGTTCGACCACTTATTTAATAGGCAAGTGAACTCTGACAGGATTAATTATTCTTGAGTCTACATTAGCTTGAAATCTAATCTACATGATTGATTAAGGATTTGAAGCAGTGAACTTACAAAATCTGAGCTTCTTACAATGTGTGTTATAGGGGAATCCAAGCTTTAGCATAAAAGTCTTTGTTTACTAAACTGTCCAGAGTATTATATATCAATTACAATTCAAGTTTCAAATAATTATATATTGTATTTTTTCTAAATTTTCCTGCAAGCACAGTTGTACACTATTAATGATGATTGGATTATAATTTTGTCAAAATTCCTATTGAAGCAGAATAATCAGTAATGTACCAAGAATAATTTCACTACAGGAAATGTAAAATTTTATTTCATGTTCCTGTAAAAATCATAAAAGAGGCAAACCATATTTATAGCTAGCAATGCTGGACGAGATTTGATTACAATATTTGCACCACTTGCAATTTCCTGAAAATTTACTTAGATACTACGTCTTACCATTGTTTAAACTAACTACAGTTTGGCCTTATTCCGAGAATATATCAAGCAAAGATTCTGACACAGCATCAAAGACGAGAAAGGAGCATTCACATCTGTGATTAAGCAGATTTTTGTTAATAAGAACAGTTCACGTAGCCTTTATTTGCCATTGACACAAATACAACATTTCAGTCTTGTATGTCTTGTTTGAAATAATTGACAAACAAGTAATATATTTTCACCAAGTTAGCAAACACAGAAACATTATTTAACTAGCACTCCTAAGCACATATTAATGACGTGTTTTATGATAAATTCCCAGAGTTTTAGCTTTTACATAATTATGTAACTGAAAAAACTTTCCCCTTTTTTTTTCTTTTCTAGGTCCATTTTGAGTATTTGTCGCAGCAAGTATACAAGTAAAATGGGCGTCAAAACATTTACCCACAGTTCCCCAGCTCACAGCCAGGAGATGCTTGGAAAGCTGAACATGCTACGTAATGATGGACATTTCTGTGACATCACCATTCGTGTCCAAGATAAAATCTTCAGAGCACACAAGGTAGTTCTGGCAGCTTGCAGTGACTTCTTCCGTTCCAAATTGGTTGGCCAAGCAGAAGATGATAGCCAGAGTGTACTTGACTTGCATCACGTGACTGTGACTGGCTTTCTGCCTCTTCTGGAATACGCCTACACGGCAACATTGTCTATTAACACTGAAAACATTATTGATGTCTTGGCTGCTGCTAGCTATATGCAAATGTTCAGCGTTGCTAGCACCTGTTCTGAGTTTATGAAGTCAAGTATTTTATGGAACACGCCCAGTAGTCAGCAAGAAAAGGTGCTAGATACAGGCCAGGAAAACAGTGCAAACTGCAATTTTACATCACGGGATGGCAGTCTTTCTCCAGTTTCCTCGGAATGCAGTGTGGTAGAAAGAACCATACCTGTCTGCAGAGAATCGCGGCGGAAGCGTAAAAGCTATATTGTAATGTCCCCAGAAAGTCCACTTAAGTGTAACACCCAGACAAACTCCCCACAAGTTTTGACTACTTCAGCTTCCTATGCAGAGAGTAGAAGTCATCCTGTAGACTCTTCCTTATCTTTTCCTTGGACTTTTCCTTTTGGAATTGACCGAAGGCTCCAGTCAGAAAAAGTGAAACAAGTAGAAAATTCTCGGACTCTAGAAGTGCCTGGTCCCTCTGAAGCATCTAGAAGAATTTCCGATTATATGACGTGTGAGAGCACAAAAACCACTTCACCCCTGGTGATTGAAGAAGATGTGCGTGTAAAAGTGGAAAGGTTGAGTGATGAAGAAGTACATGAGGAAGTATCTCAGCCTGTTAGTGCATCCCAAAGTTCTTTGAGTGACCAGCAGACAGTCCCTGGGAGTGAACAAGTTCAGGAGGACCTTTTGATCAGTCCACAGTCGTCATCTATAGGTAGAATCACTTAAATCTATGTGTGTTTCATTGTTTCTTTATGTTCATTCTGAGTTTACAAGTGGTTCGCAAGAAATACCAGTGCCGTATCTTGTAAAAGTTGACTGTTTTCACTGTATTTCAGACAAAATGATTTGTCAAATTCATGTAATCCAGAAGTGTTCAATCTCCTTTCTTTCAATTTTAAACGTTATTTGACGTGCACATAAATAATTGCTTTGATTTGTGATATGTTAAACATTTTCCACAAGCCATTTTAGATACTTTCTGTAGAAAACAAGTTAAAAGTAATAAACCAGTCTACAATCTACACTAGAAGTTCTATTGAGTCAGTGGGCCTTATTTCCTGACGAGTTATTACACTTTGCACAGCAAGGCAAGAGAAGAGTTGTTCCTTCTGTTTTGAAACTCCCAAGAAGAAAACACCTAAATCAAAGAAATTTAGTTTTGTTGCTGCTTTGAGGAAGCAGGAAATAGTTGTAGTGGCAATGCCTCAGTAAAATTATATTGCCTTTTCTTGCATCGTATTTTGAATAGCTGTTATGTTAACAATAGATATTGGCTACGTTTCAGTTCAAGTTAAATTGTTTTGCCTTTTTTTTTAGCAGTTGTGAATTTTTGAATAGAAGAAAAACAAAGGTGAATGGTTTTTACAGTATTATTAGATACCCATATATCTAAACTGCCAGAAATATGACAGTATGGTTTGTCAATAAGAAAGGCAAAATTTATTTTCCTGCAGCCCTTGGAACAAAACTAGTTTACCAGACTAACGTAATCCAATCTATTACCATTCAACACATGGAAATGGGAGTTCAGGAAATAAATTTCCAGTGACATGTGGTTAGTCATACAGATTCATTATTGGAGCAGAGTAACATCTTAATTGTGTGAAATTAGGACATGACCTTTTTAATGACTTTTCAAGAAAAGAAATGGCTAAAATCAATTGCTAAGAGGGAAAGTATAGTCTTTAAGAAAACCTCCTCCCACAGAAGCCCCTGGAAAACTATACAAGTGCCCTAGACCTACATCAAGGATATGGACATCTTGTGGCAATGAAACTTGCCCTGCACACATTCCCCATTCCACCCCACAAAAATTGTTTATGTGCATGTGTTTTAACTGTGCTTTTTAATCGTTTATCTTCTTCAGTTGTGGGATTTTCCTCACTGTTATAGCTGAATGAGAAGGAGTTGAATTCTCATGAGGAAGATATCTTCCAATTCTGATTCAGGTTTTTTGTTCTATGAATGTTCCAAAGAAACCTCAGTGATCTGGAGCATAGTTTAGTATTCAGTTCTTTGCTATCTTTTTCATACTCATTCAATTTCTTGCTGGTTTTCTTAGGAGCTACACATGTCATCATCGAGTCTATTTTGGAGGTTTTGGACATGAATTTCTAGATTATTTAAATTGCCCTCCCTGAGACAATTTCCCTAGGACACTAATTATGCCCATGGAATTCTCCTTGCCCTGCCTAACATTTTGTTTTAAAGGAGTATTTTAATTAAAAAATGGAACACTTAAGTTTCTAAGCAAAAGGGCCTGCCTCAGTTTCATTCTTAATTTCTATAGGTGTCCATGGTTTTGGAGTGGACCTTTTAAGCAATTTTAGAAAACAAAACGATAGGTATTGGCTGCCCAGTTTTGTGGGTATGCCTGTCTGGAAAGATGACAAACATAAAATGGAGTCATATGGGGTATCCTTTCATGGAATGAGACTAGAAGGGGATGAAGGTAGCATCCTTGGTATGTAAATTAGAGTTTGGTGTGTCTCCCAGGGCAGCTATTGTAGCCCTTCTTAACTGGGTAGGTTAGAGCATCCACAGCATTTCTCAAAATATCAGATGAACCTATCGGGCCAGAAATATTGAGCACCATGTCTTATATCGTGATTGCTTACTTCACTGCATCTTCATTTGGAGGTATATTACAGTAATTTTAAAAGTATGATAGTCATTTTTAGAGTAGATAAGGTAAGAAGATGCAAATAGAAATTCATTAAAGAGCAAATTTATTTTGTTTCTGGTTAAAATAACACCAATTTCCATCATTGGTTTGTGATTTACATTTGATCAGAAAGTGTTTGCCAAATAATTAGAACAATTTAGATAGAATATAATGCACAATATTTTAACGCAGGAGATTTATAAACCAAAACAAGTTTTGATGATTTCCATTTTCTTTTATTTATACATAATACAAATAATAAACTTATAGATAATAAATATTTGATTTATTAAATCGTTTAAGTGTTGTCAGTAAGTAATTCTTCAAAATCATCATACTTTAAAAAAAATTGGCATATTAAGTAGAATTTCTTGTTGGGTGATTAAAAACACAATAGCCAGCTTTTTAAACTTACTTTCTCTTAAACCCCAGTGCATTAATAAACTATATAATGGAGGAAAATGACTACAGAAATCCATCTATGGAGCTCAGCCATAGCTTTTTAAATGAAGTTAATTTGTTAAGCAAAAGCTTGGAACAATGTTCTCACAGTAAACAAAAACCTTCCAAAATGCTTTTTATCAACAGAAACATTTTGATTTGTAAAACAATCAAAGATTATTTAATACACTGATATTATTGAATATATAGTTTACAAACACTTTATACTGTAAAACTAATATGGTATCCCAAAGTAAGGAAATCAGACATGCATTTCAAGTGTTTTTACCCAATCGTTCTTATCAAAACAGACCATCTCACCAAACATCTCAGACCCGCCTTATTTGTTACTATTATTTTTTTAAAAATCCATATACTTGAGTGGACCATCAGTGTTGATTAAAGGCATTTTGCATTTTTATGTTATATAGGTAGTGTGGTGAACAAAATGCCACTCTGCGTCTTTCCTGATCAGTTTGGCTGAATGTGTGCAAAAAAGAACGCAGGCTTTGGCCATGCCAGCTGAACTTTCTCATTTGCAGGAAGGCAGCAATGGGGTTCCAGCTGCAAAGCCATCAATATAGAGCTGGGACAAACAACCTGTTTGATTTTCATGCTCCTTTGTTCATACTAACAGTTTGCATTATTCTGTCTGAAGATGCAAGACCTTAAAAGTGGTATGAGTGTTGACAGTTTCCTGGGATATCAAATAGTTTTAGACAAGTTGCTGGTTGCATCCAAAAAAAAAATAAGGCCATTGATGAAAAGGACTCCTTCGTCAGCAGTAGTTTAGATAGAGTCCAAAAAGTAGCTGCAGTAAAAATTTAGCACCCCCAGTTTGTTTTTCCCCCACTTCTGATCCTTTTAGGGATACTCTTCCATGGGGATTAGTTTACTTCAATTTTTCGTAGGTCATTTGAGCCTTTTTTTTTTAGTGATGCATAAAAATGTTTCAAATGCTACATTTATTAGAGAGAAAAAGAGGGATTGGTCTTGCTTTACTGCATGGATACATGAACAGGAAAAAAAATTCACCCATCAGCTTGTCCCTCGGTGCATTGAGAATTTTAGCCATCACTAGGATGCACTTTATCTTCATTATATTAACATGAGTTGGAATGCCTTTACCATATAACTTCTAGATTGTTATTTGTTTGGTTGTTTTCATTTTATCACCAGCATTTAGCAGAAGGTTAGACCTGTTGACTGATATAGTCCCTTCCAATTCAGGCTTTATGATTTGAAAGTATATCTCCAACCCCATTCTCTTGGACCATATTATGCTGGCATCTCATTTACCCATAATTAAATTTAAAAGTCATCTGATAAGACCAGTGGTGGAATTCAGCCAGTTCACAGAAGTTCGGGAGAACCAGTTGTTAACTTTCTGAGCAGTTTGGTGAAGTGGTTTTTGGAAGAAATCGTTAGGGCAGAGAACCGGTTGTTAAATTTATTTGAATCTCACCACTGGATAAGACTTTATAAATACCATTTTGAGTGTAATTGGAGATATATGCATATTGTCTAGTCACTTTCAATTAGCACTGACAGTACCCTTAATATTTAAAATATAATATGCCGACATATGCCTTATGTTGTAAGGCTTTTGATTCATGTAGCAACATCTAGATGAACTTCAGAAAAGCTAAGCAAAGTCAAACCTGATAATCCATGAATTGAACCACCAGAAAATTCAAGATTCAAGGCTATATTGAGAGGTTAAAAAAAAATTCTGGAAGAGAGTCTTCTTGGTAACAGAAATTAAATGGTCTTGATTGTGAAGTGATCAAGATTCAAATTTGGCTCAAGGAAGCCGCCTTCTTTTTTAAATCTAAGATAATCTGCTGTAAACAGCGGTAGCTTCCCAGGGTCCGGCACAAGGATCGTCCCAATTGTGTGCCTTTGACAATCCTTTAAATGAAGGCGCCTATAACTGGAAACCACAATCATGTTTAGGAGACATTTATCTCATTACTGAACAACGATCCTTTCTTTCCCTCATTGTTTTCTAAACCAGTCAGATATTGATGGAGAACAATAGCATGTTACAGTTAAACAGAAGTCAGTGCCTTAAATTGATGCTCGTTTCTTTTTCGTAGATGTCGAACACTAAAAATAAACTTACCAGCCCTAATGGTTTTTCAGGGTCACACTGGAATCCTATACCCACAGGATTCTGTAAATATCCAGGTCACCACAGCTTTCAGTTTTTAAACACATTGAAATCCAAGTTATTTTAGCAGTTCCAAACAATATAAGTAGCCTAATATTGTGATTGTACTGACTCAGGAATAAATTCCAATGAATTTAATGGGACTTCTAGTTCTGTTGGTAGCCATGAGTTAATAACAAATGAAGCAAGTCCCGATTCCTTAGAAATAGCGGCAGAGTTCTGTCTCCTGGAAAACTGGATGTATGTGGTTTAAGATATCACACACTCCGAATCCAAAATAGTAATCTGCTTTGGAATGTGGTTTCCAGTAAATGACATGCCCAGTAAAAGACCTCCCAGGCTGTACAGGTAGTCCTCGACATACAACAGTTCATTTAGTGACCGTTCAAAGTTGACGACACTGAAAAATGTCACCTTTGCAGCATCCCCATGGTCATGTGATCAGAATTCAGCTGCTTGGCGACTGGTTCACATTTATGACTGTTGCTGTGTTCCAAGATCATGTTTTGCAACCTTGTGACAAGCAAAGTCAATGGGGAGATTGCCAGATTCACTTAACAACTGAAACTCATTTAACAGATGTCTCACAACAGAAATTTTGGGCTCAGTTGTGGTCGTAAGTCCAGGACAGTGGTGGGTTTCCAAATTTTTTCCTACTGATTCTGAGAGAGCGCTTCGCTCAAAATTCCACTACCGGTACACCAGAACCAATTCGAATCGGCTGAATACCACCTCTGGTCCAGGACTACTGTACTATATTGAGGGACTAATAATCTCACCACATTTAACAAATCCTCCTCCTGCACCTTTTCACTGTTCACGGTTTTGAAATGGCTTCAGTACAGATGAGTAGAAACACAATACTAATGAATGCTGCACATTTAACGGACAGCAAATCCTTGTCTTTTTTCCATTAATTTTGCTTTAGACACACTCAACTTCAGTTAGGACTCTTTGGGATGTACGGAGCTATAAGCAACACAAATCTGGAGAAAAGTTATCAGGAAGAATATGAGCTTTGCAATTATTTGATTTTGCCTCTGCATTATACTGTTTAGCCTTCCTTGGGCATTGTTTAAACAAACTGGCTTTAATTACAGTCTCCTGCCTCCATTTAATATGTATCTAAGCCGCCTGAAAAATCTCTTGAATTCATATATGCCAAATTTATTAAAGTTTGTTCTTTATAAATTATGCAGATTGCTTTACATCATTATCGTATTGTGTTATAACAGAATTCTTAAATATGGCAGCATATTTTACTAACTAGCATAACTAACTGTTGTTAGTGAAAAAGTTATGAGGATGAAAAAAAATAATTGCTATGGTTCCATTAAATTGTAACTTAATATGTATGATTTATTTAACTGCCCCTAGGTTCAATAGATGAAGGTGTCACTGAAGGATTACCAACACTCCAGAGTACTTCTGGTGGGAATATCCATGTGGAAGATGATGACCGGTATGTATAAATATAGTATACAAAGCATTCTGCAGAACAACCTTCTTCATTTTGTCTCTGTTATGGTTCCTAGAATTTCCAGCCAGTGGAGTAGTTGGCCATGCTATCAACAGTGCCAGGCTGGAGGAAAGTGATGTATAACACCTAAACTAGATCCCTGTAAATAGATTGCTGTGTTGAGTCATCTAAGATGGTGACAAACACGACATGTATCTCCTTTGAATTCAACCATCCCTGGAAAAATGCAGGATTTTCTAAACAAGTGGAATTCAGAGCCAGTAGCCAGTCATGAGATTGAAGATATGAGGTTCATGAACACAAAGCTCCAATGTTCACCATCCACACTGCCTGTCACCAGACTATTTTTTTACATTTTACATTCCTAAGCAGAACAAGGAAATTTTCAAGCTGGGATACTACTTAGACATAGAGTTTCCTAGGTGACCTTGAGGCAGTCATGGTTTCTGACAACCTAGCTTCCAAGAGAAGGAAGCTCAGGGTTGTGCTGTGGGGTCCTTGATGATCTCTGAGTTTGGTTCTTTTCTTACAGGCATTGAAGAAAACAACCAAGTCCAGAGAGCATCAAGCACCCCACAATCTAACTTCCTTTTCATGTACATGTTTGGGTTTTGTGCATATACCATGATGGATAACTTGGCTTGCAATACAACAAATACAGTTTTAGAGTGGTTAAAATCAGGATTAGCAGAACAGAGTAAATCTGAGCCTTTATGTAATCCAAATTAGGGACATACTTTCAATCAAGTAGATACCCACTTTTTAAAAATACAAGTGAACATCTACCCAAAAGATTTAGAGGTAGAAGAAGAAGAACATATCACAAGATTTAACGTGGCCGCTAAGTGGTATTTTAAAAAAGCAAAATTAAAAGCATAACACTCTTACGCAGCACTTGGATTGTTTAAACAACATTATCTGGAATAGATATAACTGTATAACATTTGTGCCCACAAAATATTTCTGACCTTTCCAAATGTACACCAGTTTAATCATTCAAGTATCAGCTGTTGAAATGATAACCAGAATTTTATACCAGGTTCACTGATGATATTATAATTGCAGCTCTTCATTTTCATACATTGGCCCATCTCTTTCCTCAAGACTTCCACCTTGTTTAAAATTACCTTTTTCAATCATTCAGAATTCAGTCATTTAATATGGTTTGGTAGACTTTTTTTTTATTATTGTTGCATTATTATCTGTTTGCAACAAGAAGTCACAACAGCCAGTTCTTTAATTGATATTGGCCTTTGTGCACATTAAGCTCTTCTCAAGAACCTAGGATGTCATAGGTTCGGTGTAATGTGTGGGTCCAAGCAGTGTGGTCTTTTGCAACTAACAGATGGAAAAATTATCCATGCACAGATTTTCTAAGTGCCATCCAAGATTTCTTGGTACGGCATCCAGTGTGCCACTAACCATTGGAACCACCACAGCTACCATAATCTTTCAACTTCATTTTTCATATCTTGATACTTTATGATCTCCAGTTCTTTGTCTTTGATCCTAATGTCTTCATTATTGTCTTTCTAAAATACGTTCATGTTGTATTTTGTACCCTTCACCTTTTTCCTCTTGGTCTGCTACTAAAAGAGTTCTTTATTTGCTTCTTCAGACTGGAGAATGTCCAATACCCTTATCAGCTCTATATTGCTCCTACAACCAGCAGCACAGAAAGACCTAGCCCAAATGGTCCTGACAGACCTTTTCAATGTCCAACTTGTGGTGTTCGATTCACCCGTATTCAGAACTTAAAACAGCACATGCTCATCCACTCAGGTAAGGATATCTGTTGGTCTACTTCCCAAAGGTATCATTTGAACAAGAGTCTATAAAGGTAGTCCTCATTTAGCAACTGCCTCGTTCAATGACAGTACACAGGTTTAGCAGCATGGCTCTGTAAAGTCAGACTGTAAGCACAGTTGTAACCACGGTCCCAGTTGTGGTTGCTAAATGAGGACTACTTGAATGTTTTGAAGCAATGTATGGCCCCTACTGCAAGAATGCAATAAAATGGGGGAAAAAACGGCCTTGATTTCTGGAAAGCTGAGAATTTAGCCTGGAAAGCAGAATGCTTCATATGAGTTTGTGGTTTTTTTTTTTCCCTAGAAATAAGAACATGGTAACAAATGCATCAGACCTGGTTTTAACCTTTATGTATTTCTCTTATTCTATTGAATCCTTGAATCCTGGCTTCATGCAATATAAGAAAGTGTTTTACATAAATATAAGATTTTCTCCCTTTTAAAAATTATAAAGGAGGTTATGTTTTTAACACAGATGAGTTAATAATTGTTCCAGATAAATATGACATATCTCCCCTAGTAGGCCTCTGTATGTGCCTCCGATTTATGCTTCATTCTTTTATTTTTAATAATTAACAAACTTTTAATGTATTTTTTGACTTTGATTGATACATCACTCCAATTGTGACAACTCTGAGTGGCTTACAGCCCCCGACCCAAGTCGGAATAAAATTAACAAAACCCATTAAACCAGAAATTACGATCAATAGGATGCACCACTGCTGGGCTTAACATGTTTTTGTCCATTCTTGCACTGAATAGATGTGCTTTCTCGAATGTAATAAGAGAACGGTGGTCTGAATAGCCTTTATCTTACTTGATACTCAGTTCACAGATTTAAATACTTAGTTTTGGGGAAATGGGATCCAGTGCTTGGAAGTTTGGACCGAACTTGTTTTTTAGAAGTTTACACAGCCTTGGTGCAAATAGGCCGACCCGTTGCCATTAGAAGCGGCTGGATTTTTATTCCCGATGCTTTTCAGTGGTGAAGATTTTCTGCTTATTCTTCTTCTCCGCAGGCATTAAACCATTTCAGTGCGACCGCTGTGGGAAAAAGTTCACCCGGGCTTACTCGCTAAAGATGCATCGCCTGAAGCACGAAGGTAAACGCTGTTTCCGGTGCCAGATATGTAGTGCCACTTTCACTTCCTTCGGGGAATATAAACACCACATGCGGGTTTCCCGGCACATTATCCGCAAGCCTCGGATTTACGAGTGCAAAACATGTGGCGCCATGTTCACCAACTCTGGAAATTTAATCGTTCATCTGAGGAGTCTGAACCATGAAGCGTCAGAGCTAGCAAACTACTTCCAGAGCAGGTGAGGTGCACAAAAAGAAAACGAAACTGTTAGGGCAACGTACCGTTATTTTTATCCCCCTAAACCCTCTTTTGTATAGGTAGTCCTCGACTTCACAACCATTTGCTTAGCGACCAAAGTTACAATAGCGTTGAAAAAAGTGACTTACCGTTGGTTAGGACCACTGCAGCATCCCCGGGGTCACGTGGTCAAAATTTGGGCGCTTGACATTCAGCATGTGTTTATAGTGGTCATACCATCCTGGGGGCCATTTGCAACCTTCCCAGTTGACTTCTGACAAGCAAAGGCAATGGGGAGAAGCCAGATTTGATTCACTTAACAGCTGCAGTGATTTGCATAACAAACATGGAGGAAAGGTCATAAAATCCAGCGTGACTCAAATAAACAGCCGCCTTGCTCTTAGCAAAGGAAATTCTGGTCCCAGTTGTGATTGTAAGTCAAGGACTACCTGTACTATTTCACCGCAACCTGTAGTGTCCTTTTCTGTCAGGTTGCCAAGTTTATTGCGGTCCTGGGCAGAACTCAGGTCGTTTTGTCCATAACGGCACCCTCAAGATGTGCTGGGTTCCATTTTGTGTAATCCGCAGCCAACTTGGTTGAGGCCGGAAATGGTCAGAAACTAAAATGAGCCCAGAACATTTATAGAATACCACGTTGCAGTTGGGGCCCTGCCTTGTGTCAAGTGTTTTAAAATATGACATTTATCTGTCAGTGTAGATCCGGATTTCAAGTAATCCAAAAAAAAAAAAAAAGTTGCTTTTAGATTGCTTTGCATTAATACCTTATTTTCCTTGCTTTGTTTTACCTGGACTATGCTCAGTAGAACTGAAAAGCCCGCCAATCATAGAAAAGATTCTTTTGCCCGTTTTAAATTTATCAGCTTTGTGTTAAATTGCCACCCAACCTTAAATTTATTCTTTTGTGAAGGAGGCTTTTGGTGCAGAAGCTTTAAAGTTGTTTATATATACCATGTAAATCTAACAGGCATCTCAATGCTAGGTTGTGCTGTTGTTTAAGTCGGGCCGTTCTCATTTCTTGGCAAAAGTAGATACCCTTCGCTTAGCTCTATTGCTGCAGTTAGCATCAACCTGCGTCTTGCTGACCAGTAACCTGTTTCTAACTTTTTGCCCCCCTTTTCAGTGACTTCCTAGTACCAGACTACTTAAACCAAGAACATGAAGAGACTCTTGGCCAGTACGAGCTAGGAGAGCATGGATTTGAAAGCAGCTCTTCTGTCCAAATGCCGGTTATTTCGCAGGTCTCATCGACGCAGAATTGCGAAAGCACTTTCCCGTTGGGTCCTCTGAGTGGGCTGTTAGAAAAGGAAGAAGACCTGCCAGAGCAGCCAAAAACCATCTCAAGCGCCGAGGCCGGCCGAGAGGAGCTCCCGAAGGCCGGGCTCTCATCTATCACGATCGAATAAGTCAAAAGTTTGATTTCGGGTTTTTGGATTTTTTTTTTCCGTCTTTTTGGAAAGTGCCTGTGTTTTGGTCTTGTACATTTTAATTTAATTTTCAGGAGGGGGCGGAGTGAATGTACCCCTTTCCATTTGATAAGCTATGCTGTTTAAAAGCTCTAAACTGCAACCAATGTCACACTATTCTTCACACCTTAAAACGGTCCCTTGTATGGAAGCATTTGAAAATGCAGAGGAAAAAGTTGGTCAGAATAAGATGGTTCCATTCGAAAGAGCAGCCAAGCACACACCAAGTGCAAAATTAGGCCTAACAACTTTCGGCATTGGTTTGCCACCCTAATTTCGCAGCACCTCTGGTTAAGGAAAAAGATATTGATGGCTGTTAAAGATTTGTTTTGACTACAGTATCCAGTTCAAGCAGTTAAATAACTAGTGTCGTAGATGTTTGATCATTTTGTGTTTTTGTTTTTGTTTTTTTTAGTTAGAAGGAATCACTTTTAGTCTTTCAGTTCTGTGGCATGCGCATCGTTAAAACCAGATGATTCATTGGCTTTGGCAAAACAGGTGGGGCGGAGTTTTGCTCACCTGTGCTGGCCATACCTTTTATAATCTTCTCGTGCAAATGGCCTTATCCAGAAACTTCATTTCCAGAAGTCCAGCTGTCAAGAAATCCTGCAAATTGGTTTGCTAGGAAAGTATAATGAGAAGTGAGTTAACAAAAGTCAAAAGCGCCTTGGCGCATTAATGTGCTCTTTTCAAGTTAGCCTGAATGTGTGTGCTATTTACTGCAATTTTATTAGCCTGTGGTTTTTTTTTTTTTAGGTAAAAAGAGCCATTTATTTTTCTTTAGAGGCCGAGTTTCAAATCAGTGAGAGTTGTTTACAAAAGACCTGTTTGCAATGATAAAATGTTCCTATTCTAAATTGTTTATATACCCTGGCCAAGCTGGTTTCATAAAAGCCATTACTCTGACTTCAAGTACAGGTCCAGCAAACAATCACCAAATTATTATTTCCCCTAAAAGGATTCTAAAGGCAACAAGGGGCATTTACAGGCCAGCAATTTTGGTTTTGTTGCCAGCATCTTATTGGTAAGTCTAAAATGATATGTAATATTTTATTCCCCTCGATTTGGGTTTGTTTAAACCATCTTTATTTTTTTTAAGGATGAGATTTATGAGGGGGACATAAATAATTCGAATTTCATGTTATCAGACTAAGAATATAGTAGAACACAATAAATGGGGGAAATGTTTAAATAATTGTAAAAGCTTTATGAAAAGTTTATGAAAAGCTTTGGAAGTAATAGTTCCAAAGAATTTTTTTTAAATTAGCAAATTACGGAATCAAAGGAGACTTACTTGTACTTCTCTGCAACTTCTTAAAGGGCTTGATATAATTATTAAAAAAGATTAAATTTAGAGTATTTTATGAGATAGGCGTAGATTTTTCTTCCAATGAATTTTAATAAAAAAATTAAGTCACTCTTCCAGATTGGTAAAGAACATGTTTTAGTAAGGGATATTTTCAGGTTGGAATGTTTCAGAATATTTATTAAGTAAAATAAATCTCATATCAGGAAAGAGGACATTGGCTACATTATACATACAGTGATTTTACTCATCTAGTAATTATTAAGCTATTTATTTTCTTCCATATATGTAAGATGAAAGCTATTTAGTCACACATTTCATTGAGAGAGTTGTCTTAACATCTAAATTAAAATACACCACTTTTTTGGGAGAGTGGAGGAATCACACTAACATATTAACTGCATTCCAAACAAAATAGATGAATATAAAATAAATACAATAAATATTAAGAAAGGGTTGCAAATTGGTTACCTCAGATCTAAACAGAATAGGAAGCAAATCAGTTTAATATAATAGACTTTAAAGCCTAGCAGGAATTGTGAGGTTATCTAACCTTGATCCGCAGAGCCCTTTTTTGACCTACACAGTGCATTTTGCCACCTACGAGATCAGTAATGGGGAGCAATTTGCTAGCACCGGTTGTATATTTTGTATATGCTCAGGCACACATGATGTATATTTAAAATACATTTCAAAAATTGAGTGCTTTTTGAAAATAACAGCAGAACAAGGTTGGCTTCCTGAAATGTAAAAGGTACATTTTACCTTACAGAAAAGTAGACATTTGTGTAATTCCTGTCCTATTATATTATAACACACACAAATTTCCATATCCTGGTACATTTTCAGGATTTTATAAAGCTCCGATCCAACTGGGGATTAGTCCATTTTTCTCTCGCCCTCAAAAGAGAAACCTTTCCTTACATAAGTATTTCCGATCATCAGAGCTATTTGTCAGTGAACAAACTCATTTTTTTTTTCAAGTTTCCCCCCTTTGGCTCGACATGTGAAGAAGGTAGACAGGATGACAGACATACTTTAGTGAGTAGCGGTCAAAGTGAAGCACGCAACAAGGAAAGTATTCGGAGTCTAAAAGCAGAGGGGGTATCAAGTCTTCAGCAACACACACGTTTAACTTGAAAATATAAACCCTGCTCTGTGCACAGCCTATTTTAAGCAAGCAGCGTGGCAAAGTGTTCCCAACTCAAGGAGCACCCATGAAAGTCTTGTTTAGGCCCTGAACATGTTGTATCCTGGCCAGCAGGGGCAGCAAATTGCGCTCCTCTCCTTAGCGACAGGCCCTCGGGTCAACTTATTATGGGTGATTTTCCCCTTCCATCCCAATTTGAATTTTCAAGGAGACCCTTGGCATCCCATCAAGATATGGCTACTGTCTTCCTTGTAGAGAACGACTCGGGTAACAGCTTCCAAATGGCCCAGTAGTGAACTTAAAAAGGTTTAAAAAGGCTTTAAAAGCTCTCTAGATTTTCATGGAATAGAACTCGTCTCAATTTAAGCTTCTTTTTTTCAAGATACTAAAGAGTTTTGTTTTTTTTCTCTTTGTGGACTGTGCCTGTCAGTAACAGGTGATTATTAGTAAAACAGGTTAGTATCGGTAATTTAGGCAACACCGTCCTTTAAAGTTGCTAGGACAGGTGCGTCAAATGTAGGCCGGATGCATCATGCCCCCCCCCCCCTGCCCGGTTTAACAAAGGGGGAGAAATTCCCGATCCATCATGTGAGGCCACAAGTTTGACACCCCTGTGCTAAGATACACGCTTGACTATTTATCCATCTGTAATGTGCTCTCAGAGTCCAATGTATACGATTCACGTTTTTGTACCAATGAATTGGGAGAAAGGCTTGTATTCCCATGGAAAGCATCTGTTCCCAAATTCAGTATGGAAAGAGATATATTTATTTAGTCCTATTTTCTGACTTCTCCCATGGGACAAAAGGAGGAGAGAAAAGCAGACAATTCCATTTTTTTCTTCAAGCTGTTATAAAATACCCATTTTGGGATTGCAAATATTCTTTCACCAGCTTCTTAAAACTTTTTTTTTTTAACCAGTTAATCTTTCCTCAGACTGACCAATTTCATGCTCCCAGTTCTAATGCAAATACAACAGTCAATGTCTTTAAGAATAGTTCTAGTTTTGGCACTTACCATTTGTCTGGAAAGTGTAAATGTGAATCTTTTTGTTTAAGTAACCAGTGCCGGTGTAGCAAAATATATAAATATATATATATATTTTATAAAAACTATAGTCCCTAGGCCCCAGGTCCCCAAAGAGATTAAAATTGTATTTTTTTAATAATGCAAAATTTTGAATAATGGCATTGGCCTGTTCGTTTGCTTTTCTTTTGTGGGGAAAGGGTTACTAATTTTTTTTCTCACCAGCCTAAAGATGGCAGAGGGCTAAATCTGAATCCTGGTATCTTAAAAGTCTACAGAACATGGCAACCAGGAGTATTTGGATAGCATTAAATGCAAACAAACTTTCCTTTCTTGCTTGCTGCTTTTCTGCAGATGACAAGGCTTTTCTGTTTTTTGTTTTTGTTTTAATAAAGGCAAAATGAAATATTGCTCATGATCTCAGACCATGTTAGGAAAAAAATTCCCGCCTAGGTCCTACTGTACTTTGCAAGTTATCATTGGGTGGCATGTAGGCAGGCTGATCAATAGAATCCAATTGGTATTGTTAAAAGATGCGGTTGTTTTTTAAAATGCAAAATGTGCTGTTTTTAAAGTTGGCTGTTTTTCTTTAAATTCTCCATATTGTATCAACCTATTCCAGCTGCTTTTTCTGGAGTATTTGGGGACCCCTGAAAAATGGATGGCACTGTTGTTCAATTTAATATATAATGCTGCATGTTGCTGGTTTATTCGAACTACAGCCCTAGAGAGTGTATTTCCTGGCCCAACATCTGCACACCTGTCTTGTCTCTGGGCTGTTACAAAAACCGTACAGGGAAGGAGATAAAGTTGTCGTTAGAAGACAGAATCAATTCCTAAAGGGCCATTCTAGCATGTGACTTTACTTACTTTCCCCTTTAACTGTGCCAGTCCCTGGTCACCAGCCACATCTCATTCAAACCACACACACACACACACCCCTCGGCTGTCTGTCTGTGCTGACCATAGCTAAGCTTTTTAGCATGTTGATTGACTTAATGGGAAGACAAATGTTTTGGGTTTTTTTTAAATGTTGAAATACACTTTACATTTTATATACTATATCTGGCTATTAGTATTTTTAAGGAACCCATAGTTCTTGGTGGCTATATATATATATATATATATATATATTTTTGTGACTTTTTGTAAACTAAAGTGCCGTTTCACTGTTACAATCATTTTTAGAGTTCTTGTAATCAATGTGAATATCATGGTTTTTTCAAGATTTGTTCTGAGCCTGTAGTGTTTGCTTTTGTGATTCTCTGTGTAATGTATATATTATGTATAGTTACCTTGTACTGAAATATTAGCTTGTTTGATATAAGATGAATATGTATTGGGTACCTTTTTTGCTAGCCTGGTTGTTTAAACTTTAAAAAAAAAAGCCTTCAAAATTTTGAAAAACGATTGATCCCATTATAAGACAAAAATTGAGCAGAAAGAAAAACTAGTTTTGAGTGTCTTTGAATAGAAACACAATGCGAAGATTTTTCATTAAAACATTAATGTTTTACGGAGTAAGTATTTCTGTCCTGCAGCATTATTTCTTCGTCATGTCACAGCTGTTTTTCAGTAAGAAAAAGGAGTACCTAGGCTTCCTATAAGATTGGAAAATTCTTGTATTTGCAAAGAGGTTTATGGCATTAAGGCCAGCTTGCCATTGCTCTAAGTATTATTTCTCAACCTTGGCAACTTTAAGATGTGCAAACTTCAACTCCCAGAATTCCCCAGGCAGCATGTTTGGAATCAAGGACTCTGGGTTGTCAAATTATCCAAATTAGCATCTCTTTAGGATACCAGTCCTTTATACCTATGGCCTAGAGTCTCTTTGTTGTAGTGGCTGAAGCATCAAAAGCTAGAAACACAGAGACCATGAGTTTTAGTCCCAATTTTGGCATGAAGCCAACTGAGTGACCTTGGGCCGGTCACTTTTTCTTAGCCCTGGGAAGGAAGCAATGACAACCATTTCTGAAAAAACTTGCTCAGAAATCTACAGGATCTGTTCCAGGCCGTGTCCAGGAGTCAACATTGATTCAAAGGAACGGGGTGTGGGGGGGATCGGTTACCCAAACTTGCTTGCTTCTGAGTAAATTTACATAGAATTGGACTATGTAGCAATAGTTTTATTCAGTCTCCTGTTTACTCTTTTTGAGTAGGCATATCTCAGAATTTTTCTTAAATGTGAAACCAAATTTGTTTTTTTAATTATCAGTTGAAAGCAAGAATCAGTTGGGTTTAGCAGTTAAAGCATCGTTAGAAAATAGAAAATTGGAAAGTCTCCAACTTTAGGTAGAAAGCTGACTGGGTGACTTTGGGCCAATCACCAGGAGATGGTAAGTTCTAGTTCCATCTTAGACATGAAAGTTGGCTGGGTGACTTTGGGCCAATCCTTAGGAGATAATAAATTCTAGTCCCACCTTAAACATGAAAGCCAGCTGGGGGACTTTGGACTTTGGACCAATCACCAGCAGATTGTAAGTTTTAGTCCACATGAAAGCCAACTGGGGGACTTTGGGCCAATCCCTCTCTCTCCGCCCGACCAATCTTATAGGCTTGTTTATTGTGGGGAAAATAGGAGAAAGGCATATTACGTTTGTCACCTTGAGTTATTGATAAACAATAATAAAGGTAGGATGAAAAATCAAACAAATACACATTTAGCCTTTCTAAGTGACCTCATGGCAATACTGTCAAAATGGCAGCTTTCACCCAGTCCCAAGGGCCAGCATTTAAGCATGTTCGTTCCAAACTAACGACTCTTGGTTTCATTTAATTAGTCCAGATTTTAAAACAGCCAGAAACTCGAATTTGGAAAGGCACTTCTGCAAACTGGTTGCTTCCCAGCCAGACCTTTTGCTGCTGCTGCTGCTGCTGCTTTCGTGAACTGCTCTGGACAGAGATGAGCTTGTTCTATTCTGAGATTCCAGAGCCGCGTGTAAATCATCCCCGGGGATACCTTTCTCCCCCTGGGCCTCTTCCCCCACAACCCCAAGATTTAATAACAGCCCAGTATTCTGCGAGCCCCATCGAAAGCACAAGTCCTCCATATGCAGCCAAGATACTTGAAAGCTTGTCAACAAGAGCAACCATCACACTTAAACAGCTGATTTAGACAAGCACAAAAGCACATGCCAAGCCTGGCCACAAAGTGCTTTTAATTACACACACACACACACACCCCTTCCAATAACTTGGCAAACCTTCCCCAGCATCACCTTCATCTAAACGTCTGCCTTTTATAGTCTTGGAGGAGACTCTTCATGTCTCTCTCTCTCTCTCTCTCTCTCTCCTCCCTCCTTGCTTTCTC
Organism: Pseudonaja textilis; assembly: GCF_900518735.1. Next base: position 2,708,869 of record NW_020769350.1, on the reverse strand, counting down.
CTCCTATCCCAGAATGCAGGATTTGATCACCGTCCAACTGACTCCTTCTCCTTATCTCAGCTATTCGCAGTTGAGAAGAGTCGACCTGGAAAACATGCTCGTCTCCTGAGCTTAATTTGCCTGCATCCGTAGAACGGCACGATGCAGCAAACACACATTCCTGGTTCGTGATTAGACATGGAAAGAGAAACCTAGGCGGCAGATTCAGAAAGTTAAGTGCTGCCACCTGCGTATTTATAAACATTTTACAGGCCTTCGCCTTAAGTAAAGATGTCAAAGAATCAGTTGAGCTAGAAATCTTCCTGAAAGTCAAGGATTTTATCAAGACGTCGGCTATAACAGCTGTGCCAGGCCTTGCCTTCTCTTTCCATTCACTGTCCCTAGAGTGTAGCCAAGAATTGGCCAGCATGGCCTTTTTTTGAGACCAGATATTGGGAAACTTATTTTTAATTACGAGATGTTCAGGAGTGGGATTCAAAACTCCCAAGCAATAGGTTCACTGCCTCCCAGTTTGGAGCCTTGGCCTAAGCATTCAGGAACATGGATCTTGCTCCTTATTTCCAAGACAGCTTAGAAAGACCAAGCACCAATGGGAGCTAATTTAGAGACCGTTTGCTCACTGAAGGATCACTGAAGGTAATGGCAAGCATCCTACATTTCCTATAAGAGTGCCAAGTGGAGAGCTGATCTCTCTTTGCAAGGCCACTTCACCTTATGCCAAGGGTTTGCGTTGGATGAATAACTGCAATTGTTTATAAAGCCAGCAATCATGCTAATGGGCAATGCCAAAATGAGTGCAGAATTGCGAGCAGTTGCAAAGATAGGCTCATGGCTGAACATCCTCACAGCGGCACACGCACGCACAGCTTCCCGACTTGCACACATTCTCAGACCTGTTCTCTCTCTCTCTCTCTCTCTCTCTCACACACACACACACAGAGAGAGAGAGAGAGAGAGAGAGAGGAGCTTCTCGATTTATTATTGCTGTCCGTGGAAAAACAGCTGGCCTGGTTTATTCCTATAACAGCAGAAGATTTAAAGAGAAAACCTGGAAGACATTTTCTGGCTGCAACTAGGCAGGAGAGATAGTCCTTGAACACGATGGTCCTAAATCTCCCAGCCAGATCTGCTCTTGGCCATGATAAAGACAGTAAACATCAGCACAAGAGATGCTGAGCAGAGTGTTCAACCTTTTAGCCTGTTCTGGGTTAAATATATATGTCCAGAAGTGTTGACATGTCACAAACATACACACTGACCTCAGAGCTGTGGCCATGTCAGCCAAGGTCTATTAGTGTTTTTTATTTCATTTAGCAACTAAATTATGGTGCTACTCAAATCCAAACTCCCATGTTACTGCTTCAGGCTGCTGTGCTATTCCTGGGTAGAGCCAGCTCTGCCATTAGGGAGAATGGTGCACTTCTCTCAAGGAGATCGCAGTAGCACTCAGACTTATATACCGCTTCACAATGCTTTACAGCCTTCTCTAAGTGGTTTACAGAGTCAGCCTCTTGCCCCCAACAATCTGGTTTCTCATTTTACCCACCTTGGAAGGATGGAAGGCTGAGTCAACCTTGAG
>NW_020769350.1:2591069-2707280 GCF_900518735.1 Pseudonaja textilis | reverse complement strand
TCATTTTACCCACCTTGGAAGGATGGAAGGCTGAGTCAACCTTGAGCTGGTATGGATGGATGGATGGATTGATCGATGGGTAGCGGGAATGGGAGGGAGGGAGGGAGGGAGGGAGGGAGGAAGGAAGGAAGGAAGGAAGGAAGGAAGGAAGGAAGGAAGGAAGGAAGGAAGGAAGGAAGGAAGGAAGGAAAGTACCTATAGCACTCAGACTTATATATCACTTCACAGTGTTTTCCAGCCCTCTCTAAGCGGTTTAGAGTCAGCCTCTTGCTCCCAACAATCTGGCTCCTCATTTTATCCACCTCGGAAAGACGGAAGGCTGAGTCAACGTGGAGCCTAGTGAGGTTTGATCTGCCAAATTGCAGGTGCTCTGTGATGGGGAAGGAACAGGAGAAGAAACTGTTCAGGTCCCTTCTCTGTTTTCCCTGAACTTCAAGTACTCTGCCTTCCATCTCTAAAAAGAAGGTGCTTCTCAGCTGAAGATGCTGAGAAGGGTTAAAGTAAGATTCAAGTAACAAAGAGAAGGACCCGGAGTGATATGAAAGCAGTCTTCCAATATTCGCGATTCTGTCCCAAATATGCTTTTCCCAAAGGCAACTGGATTTTTAATTTTTCCTTGAAGGCATTTCACTTCTCACCAAAGATGTTTCTTCCATTCTGAACTGTTTGAACTTCTTGGATGAGAAGCAAAACATCTTCAAGGAAAAACAACATCCAGGTGCCTTTTGAAAAAGCACTTTTGGGACAACTGGATGACTGAGACTCTAAACAGATATCGGAGAGTCTGTCACAAAGAAGAGGGGACAATCTATTCTTCAAAGCGCCTGAGGGCAAAACAAGAAGTAAGAGATGGAACATAATCAAAGAGAGATCCAATCTAGAACTAAGGAGAAATTTCCTGACGATGGGAATAATTCATCAGTGGAATGGCTTGCTTCAGAAGTTGTGAGTGCTCCAACACTGGAGTTTTTTAAGAAGAGATTGGAAAATCTTTTGTCTGGAATGGTATCAGGTTTCCTGCTTGGAAAAGAGGGTTGACAACTTAAACCCAAATTGCTGAAAATGTAAACAAGTGCAAGGTACCTTTTTCCATGTCTGGTGGCTATGCCCGGAAATTAAAAAATACTGGATCAAAATACAAAAATGGTTAAATGAAATCACCTACTGTCGAATAGAATTGAAGCCTGAATTGTTTTTCCTGGGGATCATTAAGGGAAAATACCCCCCAAAGATCTTGATTATGCATATTATCACGGCAGCGAGAATTACACTAGCACAAGCTAGCAGCCCATCCCTACCTACACCAGGGATCCCCAACCCCTGGTTTGTGGACCGGCAGGGGGCATGGCATACCAGGAAACCATGCAAACAAGCAAAGCCCCATCCACAGGATGCAGGCAGCACATTAAACTATGTCTTCTCCAGTCCTGGAAAACTTGTCTCCAGATTCCTGATGCCCAAAAGATTGGGGACCACTGTCCTATACCATTTCAGACAAATGACTGTCCAGTCTGTTTTTAAAGGCCCTTGCCATAGTGATGGTAATCTCAAATATATGTATGTATGTATGTATGTATGTATGTATGTATGTATGGCATTCAGCTTTGTTTGGGTATTTTCCCACGTACATGTAAGTACCCGCGAAAACTTAAGAAATATATATATATATATATATGTATGTATGTATGTATATATATATATATAATTTTTAAAAACAAATATACACATACAAAACATAAAAATATAAAACCACCTTCCATTTTATATACTGTACATACAGTGTGTCAGTTGGTTACGTATCTTTTGTGCTATCCTTTTGTGAGTCATTTACTGACAATTTATATCAATCTTCACATTGTCAAACTAACATATGCCTATATACAGTATTTATCAGTTATTAATCATCCATGACTAAACTATTTATTACATCGTTTTATACGAGATGTTCCAAGTTTTGTCTTAAAATGTGTGTTATACTTTCAACCAGTGGTTATATCTATCTATCTTATGTTTTATATCAATCTATTAAATTTCTATCACAAAATTATCTAGTCTATTACATTACCATGCCTTTTTATCCAACCATTGATAAAACAAATCCCATCTCATATAAAATTGCTTGTCTTCTTGTTCTCTAATTTCAAATGTCACTTTACTCATTTCAGCACAGTCCAGTGATGGTAATCTCAAAACACCTGATTTGAGTAATACTCTTCTTCTTCTTCCTAGCGTATTCCCGCAGGTATAGAGTCCGCTTTTCGAATCATTGAACACCACTTTGCACAGTCAGCTGCATCTCCAAGGTAGAGGCCATGGCTTGCATATCTTTGTTGATAGTGTCTTGCCATCTCTGTTTTGGGCACCTGCAAGGTCGCCGACCATTGACTTCTCGTTGGTAGGCAGTCTTTGCAACGGTGGAAGGTGCTGCTCTCAGGACACATCCATACCAGCGGAGTTGGCCTTCTCTCATCTTCTCTATAATTGGCGCCACCCCAAAATGCTGTCAAATGTTGTCATTCATGATGTGGTCAAGAAGGGAGATGCCCGATATCCAATGGAGCATTTGCATTTCCATGGCATGGAGATAGCTTTTGGTCCCTGTTGTTGCTGCCCAGCATTCAGTGCCATACAGTGCAATAGGGCAGATGGTTGTCTTGTCAATCTTAGATTTAAGACAGGTTGGCATTCATCTGTCACATTACACACCAGTGAGTTCTTGCCAGTTCATCCAACTTTCCAATCCGTTCACCTTTGTTCTCACCTCACCATTGATATTGCCATTGTCTTGGAGGTGGAATCTCCGATACCGTAAAATATCCACCTTGGGTAAGGCTGTTCCTAACTAAAACCAACTATAAATTTCTGATTTAGGTCTAATGTTTGGCTCATTAGGACTCTTCCGATGCACTATCTCCACCTGCCTGCATCTTAACACCCCAACCCCCAAAAAAATGTTGGCTGTATTTTTGAAGGAACTTCTGTACGTTTTATGGGCTGGAGGGACAGGAGGGAGAGGAAGAAGACAGTAATAGTAGGGGGAGAAATATCAATGCAAGGTGAATGAGTGAAACACTTACGGAAAAACGTCCTAGGTTTGTCGCCTCCACTGAACACACAAACACAGTCTGGACACCCACCTGCCCCCTTGTTATTATGATCTCTCCCCAGTTTTGGCCCCCACCACTCCCTTCTCTCAAATTACAGGGTGGGCTGCTTTGTCTGGGATTTTTGGGGGGTTCTGCTTTCTTGTCAGCAGATGCTCAGTGGCAGCCGTGTGCCAAAACACCCTCCCCGTGGCTATTAAAACCATCTGCTCATTCCAGATGTTCTATCCTCTCATGGTTTGTTAAAATCTCCAGAAATCTTCTGGACGGGTGAGACACTTGCTGATTGCAGACGCTGCCCAAGGAAAAAAAAGAAAGGGAGGAAGAACAAGTCTGATCCATAATCCACAAAGTTGGAAAATGGCTCTAGCAAGAACTAGAGAAAAATGGAGAATGTACCAGAGAGGCTGAGTTCTCTCTTCCTATTTTCCTCTGCAGCTTTGTTTCCAACGAGTATTTTGGCAGAAGCCTACCGGTTTTCCTGAATCTCTTGGCTTGAATGCAAGCTTGAACAGCTGAGGTGCCTAACAACTCAATCCTCATTGGATTAAGCCACTGGATGCTAACTAGAAGGATCTAAAGCAACCTCCAGATTAATCTAAGATCTATGGCCGTGATGGCAAACCACAGGTGGCATGCAGAGCCATCTGTGCAGCACGCGAGCCCCAACTAAACTTACTTGCGCTGTGCATGCATGCAACTCCAAGCTGATTTTCGGCCCGTTTGAGGCAGTTTTCGGCCTCCCAGAGGCTCAAGGGAAGCCTCTGCAGCCTCAGGAGGCCAAAAAAACGGGCCTTCCAGAACTACCAGAAGTGCCCATTTTCAGCCTCCAGAGGGCCTCTGGTGCCCAGGGGAGGCCATTTTGCCCCCCTGGGGGCTCGAGGGAAGCCTCTGCATAGGGGAGGCAGGGTGCATTGCATTGTGGGTGCCAGCAGGCACGTGCACTATCATGTGTGTGCGCTCTTTCGGCACACCACAAGGTTCACCATCACTAATCTATTGTATAGATCTATAGATAAGTTTCATGGAGTTCATGAATTTGGATGGAAACAACTACCATTTCCCTAATCTCCAACTGAAAATTAGCTTTTCATTCACTAATGAAGGTATGCCACCAAATAATTTATGACCTCTAGGTTCCAAAAATGTTAAGTACAGTAAATCCCGTTGATAACATACCCCAAAACAGAAAAACCAGAATATATTTGGTTTTGCACAGGACTGTTTTTTCCTCCAAACGTGTAATCAATAATGGTCAACCCAGTTTGCATTTTAGAGGTTGTTTTGTACCTAAATATCTATGCAAGCTGCTAACCTTAACATTCTAAAAATGCTAATGGATAAAACATAATGGATATTATATTACATTTTGGTTATGTTTAATGTTAACTGTACTGGAACATAAATGATTTCCTTTGTAACATGTACAATCTGCATTTGTGTGTTTTATTTTATGCATTTAAATACTTTTTCTGTGACGGGGTCTGTGTGCCTCACCAAATTCTCAGAGGAGATGTTGATGTAAAAAGGTTAAAAATCTCGGTGCAGAGCATGGAAGTCTAATTGCAATATTGCTCATAAGGCATACTTATTCCACTGTACAGATCCAAATCCATGGTCAGCTTTGGATCATAGATTTGTCCTCTTGTGCAATATAAGTCACGTTCACTGATATTGCTAAATTGCTAAAAAAAAAGAAGTCCTCTTTTAATAATTACTTCAGATTACCCTTTTTCATAAAATAACTCATGTAGAAAAGAAAGCTTTAGCACTGTGATGGCAAACGTATGGCATGCATGCCACAGGTGGCGTGTAGAGCCATTTGTGCCGACATGTGAGGTGCAAGCAAACTTACCTCAGTGCGTGCTTCACAGCTGATTTTTGGTGGGTTTGAGGACTTTTTTGGCCTCCCAAAGGCTTGAGGAAGGCTTCTGCAGGTTTTTCAGGCTGAAAATTAGCCCTGTTTCATCACTTCCTGTTTTTCCCGAAAATACCAGAAGGGCTAGTTTTCAGCCTGCAGAAGCCTGCAGAAGCCTTCCTCAAGCCTTTGGGAGGCCGAAAAAGCCCTCAAACCCACCAAAAATCAGCTGTGGGGCGCAGTGCAGGTAAGGGGGAGGCGGGGGTGAGTGGGTGGGGATTGCACGTGCATGTGTAGGGGGCGTGGAGGGGCGCATTGCCTTCTGGGTGCTGGCACACGAGTGTGAGAGTGCAAGAGCATGCACAATTTTTGGCACAGGAGCCCAAAAAGGTTAGCCACCAGTGCTTTAGCATGTATGCTGAATAATAGCAATAGCACTTATATTCTGCCTCACAGTGCTTTCCAGTCATCTTTAAGCGGTTTACAGAGTCAGCATGTTGCCCCCAACAATCCAGGTCCTCATTTTACCCACCTTGGAAGGATGGAAGGCTGAGTCACTATATTGACAAATCATATGCAGTTTTCCTATTATTTCATAAGTGCTGAAATTGTACCGGTAGTCCTGCACTCTAACCACTGCACTACCTGGGGGAGTGAGGTGGGATAGAAAAGCGAACAGAAATTACTAAATTTGTAACAATTAAAAAATACAGAATATTGAGTGAGAGTGGAAAAGCTGAACAACTAAGGGACAGCAGAAAACGTAATCTTATCTAGGAAAGTTAACTGAGAAGACAGTTCTAAATAGCTGCAGAAGCAGAAGTCAAATCTGCCAACGGTGAAGAATTCAGTTGTTTTAACTGTGATGATATTGCCTTCAAGTGTCTCCACATTCACTTCCCCAAATCACTCAAAGTAGAAAGGCTTGGCTAAAAACCCACAAATCAAGAATATGCTATTGGACCCAGCATAGCAATTCTTGTTTTCAGTGGTCTTTGACAGGAGGAAAGGGTAGTTAGCAAGAGAGAAATTTCCTGACAGAACAATTAATCAGTGGAAAGAGTTACCTCCACAAGTTGTGTTTTTCTATTCTATTATTGTCAGAGAGGAAAAGAATGAAGTTAGTTTGTTTCTTTGATTTTGCAGTTCTTAGAATGATTGTGCTTGCAAACTGATTCCCTACTGGCTTTGCTGGCTAGGGATCACGTGTGGCAATCTCCCAGACATTGGGAGGTTGCCAGGGGAAGGAAAGGTTGGAGTCCATCACCAAGTTGTCCACAGTCTCCCATCCAACTTCCAGCCCAGCAGCCGTTCCCACCATCCTTCAAATTGTGATTATGAGGATCATTTAGGCTTTACACAGCTTGGGTTCGCATTTGCCAGCATTCCTGTGAACAAGTGTCCAGAGACAACATCTGACCATTGGCTGCCATTTGGTGGTTTATTCTTGCTGGAAGTCAGCTGCCCAACAGCAGGGCTGGCCGTGAGGTGACCTGTCCCAAGGAGCACACAAAGATCTCTCTTCTTTTCCACACCCCTAGTGTCCTCTGTCAAAGCCCCCACTAGACTGAGAAGAGGCTGAGGCTTTTTCGGTGTAAGCATTTAAATGTTGCTTGTTGTCATGAAAGTCTATAAAGATTTTCAGTCAACCAGGTCATGGTTGTCCCCAAAGGTGCTTTTTTAGGACGCAACTGGATTTTCTTGGACATGGAGCCAATGGTCATGAAGTTGTGATTCCGTTTTGCAGGTCCTTCCTCACAATAAACAACAGGCGGTAGCGTGTGGTCCAGAGGGATATGTGACCTGAAGTCTCCCATGCTGAATGAAACTTCTTTTTCTAAACAACAACAACGCAGCAACAATAACAAAGATTTGTGAGGGATCTGCAAGGCACCATGCCAAGCAAGGAAAACTATGATCTGAAGCGAAATGCAGCGGTCTATTAGTCTACATGCCCAGAAAATGACCCCTCACTCAAACAGTCCAATTACAATATTGTTGTGTCTCAAAGCAAGCTAAGGGGATTAAAATATTACTTTCCCCCTTTTCTTTTCTCTTTACCCAAAGCGATAGAAAGCTGTAATGCAAATCTCTCTCGCCCTGCAATCCATCAGTTCCGTCTGTTTCCCACATTTTAAACCATTACATCACAACCACAGTAGGTTTTGGGTTTCAAGCTGAGAGGGCCACCGGAGAGACCATCTGGCAAACCTCACCGTCAGTGACAACAATGGCTAGCTTCTAAGCAGGTCTTCCTGACCTTTTCAGATGTCTGGCCCTCTTGAGAACCTGCTCCAAAATGGATGCTGAAGTAGGTTGCCTGTCCAGCAAATGGCTGTCCTTAGGGAAGAAAGGCAGTTGGGATAATGGATTGTTTCCTCTCTGCTGCTGTCTGAGCTTACTGGGGGTTTTCTTTTCTTTTTTTTTTGCAGACTTTTCCTTATCCAAATGAGATAACATCATCAGTTAGCACTGATCAACACAGGGGTATCTAACTGGTAACACATGGACTGGATTCAACAGGTTCTGACCAGTTCTAGAGAACTGATAGTGGAAATTTTGAGTAGTTCAGAGAACCGGCAAATACCACCTCTGACTGGCCCTGCCCCCATCTATTCTCTGCCTCCGGAATCCCAGCTGATCGGCTGGGTCTTCTTTGGTTGCCCTGCACAGGAGAACGGAGCTGGGAAGCGGGTTAGGGGGGTGGGAAGGGTGGGAAGGGAACGGGGATTTTGTGGTATCCTTCCCCCGCCACGCCCACCAAGCCATGCCCAGCACGCCATGCCACGTCTACCAAGCCATGTCCACAGAACCGGTAGTAACAAAATTTTGAATCCCACCACTGCTGGAGTTGTTAAATGGGCCTTGTGTTTTTTTCAGTGAATTTGGCTTCTTCCCTTGAGTTTGCTTGCCCGAAACCAGCTGGGAAAATTGCAAATGTCAATCATTTCACCCTGAGATATTGCAACTGTCCTAAATACATTAGGATGGGGATTGGGGATTTTGCAGTAACCTTCCGCCAGGAGCGGGGAGGGAATGGAGATTTTACAGTATCCTTCCCCTGCAAACGCCCACCAAGCCAAGCCAAGCCAAGCCAAGCCACACCAAGCCACGCCCACAGAACCGGTAGTAAAAATATTTGAATCCCACCACTGACTGGATGCGTCACATGCAGGCCACGCCCACACCAGCTCTGCGAATGGGAAAGTCGACATGAAATGTCACATGACCAAAACCTGATGTGGTGAGTTTGACACCCATGAATTGTTAGCACCTAGCACTAGAGCTGGGGAATTCTGGGAGTTGAAGTCCACAAGTCTTAAAGATGCCAAGATTGGACGTCTAAGACACGCACACATTAGTACAATCCAGATGCTTTCCAGACATGATAATTTTAGGCCACCCTAGGTGGGGATGATGGGAAGTGTTAGCACAATTCTGGGGTGCTCCTTTCCTCAAGGCCAGCAGTCCTCCGACTCCGCTGTTGTCTACACACTCCCAAAACACCACACATCTTCCGCTTTTCTGTTACGGTGTGTTTGGCCTTTCCCTGAGTGTGAGCAACCGATCGCCTGCTTCCAGCTTCAAGTTCATGAAAGGGAAGGGCTGGTTTTGTTCTCCCATTTCATTCCCCCATCATTTTTTAAGTGCTAAAAAAAAATCCTAGCAACTAAAATGGATTCAAAATGTGAAAAATGAAACAGCCGCTATCAGCTTCCTCAGGCACAAAGCCAGAAGAACTTGCCAGAGTCCACATGGGTTTGAAAATTAATGAGAATTGATGTCTTCTGCATATTAAAACCAAAAACTATTTTCTTTCTTTATCTTTTTCTCTTAATCTTTTTTCCTTTCTTTCTTTCTTTCTTTCTTTCTTTCCTCTCTCTCTCTGTCTCTTTCTTTCTTTCTTTCTTTCTTTCTTTCTTTCTTTCTCTTCCTTTCTCTCTCTCTTTTCTCTCTTTTTCTTTCTTTCTCTCTTTTCTTTCTCTCTCTCTTCCTTTCCTCTCTCTCTGTCTTTCTCTTTTTTCTTTTCTTCTCTCTCTCTCTCTCTCTCTTTCTTTTTCTTTCTTCTGGCAGGAGACATGCCAACTTGATGATTTCATCGCCAGGGCAGGCTGTGTCAAACTGGTGGGATTAAAACGTAAAGGAAATCAACCTTGGAATGCAGTCAAAAAATAAAAAAAGTAAGAGAACGCAGCAGCACAAAACCAAGAATCAATTGCAATTAAGAAAGGCAGATCTTTAGAACTTCAGGGGTTAGAAAATGGCCACCTTTCAAATCACCCCATTTCCCTGTGTCTCAAGTAACACCCTTTCAGTCCCCACTTCTTCAGTGTGATACTCAAAGCAATTTAATACTTGTTTTTCTAGATCTGTTCCAGTGAACACACTTGTCTTTATTTCTCTTGGCAAAATAATGTCTCCATGCTCAAAGCCAACAGAACATCTGATTTGTAACTTGAGATATACGTACATACATACATACATACACATATGCCACCCTTTTCTACTTCATAAAGTCCCTTGAAAATGTACAATTTTGTTAAATTCTTTCTACACAAAAAAAGAAAGCACCCTTTCTTGTTTCTTTCACTACAGTATAAGCAATAATGCCATTCTGGCCAAGATGTAAAGCATTTAATGCAGCTTTCTCTAAGTTGGTGCTTACCCCAATATATCAAATACTACATTCCAGAATTCCCAACCAGAAAGGAAGTTAATTTCAGTACAGATTGGGAAGGATTGATCTAAATGAGCCACGGTGGTGCAGTGGTTAGAAGTGCAGTACTGAAGGCTACTTCTGCTGACTGCCGGCTGACTGCAATTTGGCAGGTCGAGTCTTACCAGGCTCAAGGTTGACTCAGCTTTCCATCCTTCCGAGGTGGGTAAGATGAAGGCCCAGATTGTTGGGGGCAAGAGGCTGACTCTGTAAACCACTTAGAGAGAGGGCTGTAAAGCATTGTGAAGTGGTATATAAGTCTAAGTGCTATTGCTATTGCCAAATTCACCAGCAGTAGTCAGTTTACCTTCTGTAAAGCTATCAACTTTGCTGAATGTCTGTGGAGATTCTCAGTCATCCAGGTCATGGTTGTCCTTAAAGGTGCTTTTTCAAGAGGCAACTGGATCAGAAAGTACAGCTGTCTTTTGAGAAAACATCTTCAGAACTATCAACTTTGCTGTCCAAATTTACCTAACATGAACCAATTCATGTAAATAAACACTCAAAAGCAAGAAATTTTCACCAGATAAATAACCCTTCCTCATATCATCTGATAGAATGAAAGCAACGAAGTATCTTGGGAAATGAAGACCCTTTTAATCAAAGAGTTTGGAAGAAGATTTTCTCCTTTTTTGCTTCCTTTCTTGTAAATCGCTCTCAGCTATTCTGGAAGGAAAAATATAGCCCTACAATGAAGAAACCAACATAAACTAAATTGATACAGACAATATTTTGGAACTCTTCTAAGGTCCCTGGTGATATTTCCTGCTAAAAGGATCACATATCTGATGGATTGGAAGGACCTTGAAAATGGGTGTATTTTTTTTTAAAAAAATCCCCAAAACCTTTTGTCAATCACAATATGGACGATCCAGATAAATTAGGCAAATAGACGGAGAAGGATGTTTCCCCCAATTAAATTTACTTCCTTAGAAGTCCATCACTTTAAATGATTTTTATGTTGTAAGGCTCAAAATTTGACTTTGCCTGGTCTTTATTAGCTATGTTTTATTGATAATTCCAGAAAAGAGGATTGTTTTCTTTTTCCTCCCAGACAAAATCAGTTGGCTAATTCATGTACATACAAACCAAACTCTTCCATGGTCTTATACATATGGCATAAAAGTGTGGAATAACCATTCACATGAGGACATCACAAAAACTCAAATAGAAAGCCCAAGGGCAAGTAATTCTACCAGAAACAATTAAGTGAAGGAGACAAAAGAAAGCGAACCGGGTTCTGTAAAATTAGAAGCATATGAAGTGACGCACCTACTCCAACAAAAATTCAGAGCTCTTCCAAAGTGCTAAAATATTACTTTAAAGCCTTAAAAGAAATTATTTTAAACGATCACAGTACATAAGTTCAGTTCAGGCTCCATCAAAAGAAGACTGGTCTGGATGGAAATTAAACATTAATCTTGCAACCCTCTTGATGGCCCATACTAAGGATCAGCGATCAAGTTTTGCTGCTCTAGATAGATTTACTTAGAATAACTTTATTGTCACTTTGAATGTGCACTCGTCCCAGAGGGGAGCAACAGAAACAGACCGTGGAGTGGGTGTGTGGGGTCTCTAACAATGCTTCGAGCTTTAAACACGCAGCACCTATTAGCAGCATCCTGAATGATGGGAAGTGAGCTTCCTATAATCATCTCCACTGTCCTCACCACTCTGTATGGACTTTCTATCTGCTGCCATCAAACCAATGGTGCAGTTTGTTAAAACGCTCTCGATCGTGCCTCTGTAAAAAGGGGCCAGGATAGAAGGAGAAAGATAGATGTGCTGGATGTGTATTTACTTATCAGTTCCACACACTCACATATGACATTTTAAGAGATGCATCCAGCGATGAACTGATGTAATTTTGGATTGGGGAGGTGACCTGGCATCCTATAGGCAATTTTGCCCCAGTCAACTTAGTCATTCCTCAAATCTACTGGGAGTTAGAACATATAAATCTTCATCCTTATAACTACTCAGAACTAAACTTTGCTTTGGGGAGATGGCATAGAACCGAAACAACTTAGGCCCTTCCAGAATTACAAGTCCTTTCATTTTGATTCCTCTCCAACCACTGCTGGGTCTGGTTTTTTGACCATAATTGCTAAAGAGATGTCCATTTGGAAGTGCCTTTGGAAAATGCAATTACTGTTTTAGTGATGTTTTAGTAGTTGCCTTCTGTTCATTCCCAAATGGTAATGCACTCAAGATGCTGAGAGTTTTTATTATTTATTTAGTTCAAGTCATAGGGCTGTCTATCTCAAATTCATGACTCTGGGCAGTAGTTAAAAATGCCATACAACAACACAAACCATCAAGCAAACAATCAGTGGAACGATGTGTCTCCAAAAGTTGTGGGACACTGGAAGGACAATCATCTGTCTGAAATGATATAGGATTTCCTGCTTGAGCGGGGGGGGGGGGGGTGGACTAGAAAACCTTCAAGGTCCCTTCCAACTTTTTTTTTTCTGTTAAAATAGTATATACATAATCGGTAGCTAACCTAAAAATTTTAAAAAAACAACCAGCAAGCAAAACAGCACAATGGCAGTGTGGCTCTGTCACACCTCTGAACTCAGTATTGTGGTTAGCTGGCAGCAGGTGCGGATGGCTGAGGAGAGCAAGGACTCAGAAGAGGGACCAGGACCATCAGGGAGTGGACTCCTGCCTTCAGAGATTGTGGGGGCTGACAGCAGTGATGAGGAGGTTCCCAAGGAGCCTGAGCCAAGTGCGCGTGCACACAGGATTGCTCGCTGGAAGGAGTAGCTGCAGCAGCATGGGCAACTCGGGAATAAGGTTGCAAGGTAATGGCCCCTCCTTCAAGAAGATAAAAGCCAGCTGTGAAATGAACGTTCTTTGGAGAAAGCAAAGATGTTTTGAAACCCCAACCTCATGGACATTCCAGTAACTTGAGTTTGTATTGGAAGATTCTTGTATTGCAAATTATTTCTTGCCTGTTATCTTTTAGCAAGCCTCACAGAGTTTGGCAAAGCTTGTGCTTATCACAGCTTTTGCAAAAGCATTACAAGGTTTCCGTTCTATTTGGATTGTGTTTGATTTGTTGGGAAAGGCTGTGGGTCAGAACACTCCCAAGTTTTGGTGGTAGAACCATGTCATTAAAACCTCATGGAAGGCCAGCATTATTTGGGTTAATTTAATCTGCACGGGGGAGGTTATATTCCAAAGGATGTGTGCCACAACAGAAGAGAACCATCCTGTTCTCATAAGAAAAAAAAAAGCAAATATTATAGTCATAGTAGACCCCTTTCTTTGCCCGCTATATTTCTAGAAGAGCTTGGGTGGGTTGGCTACATGCTTAGACCTTGTGAAATCAGTGGAATTCAAGACAGCCATTAAATACGTCCAATTGAAGATGATAGGCTAACTCCTAACCTACAGAGATCTGACTCTGGTTTTAGGTAAGCAAGGGAGCAATGGTAGAAATAACAGAGTTGGAGGTCTTCCCAAGCAGGAGATGTTATACCATTCCAGACAAAAAGCTGTCCAGTCTTTTCTTAAAAACATCCAGTGTTGGAGCACCCATAACTTCTGAAGGCCAATCACATTCCACTGATTAATTATTCTCACTGTCAGGAAATTTCTCCTTAATTCTCCATTGCTTCTCCCCTTGTTTGGTTTCCATCCACTGTTTTATGTCCTGCTTTCAGATATTTTGGAGAATAGGTTGATCCCCTCTTCTTTGTAGCAGTCCCTTAGATATTGGAAGACTGCTATCAGGTCAACTCTAGTCCTCCTTTTCATTAAACTTGACATACCCAATTCCTGCAACCGTTCTTCGTATGTTTTAGCCTTCAGTCTTTTATACGTTCTTCGTATGTTTTTGCCTTTACATTTTCTTCTTTGAGAAAACCCTAACTGGAGGCATCTAAAAATGAATCAAGGAAACAGCACCAGAGACAGAGTTGGCACGAGTGCTCAGCTTAACTAGTACAATGTGAATTTTGACATCCACATGTTTGCAGCAAATTCTTTAGTTACATCATTAAAAGCTCTGCAACATGCATCCAAAAATTTGGTGATAATAGCAGCTGCAAAGAACAGCCAAACAATAGGGAGAACCAGCTGCGTTTGCTTCCCAGACGTTGGGTCAGAAGTTACAGCCATGAATTAAGAAAATGTTGCCAATAGACAACAAAAACTCAGAAGTCCTCAGTAGTCTCAAGCTACTTCCAAGATTATGAAGAAGAAGAGCGGGGTGTGGGGTGGAAACAGGATATAGGACACCAATCTGTAGGAAGCCAATGCATATTTCAGTGATTAGGAATCAGCGCTGTGAGGGAGCTTAGCCCAAAAGTTGGCCTTAAAGTTTGTGGAATTGTATAAAAAGAGTTTGTTCAGATCAGATTAATTCACTGGTAACGGTGAAAACTAAGGTCCCCATCAGAAGATGGTTATAGATGAAAAGCAAGCGCACGTGAAGACAAACAGAATGCAAACCAGATAATCAAGGTTTGACCTGACTTGACAGCGTGAACCAGGGAAAGGAAATCGGTGGGCTAAGAGAAGTAAAGTTTTACCGAAGCTCTCTTGCCATATTTAGAACTCAGAATAACACCGTTGGAAACAACCTTGGGGGGCTTCTAATCCAACCTCCCGATTCCATTTCAGGCAAAGCATTGTCCAATCTCTTCTTAAAAACCTCCAGTGATGGAGCATCCACAGCCTCTGAAGGCAAGGTGGTTAATTATTCTCACTGTCAGGAATTCTCCTAGGTTCCTTCTCTTCTGGATTATTCCATCCGTTGCTTCTTGTTCTGCCTTCTGGTGCTTTGGTGAATAGGTCAAGTCCCGCTTGTTTGTGGCAGCCCCTCAAATATTAGAAGATTACTATCCTGTCGAATGCTTTATTGGCCAAGTGTGATTGGACACACAAGGAATTTGTCTTGGTGTAAATGTCGCCTCTAGTCCTCCTTTTCATTGAACCAGACATACCCAATTCTTCTTCCTATGTTTTAGCCTCCAGATCCCTAATAATTTTTGTTGCTCTTCTCTGCACTCTTTCTAGAGTCTGAACATCTTTTTTATATATCCTGTGACCAAAACCAGATGCAATATTCCAAGTGTGGTTTTGGAAAGGCCTTAAAAGTGGTACTAATACTTCTCATGAACTTGTTTCTATCCCTCCATTAAATGGACCCTGGGGTTGCGTTTATCTAACATTCAGTGGTGGGATTCAAAAAAATTTACTACCGGTTCTATGGGCGTTGCTTAGTGGGAGTGGCAGGGGAAGGATATTGTAAAATCTCCATTCCACTCCACTCCTGAGGGAAGGTTACTGCAAAATCCTCATTCCCTCCCCACCCCACTAACCTGCTTTCCACCTCCGTTCTCCTGTGCAGGGCAACAAAAGAAGACCCAACCGATCAACTGGGACTCAGGAGGCAGAGAAGAGATGGGGACAGGACCAGTGGTGGGATTCAGAAAAAATGACTACCGGTTCTGTAGACGTGGCTTGGTGGGCATGGCATGTCTTGGTGGGTGTAGCTTGGTGGGTGTAGCTTGGTGGGCGTATCAGGGGAAGGTTACTGCAAAATCCCCATTCCCTCCCCACCCCACTAACCTGCTTTCCACCTCTGTTCTCCTGTGCAGGGCAACCAAAGAAGACCCAGCCAATCAGCTTAGGCTTGGGTGGCCAAGAATAGATGGGGACTGGGCCAGTCAGAGGTGGTATTTTCCAGATCTCCGAACTACTCAAAATTTCCACTACCAGTTCTTCAGAACAGAATCTGCTGAGTACCACCTCTGCTAGCATTGTTGACGCCAGCATGCGGACACACATAATTTTAACAATAGGTAAAGAGTAACTCCAGGATGAAAGATGGAAATAGAGAGAAATGGGGCATTAAATCTAAGAAAACTTTGGGAAAGAAAATCAAATGTATGATTTTGTCGCAAGAAAAGTGACTCTAGAAGAACTTGTTCAGAGATTCTAGCAGGAGTGCACAACTATTGTGTACTTTTGACCAAAAAGAGTATACATGTCTTATTGGGAGGGTTGTTGTCTTCTTCCAAGCATCAAGCTTTCAGAATAACAAGAGTTGGAAAGAACCTTAAAGCTCTTGTAGATCATACCCACTGAGGTATGACCAGTTGGGAGATCCTATACCATTCCAGACAAGTGTCTACCCAGCCTCTTCTTAAAAGGAGCCTTCTTCATAGAAGGATGCGCATGGAATGATGAGGGACCAAGGAGAGATAATCTAGTCAGCCACATCAGCCAAATCCACCTAGGCCCGTGATGGCGAATCTATGGCATGCGTGCCACAGGTGACACGCAGAGCCATTTGTGCCAGCACGTGAGCTGCAGGCAAACTTACCCTACTGCGCACCTTACAGCTGATTTTTGGTGAGTTTGAGGCCTTTTTCAGCCTCCCAAAGGCTTGACAAAGGCTTCTGCAGACTTCTGCAGGCCGAAAATTAGCCCTGTTTCATCACTTCCTGGTTTTCCGAAAATACCCGAAGTGATGAAACCGGGCTAGTTTTCGGCCTGCAGATGCCTGCAGAAGGCTTCCTCAAGCCTTTGAGAGGCCAAAAAAGGCCTCAAACCAGCCAAAAATCAGCTGTGAGGCACAATGCAGGTAAGAGGGCGGTGGAGGGTGGGTGGGTGGGGATTGCACGCGCATGCGTAGGGGGCAAGGGAGTGGCACATTGCCTTCTGGATGCTGGCACTCATGTGTGAGCATGCAAGCGCGCACCCAATTCTTGGCACAGGAGCCCAAAAAGGTTAGTCACCACTGATCTAGGCAGTGACAAATGCAACAACCAGATTGCGCTCCCAACTAGTCATACCCCACAATAAATTACAATTTTCAGACTAGTGTTGACTGCAGCCATGCTAGATGTTCCTTAAGAAATCACTTATTGTTTATTAATGAAAGATGGTGGGAGAAAGGCGAAGGCACGCAAAGAATTTAACAAGCTCTGGCTAAGCACATTTGCTCAAAGCCAAAAGTGATGTTATTTCACAAGTATCCATGCACTTTACAAAAGGACAGTCTCCCAGGGAGGACTGCAAATGTTTGGTCAAGGTTTTAAGCCAACAATTCATCTACTTGTTTCCCCTATTTTATCACTACAGTGAAGCAGATACATATCTATTCCAAAAAGAGGGACATGCTTGTATTAATGTATTAATATTAATGTATGAAAGCATTAATTATTCACTCTGAGGTTCAATCAGTTGTCTTTGGAGAGGTATTAGAAACCAGCAAAGGTGGAATAAATCCATAATATTGTCTTTTTACTTATTATATGATGCCAGTGATGGCCTGGAGGAGAATTGAACAAGTGGAAAGTTGCAACTTTCCAATGTCAATTCCAGAAATGGCTTTAATTAAACCATTATCTAGATTGTCCCAGAGGTGCTTTTCCAAAAGGCAATTTGATCTACTTTGGTTTTTTTCCTTGAAGAGGCTCCTATTATTATTGGTAGAACATTGATTTCTCCCTCCACGATCGATCAACTTCAATTTGTCAATTGTGATGTTTTGTTATTTTATTTTCTAGCTGTTTCTGTTCAATTCCTGCATCACCTGGTATTGCAATATCTTTATTTCTTTTGATTTGTCAGTCACTTACAAGATAATAGGTATAAGTATATACATAGTTATGAATACATGAAATGGGTACATATAAGAAAAATAAAAGAAACAATAGGACAGGGACGGTAGGCACGTTGGTGCGCTTATGCACCAATCAATGAACCAGCCTTTTTTCTCCCTTTTCCATATATCAGGCATGTTTGTCTGTTTGGATTTGAAAATCCCACAAAATCCTGACCTGTTTATTTTCAAGAACTTTGTCAAGATGGTGTTCCCAGTAATTTTGGGTGCATTCGAGCCCAAACTCCTGGCAGAGCTTCCAATGTATGATTTTGGCAACTCGATCATGATGTTGTAGATAACAGTTTCTGAGATTTTTTTTATTGTTGTTGTTATTATTTTTCAGGATGTGTGAATTCATTAGTTGGGTTCCTCCCTAAATTTCACAGCAAGTTTAGAGCTGTTTTCCATCTCATCCCTCAATCAACCCTGCACAGCATTAGATCCCTCATCCTGCTGTATTGATCAGGATTACAAAATTGCATTGTTTTTTTTTTAAAAAATATTTAGATTCCTGATTTTTACAGCTGCCTTTTATCCATCCCAAAGCATCTGCTGTTTATCATTTTATAAGCCCTGTTATTGATCTTGTGCAGAGCAAATCCTAATGTCACGGAAATTCAAGCTGGAAAAGGCCATGGAGATGGGAAAGGGCCAAAGTTGTGTGTTGTTAGAATGTGCACCCTCCTCCCACGCCACAGATTTCTTCCTTCCTTTTGGATTTTCCTGTATCTCATCCAAGATTAATTTAATTATACCCCAAAGCTTTTACCTTTTCCTTCGAAAGGCAGTTTCCACACACAGTCAGAATTTCCCTGTGGAACAGCCAACTCACAGCAACTCATACACTCCTAGAATGTTCTGTTTTTAAAGGATCTCTACAGCATGAAGATATATGAGTGGGGTACAATGATAGCTTGTACCTCCCATTTTTGTTTAAAAGCGATCCAGAAAAAAAATATAGCATCTCAAGTGCAGCCCCTTCCCCCCAAATGCAGTTAAGCTTCAACCTATCTCACCCTGCCAACTTCACCTATTCAGATAAGCAAATAGTTGGTTCTTCAGAGTTGAAGTTAATGAAGCTTCCTAACTCCCCAAAGGTGCTTTTTTCAGGAGGCAACTGGCCTTTTCTTTTTCTTTTCTTTGAAGATGTTTCACTTCTCATCCAAGAAGCTTCTTCAGCTCTGACTGGATGGTGGGGAATGGAAGGATTTATATCCCTTGCAGACAGCTGGTCATTTGCATCCTTTTTAGAAGGTCCTTGTAGCTACCTGGAGGTTTATCCATGTCCTCAGGGCCACCTGAGTGGTGCTCCTGGTTCCTGTTGTCTGTAGCTTTTCCTCTGGAAATCCATTCTTACTGCCGTACATCATTCAAAGGGTGTTCATCCCAAATTGTATAGCAAAAAGTCCGTAGAGGTTCTCAATCATCCAGGTCATGGTTGTTCCAAAGGTGTTTTTTCAGGAGGCAACTAGACTTTCTTGTTTTTTGTTCTTTCACTTCTTCAGTTCAATATTCTTCACCTCAGTTCTTCAAGAGCTGAAGAAGCTTATTGAATGAGAAGTGAAACCAGAGGTGGTACTCAGCAGGTTCTGATCAGTTCTGGAGAACCGGTAATGGAAATTTTGAATAGTTCAGAGAACCAGCAAACACCACCTCTTGACTGGCCCCATCCCCATCTATTCTCTGCCTCCCATCGAGTCCCAGCGGATCGGCTGGGTCTTCTCTGGTTGCCCTCCACAGGAGACCGGAGCTGGAAAGCAGGTTAGTGGGGTGGGGAGGGAATGGGGATTTTGCAGTATCCTTCCCCTGCCACACCCACCAAGCCACTCCCACAGAACCAATAGTAAAAATTTTTGAATCCCACCACTGAGTGAAACATCTTCAAAAGAAAAAGACAAGAAACTCCAGTGGCCTCTTGAAAAAGCACCTTTGGAACAACGATGGCCTGGATGATGGACAATCTCTACAGACTTCCTAACTCTCTTTCACAGCTTGCTTAAACTTTGAATCCTGTGATGGAAGAACATCCCACCCAACTGAATATTCCTAAGAGATGGTTGGGTTTCTCTGGAACTCCTGGAGCAAAAGAAACCTCACAACACTCAGTGTTAACTCTGCTCCATTCACAAGTTGCTGATGCGCTTAAGATGTGAGCATCGTTGAAGAAACCCTGTTACTTCCTAACCATCTGCAGGCAATCCTCAACTTACACCCCAGAGTTGAAGTCACAGTGGACCTTCCCGGGACTACTTATGACCTGGATTTGAAGTTCTGATGGCTGCCCACCCTGACTGAATTTGGGGCTCTGAGCAACCAGTCACAATTGATGTCCATTCCCAGGGCCCCAGTCACATGGCCATAATTTGTGATGTTACTTGCCAGAGATCAGGATTTACTTCCTGTTTCAAGCCAAAAAATACCTTTAGAGGACAATGGATTTGCTTAGCAACTGTGGCTTCACTTAAAAGCTATGGCATTTGTTTTACGATGGCTGTATTTTCTTAATGACCACTGCAAAAAAAGGTTGTGATATTGGGCATGATCACAGTGTCCTGCTTGACAATGGCAATTATGCCAATGAGCAATGTTAGTGTTTGGGGATAAACCCCCGAGCAGAGTGCACAGCAGCAGTCTAACCAGGCAGCCAAATGAGAGAGAGAGGCTGGGCCCAAGAGTATACACACACTTGAGACAAAAAACACTGTTTGTGGTTTTAAATAGATATTTAATTCACACAGAGATTAAGAATAGTCATTCAGTCCATATGTCAGTATCCAGTATATCCATCCAGTTACCTAGTCTATAAACAGTAAATACAATGTCTTTATCTGCTTGTAAATCTTCGTCTTCTGATAACTTTCTCTCAAAGACAATGCTGAATATGAACAGCTCACCAAGTAAACACAGTCCTTTAGTTCAGTAGAGAGAAGTATCTTGCACAGTAGACATCTCATACAGGAGTAAAGCAGTAGGTAGACAGCAGACAGACCAGAGACCAGTAACACCAGGAACCAGGAACCAGAGACTCGAAACCAGGATCAGAAACCAGGGGAAACCAGGAAGTGTTACGTCTCTCTCACTGCCTCTTATTGCAGCTTACAACCGCACCCATAATTATGCAATGACATTGCAGTTTTTAGCTTAAAGCTGCAAACACTTATAACCTAGGTTTTATATATTCATTCACCCAAACCAGTTGGTGTATCCATATACCCAACAAGCATAATTCTGGGCTCAGTGATGGTCTAAGTTGAGAACTACTTGTATACAACCCGGTATTCCTGCACATTAACTACAATAAGTAGGAACTACACTGAATAATCCCTTAGAATAGACCTGGAAGGGAGATCTTCTAGTCCAAGCAGGAGAACCTATACAGATAAATGACTGTCTTAAAAGTTAAGTCTCTTCTTAAAAGCTCCAGAGATGGAGCACCCATGATTTCTGGTGTCGGTGTGGTGGTGTTAGAAAGTTTCTCCTTGATTCCAGGTTGCTTCACTCTTTGATCAGTTTCCATCCATTGTTTCTCGTCCTGCCTTCTGGTGCTTTGGAGAATAATTTGAGCCCCCTCTTCTTTGTGGCAGCCCCTCAAATACTGGAATATTGCTATCATGTCACCCTCAATTCTTCTTTTCTTTAGACTAGCCAGGCCCCAAACCTTCATATCTTTTAGTTTCCAGAGCTTTGATCATTTGTCACTCTTCTCTGAACGTTTTCCAAAGTCGCAACATCTTTTCTGTAGTACGGTGACCAAAACTGGTTGCGGTATGACAGATGTGGTCTTACTAGGGTTTTGTAAAGCAGCACTAATGCTTTTTTTCAAAAGGTGACTGGACTTTCTCTGTTTTTCCTTGAGGATGTTTTGTTTCTTGTCCAAGAAGCTTCATCGGTTCTAGGCAGAACCGATGAAGCTTCTTGGATGAGAAGTGAAACATCTTCAAGGAAAAATTAAGGAAGCCTGGTTGCCTTTTGAAAAAACACCTTTGGAACAGCCAGGACCTGGATGACTGAGAATCACCGTAGACTTTTACACTGAATCGTGAAGCTAAGTGTCCATGGAGATTCTCAGTCCTCCAGGTCATGGTGGTCCCAAAGGTGCTTTTTTATTTTCTCAAGAGGCAACTGGACTTTCTGGTTTTTCTTTGAAGACATTTCACTTCTCACCCAAGAAGCTTTTTCAGCTCTGAATAGTGAAGCCTATTTACGTTCAGGTCAGTGGTGGGATTCAAAAATCTTTACTACCGGTTTTGTGGGTGTGGCTTGGTGGGGCATGGCATGGGAATGTTACTGCAAAATCCCCATTCCCTCCCCATCCCACTAACCTGCTTTCCAGCTCTGTTCTCCTGTGCAGGGCAACCAAAGAAGACCCAGTCGATCAGCTGGGACTCGATGGGAGGCTGAGAATAGATGGGGGCGGGGCCAGTCCGAGGTGGTATTTGCCGGTTCTCCAAACTACTCAAAATTTCCACTACTGGTTCTCCAGAACTGGTCAGAACCGGCTGAATACCACCTCTGCTAAAGAGTACACTTGGCACAGAGAAACATTTGGGCTGTTGAACCTTTCCTGCCCTCATTTAGACTATGCCAGGAAAGAATGTATGGGCAAATCACTTGAGATCTTTTAATATGCCAGGTTGTTCCACTGAGATTAAAAGAAGAAGAAGAATGCAGCAGCTAATATACAGGTACAAAGAGTCTCTTCCCATCCGTGATCAGGAATGGAGAAACTTTTCCTTCTGGCCTACGTTCCTTCTCGTAGAAAGCCGAACCTAATGCAACTGTTCCTTAAAATAAGTGTCTCCATTTTCACAAAACCAAAATGAGTCAAGCTCTCAAACTCCCCTTCAGGGATGTTTGATAGCATAATTTTCCCGGTTGTAATCACAAAGTTGGCAGAAGCCGCTTCCATTTGGGGACTATGTCATCTGCCAGTGCTTTACACACTGTGGACTTTTGAGCCTATCTTGATCTGCTTGATAGCTTTTCCTCTTCCAGAGGGAGAAATTCTATGCTTATGATGAAGTATTCCTCTTCCTTACTAACGGCACATATTTTAGTCTCTCTTCCCCTACTATCTTGAGCATTAACTGTTCCATATTGACAGACTTGTAACCCAACGTTCCCATTGGTCCATTTTAACCGCTACCTGATTGGACAACCAGGGCGGCTGTGATTGGCTCGCTAAGAGTCTGCTGCGATTGGTCGAAACCAAGCACGGGAGACTTAAAGCGATGTCATTGGCCGCTAAAGCCCCGGCAAGCTCTATAAAAGAGCCGCCGTGGCTGCTATTCTTTTAAGCTGGTTTTAGCCGATAAATAAAGAGCTGTTGTTACTGAACTGAAGTCTCTCGTCTTTATGAGTCCAAACCTTCGAACTTAACATTAACAATAACCCTCTGGCCAACTTTGGTCTAGTACAAACTACTCACTGGTTCCTGAGAAGAAGCCTGTACAAATAATTGCAACTTTCTCTGGAAATTCTCTGTTGAAACTTTGACTATGCCCCATGAACAAAGTTATCTTTAGGAGTGAGGCTTACCAGGAAATATCTAGTCAAGGTCAAACAGAAGGGGAGAAAAATTAGACTGGTAAAGTCTGTCCCAAAGGTGATTTTCAAGAGGCAACTGGACCTTCGAAAATCTTCAGAAATCATGACTGTGAAAAGATTTTTGTGGAAAAAAACATTTAGACAATGGCTTTTACTTGTCCACCACAACCTTTAATCTGTCTTTCATTCCCAAGCAACTGTAGGAGATGACCAGGCTGATGACCAGAGAGAGGGATCAAATACATCATCAATCTGAAGTCCATAAAAGATCTAAGTCCCACCCACCTTGAATTCCATTGACTGTTATCTACCTCCAATTTGTTTTGACCGTTAGTAGTTCAGATTCTTCTAGAGACCTTAAATTTGCAATAAAGCTTTAAATTCATTTGAACTGCCTGGATTTCCTGATTTCCCCGGCACTTGAAAGCAACATGATGGGCACCAAAGTTCTAGTCTAACACAGTCACTCTGGCTCCACGATATCAAAAAAGGTACCTAAATAACAAATCCTTGCTGAGAATTCAGAATTGAAATTTCTCTTGGGTCATTCTCAAACTATGAAATGTTCTCTGCAGAATTGCATCCCACACAGACACTTTTGATCTGTACCAAGGGGTAAAACCCATTTTTTTGAACTTTGTTTTTTAAAATTTATCCAGAGAGTCTATTGTTGTTGATGCTTAAGGAAGTCATGTGGCGGTTTCTTTCTTTCTTTTTTTTTTTTTTCATGATATGACCATTTGTTCTTTGATTTGATGAATGTTACCTTGCCCCAAACCCAACCCAAAATCAAGGATGCCTTTTGTGCAGTGCAGCTGCTCAGATTTATTTTGGACAGTTGATATATTATAAGACCCATTGTATGGGAGTGTATTTTTAACTCAGCGTGGACAACCTATTTTCAGGGCACTTTAGTTGTATGTTTATTATTACTCTAGAATTTGGGAGTTAGCCTTTAACTTGATGCCTTTGTCCCCGACACCATGAACAAAGTTGTTGGGGGAGACAATATTTCAGAATCCAGGCACATCATGAAGTTCGGAGGAACATGTTCACCTTCTTAAAGTTTCTTAAACTAAACCAATACAAGTTCTAGTGCCACCTTACAAAGCCTTAGTAAGACTGCGCTTGGAATATTGCATCCAGTTCTGGTCACCAGAATACAAAAAAGATGCTGAGACTCCAGAAAGAGTGCAGAGAAGAGCAACCAAGATGGCTAGGGGGCTGGAGGCTGAAACATATGAAGAGCGGTTACAGCAACTGGGCATGGCTAGTCTAATAAAAAAAAAAAAGACTAGTGGGGACATGATAGCAGTGTTCCCATATTTGAGGGGCTCCTACAAAGATGAGGGGGTCAGATTATTTTCCAAAGCACCAAAAGGCAAAACGAGAAGCAATGGTTGGAAACCAACCCAGAAGAAAAGTAACCAAGAACTAAGGAGAAACTTCTTGATGGTGAGAGCAATTAACCAATGGAACAACTTGCCTTCAGAAGTTGTAAATGCTCCAACACTGAAGACTTTCAAAAAGAGACTGGACAGCCATTTGTCTGAAATGGTATAGGGTCTCCTGCTCAAAAAGGGAGTTGGACTAAGACCTCTGAAGTCCCTTCCAACTATTATTCTATGTTCTTGAGAAAAAAATATCATCCCACACACAGTCACCGAGAGAGAGAGAGGAGAGAGAGAGAGAGAGAGAGAGAGAGAGACGGGGGAGGGGAAGATTTCTGCAGCTCTAGCATGCAGCAAACCAAGTAGAAATGAACTACCACATTTCCATCTGAACATTTGGAAACGATTTTCACAGAATTCAGAGGTGGACTTGGCACTAAGCTAAAATAGACAGGAACTTGGAATCTTGGATTTTCTGTTTCCTAGATGAACTCAGAATCCAGTTGCCTAGAATTCCACTCCCTGCTTTGGAAAATGTAGAGATGAACTTTTGATAAAACAGGCTAATCATGCCCATAAATTTTCCATCATAATAAATGTGCTGATCATTGCCGCCAAGTAATAAATGCCACAAAAGCTTTTGCTTTCGAAAGCCTCTTAATTTCTTCAGCTCCAGTTGGAGTTGTGTTTTTTTTCTTTTTCATTTTTTTTGTTTTAGTTTCAAAGACTACAAACCAGAAACAAAAGGTTACAGTTTTTAGCTGTCCACTCCTCTCATTTTAGTAGATGTTTAACATCTACTGAGTCCCGAGGGCCTAGAAAGCAGATGTAATTCCATATCGGCTTGATAATAAATTATTGGAAAAGATGTTTGATTTCTTCTATGGAGATTTCTTCTATGATTCCTAACCAAGTTGTGGGAATATGGTCCAATATCTAGAATAACCTTGTATCTCTTACAGGAAACAGAAAGTTAATTGACAGGATGAACCATTTTTAGATTACAATTTAAGACATGGATTCATATTGAATGCAAAAGTTAGTTTACACAGAGTCTTAAGATTTCTTAAATTATAAGTCTTCGAAGAAGTACTATATCTTCTTAAGAACCTGAAAATCATTGTGGAACTCTGAGGACTTGAAGCATAAAATGAGATACTGTATAGTAAACTATAATAAATTCTACCTGTACCACTACAAGTATGCGTAGAATTTATAGTAGTTTACTATCTCGTTTTAGGATTCAATTCCTCAGAGTCCCATAATGATTTTTCAGGTTCCTAGGAAGACATAATATATTCAGTTGTATATAATAAATGAATTATATACAGGAAGGTTTATAATTCCTACAATACTTGTAAATCCCTTTTTTCCAATTCTTCAGCATCTTCCTATCTTCTACAGCAATGGCCCCAACCTTTTGGTACCAGGGACCAATTCTGTGGAGAGAGGTTTTTCCATGGGCCAGAGGGAGTGTGGTTTCACATGCTGTCTGCATCCCACGGATGGAGCTTCACTTGTTTACCTGGACCAGTTTCTGGCATGCTGTGGCCTAGTACCCATCCACAGACTGGGAGTTGGGGACCCCTGTTCTATGGAGTATTTTTTATACTTCATCCTCAGAGTCTACTTTAGATCATCCATTCCATAGTCTATGTTAAAACCCCACAGGATAAGGAATTAACTTCTAAGTAGACCTTTTATTGTGGTATTTTCCACTGAACACCAGTATTCCTTTACCTTTGTGTACATCATACAGTTTAGGAGGGCTTGATAGAACTTCAGGATGTCTTACCAACTTGCTATCAGGAGGTACTAAAGATGGTTTCAGCACTGCCTCTTTTCTCTGATTTCAAAAGTTTTGGTAGCAGTGAAGTGTCTTCCAGTCACAATCTTTCCAGAACAGTGGATCTGAAAAGGTCAACCAATTGATCTGAAAAGGTCAACCAATGAACTGAAGCCATTCTCATCATGAGTTCCTTGGCATATAGAGTGGCTTTGAAGCTTGCTCTAGATTTATCCTTCCCTTGGCTGAATGACTTTGCATTTCAGTTCCATTTCTAGAGAATGAAGAACCTTCTCCAGCCAGTTCCTTATTGCTCAGGGCTGCCATGCAGCATCAGAAGCTAAGGCAACCAATTAAATCCATCCAAGCCAGCACTTTTTACAGGACTGTTCTTTCTTTGTCTTGAATGCTATTTAACGATAATATTTAAATGACAGCTACATGGAACAAAGCTGGACTGTTTCAGCCAACAAATCTTCCTACCTACTTGGCCTCTCTCTATTCAGTTGTGTGTTTCTCAGAGTTCAAGACCTCCTTCAAAATTTTGAATGCCAAAGGGACTGTAAGATCTGTTTTGATTTTCCTCTTCAGGAGAGGTACCTGTTGGTGCACCAAGATGAAGATAAGGATGCCCATGCTGCTTGGAACTGATGGGAGCTGGAGTCTAGTATAACTTAAACGGCGCCCAACATGAGCCAACTCTTGAGCTCCAGATGTTTAGCATCTGGAAGGCAGAAGGCCAAAACTTGTGTGATAACCTATAAAAGAGTGACACCTAGTGGGTGGAAAGAACTGTCATTAGATTCTTTTTTTAAGAAAAAAAAAGATTTTTATTTTTTAACAACAAACATAAACAAATACAAACATAAACACAAAACATAAGACCATCTTTCCATTGTACAGTGTGTCGGTTGGTACATACCGTATTTATCGGCGTATAACACGCACAGGCGTATAACACGCATTCCCTTTAAGAGGGAAATTTCAGGAAAAAAATATGCGGCGGGCGCAGCGCTGACATCACGTCACGACGCTGCGCCGCCGCTAGGCACTATTGGGAACGGGATCCCTTAAAGAGGATTCCGCTCCCTGGACATCGGCGTATAACACGCATACATCATTTGCCCCCTATTTTCAGGGGGGAAAAGTGCGTGTTATACGCCGATAAATACGGTATCTACTTGTGCATAGTATCAACAGAGAACTGTCATTAGATTCTGTTGAAGCCTACTGAAGAACAAAAAAAAAAACCCCACAAAAACCTGAATGTGGGAATTTAATTCAGTAAAGTGATAGGAAGTGGGAGAAGATTTCATATGGCCATTGATTAGATTTATATAAAAGTTTGATAATCCACTGCAGGGTTGCGTAGATTTCCTAACTTTTATTGGAACTCCGCAGAGAAGAAAGAAGTAGTTTGAACTTGTTCAGAAGAAGTGTTTATTTATCTAGAGTCTTTCTTCATCTTTTTTCCTCTAAACCAAGAGAAAGGGCAACATTGTTATGATGGTATGTTTAAAGGAAGAAAGCTCTAGATAGAACTTCTTCAAGCCCATAAAAGGAAATTGAGTCACATTTAACCTGACCCAAGCAACATCTTAGTTCACGCCCTGTGCGAAATGGTGGATTACATAAACGGTGACTTATTGAATAAACCAACATTGTCTGGATTGCATAACAGGCTAAGGCAAAAACCAAGCAAGCTCTCTCAAAAAGGAAAAACACAATATCTC
This sequence comes from Pseudonaja textilis, assembly GCF_900518735.1. The sequence continues at coordinate 2,679,517 of NW_020769350.1, read as the reverse complement.
TCTTTTATATTCTTAGTGTCCCAAATCCATCTTCAGACATTGCTTTCTTTTGGTTGCTTGGTTATAAATCTTAGCCGTATTCAGCCATCAATTATCCCTTGGGGAACTAAAAGGAATAAAAATAGTTTTGGGCTGGGTTTGCAATGGGTGAACGAGGAGAAAAAAAAAATCTGAAGCTCACCTAAGTATTAACCCAGGAAAAGGAAAAGAAATTCCCAGGAAAGGGAAAAGAAAAGAAAAAGAAAAAGAAAGAAAACAGGTGAGCACTTAGAATACAGAATAACAGAGCTGAAAGGGACTTTAGAGATCTTCTAGTCCAACTCCCTGCTGAAGGATACCAGGGGTGTCAAATTGAAGGCCCGGGGACCAGATCTGGTTCATGGAGTGCTTAGATATGGCCTGCAGGACTGCCCTAGAAACAACGAAGGACCGACCCCGCGGTGCCTCTGCCAGGGAAAAACGGAGCTGGAGGAGAAGCTCTGTTTTTGCTTGCAAAGGGCTGCAGGAGGCCATCACAGCCTAGAATGGGGCCTCGATAAGTGATGGTGAGCTGGCCACGCCCACCCCAGCCATGAACACCCCAGCCACACCCACACCAGCAAAGAGAAACCTCTTTCAAAGTAAACACTAAACTTTGACTCCAGCAATTCTGACTGCGCAGTTGCAAACTTATATACATAGCTCCCAGCTGCAAGCCACAAGGAGGATCATGGTAATCTCCTCTTGAGTAGACCTCACTTTTCCCTGATCCTCTCCTCCCTGCGTGACCTAGGATGGATAGGGGATGGGCCTGGATCCTCCTCTGACTGCTCAACCAGCCTCTGCCCTTCCCCATCCTCCTCCGCCACCTCTGGAGCCACACTCCCACTCCCTGTTGGCTGTTCCTCCTCTTCCTCAAAGTTAGTCTCCACCAGGGGCATAACAAACTCAATGCAGATGTGGCCCTCAAGTTTGACACCCCTGCCTTATACCATTCCAGAGAAAGGGTTGTCCAGTCCCTTCTTGAAAAACCTCCAGTGATAAGAGCACCCACAACCTCTAGGGGCAAGCCGTTCTATTGATTAAGCTGTTCTCACTGTTAGGAAATGTCTCCTTACTTCTAAGTTGGCTCTCTCTTTTAATGATCTTCCACCTGTGATTTCGTATCCTGCCTTCAGGTGTTTTGGAGAATAGATTGAAACCCCACCTCCTCTCTCTGACAGCCCCTCAAATATTGGAAGACTGCAATCATGTCACCAGTGGCGGGTTTCCAAATTTGTTCCTACCGGTTCTATGTGGCGTACAGGCTTTGCATGCACACGCATGCTTCGCGCATGCACGCAGGGCTCAAAAGACCGACCTCTGTCAACGCCGGCGAGCCGAGCTGTTTTTGAGGCCCATCAACCCATTCTGCCACGCAAATCAGCTGAGCTAAAAAACAACAACAAGGGAATATAGGAGAAGTAACGGCGGGGGCGGGGCCAGCCAGAGGTGGTATTTGCCGGTTCTCCGAACTACTCCAAATTTCCACTACCAGTATGCCAGAACCGGTCCGAACCGGCTGAATACCACCTCTGCATGTTACCCCTACTCCTTTCTTCATTAAACCAGACATTCCCGGTTAAAGACTGGTTTATTATCCCTCCCCTCCCCGCTTTCTGGCTTTATCTGCAAAAGAGGAATGGGGAACAATGTTCCTTACAGAATGATTTGCAGCAGCACAGCATGTGAAGATAATGCCCAGACCTGGCCCGTTTGACCGACACCCCAGGCACAGAGCTCTCCCTATAATCTCCTGGCCCTCCCGAGGCATAATTAATCTTTTGATGTAATCTTTAATTCCACTCTTGGCCCTGTCAGCCTCTCTCTCTCCCTCTCCCCCTCTCTCTGTTCCCCAGCAAGTTTGCATCGGTGCCAGCAGGCCGATCAATGAGGGAGAGGGAACTGCAGAGGGAGGGATATCATCTGCAGCATAAGGAAAAGAACTGGATTTTCAGCTTTTGTCACCAGAGAATCCAGATTTCCTTCGCGGCCTCAAATCCAAAGCAGTATATTTCTCCCCTCCACGACCCACCCAAGGTTTATTCCTTTCAGTCTTATCGCACGGCTTAGTTGTCTGAGCCCAGGCAACACATTCCCCATGGATATGCAGGCAGTGCACAGGATTCTGGGAAAAAAACCTCCAAATGAGGGAATAGAAGAGGAACTTAACAAATTTGCGGATGATACTAAACTGGCAGGAATAGCCAACACGCTGGATAGGCTCAAGATCCAGAAGGATCTTGACAGACTTGGGCCCTATTTAACTAAATGAAATTAATTGTAGAGAAAAGTAAAGTTTTACACTGAGGCAAAAAAAACCAAAACCACACATATAGACTGGGTGAAACCAGGCTTAATAGCAGTAACTATGAGAGGGATCTCGGAGTCTTAGTGGACAACTAGCTAAATATGAGCTAGCAGTGTGCAGTGGCAGCCAAAAAAACCAATGCAATCCTAAATTGCATTAACAGAGGGATACAATCAAGATCAAGTGAGGTACTACTACCACTCTATAAAGCCTTAGTAAGACAACGCATCCAATTTTGGTCACCACACTATAAAAAGATGTTGAGGCTCTAGAAAGAATGCAGAGAAGAGCAACCAAGATGATTAGGGGTCTGTACAATGATTGTAAGTACTCATTCAAGGCACTGAAAAGTTTAGCATGAAATGGAATCTCCGGTCTCCAACTGAAGTCAAAACATGTCATCCTTTTGGTCTGAGCATTATCTAAGAGAGTCATTTTAGCCTCAGCCACCACTTCCTTTTACAAAGTCATGTTGTGGGCCCTGCTGAGCACCTAGGTTGGGATCCAAAGAGAATCTGGACTGGGTTCTTCTTGGCTTGTATTTGGATGAAACAAAACATCAGAAACACCCAAGAGCTGTAGGCCAGAAGACAGGAAACATCCCGAAAGAAAACAAGATGAATGAATGAATGAATGAATGAATGAATGAATGAATTCTTTATTGGCCAAGTATGATTAGACATACAAGGAATTTGTCTTGGTGCAAATGCTCTCAGTGTACATAAAAAGAAAAGATACATTTGTCAAGAATCATACATTTGTCAAGAATAATAGTCATAGGGAACAATAAGCAGTCAAATCATATTAGGAAACAGTAAATATAAATCCTAAGGATACAAGTGACAAATTTACTGTCATACAGTCACAAGTGGGAGGGGATGGGTCATAAGGAGTGACAAGAAGAATAATAGTAATAGTAATTCATCAATTCATCAATCATTCAGGTCAATTCATCGGTGAATCTTTCTGCAGGAAAATTCATCTCACAACCTGGAACGTTTTTCTTCTGATTTCAAACACACCAGCTGTGGCCTATTTTACCCTTGAATAATCTGTTGCTGGACAGTTCTGTTCCTCGCCTAACTTTAACCAAGAGAGTGAACATCTGTGGTTTTTCAATCCGTGCGAGGTCTCTGCATGGCTACTTCCTCGGCCCAGCAGCTTTCTTATTCTGCAGCTCAGCAGGAAGAGAGGAAGCCGAGTGTAAAACGAACACATTGAACATTTCTGCACTAGCAATTTATAGCTTTGCCCGGCCAGCTTTGTGGCACCACAAAACTAGCCTTCATTAGTGATATATATGCACAGCAAAAGCTGGAAGAAGGCATACAAGATTAGTGTGGAAGTACTCATTAAAAAGCAAGCAACTGAAAATATATACAGCCCTAGCTTCAGTTCTCTGACCCTGACAGGGTTGAAACACTTGTGTTATTTATCCCAGTGCCCCAAGTGCAACAACGCAGCAGTGCGCATTGTGGACTACAGGAGATATACATTTTGAGGTTTTTTTTGTCTACAACTTAAGAGAGATTTCTGTGGGTATCTTATGGTCATGCCAATCTGTTAAAAATGGGACAGAATATCTATCTAACCATGCATCCAGCCATCTTTATCATTTGTCTATCATTTATCTCTCTCTCTCTCCTATCTATCTATCTATCTATCTATCTATCTATCTATCTATCTATCTATCCATCCATCCATCCATCCATCCATCCATTTTCTATTTATCCATCCATTTTCTATGAGCCATGGTGGCGCAGTGGTTAGAATGCAGTACTGCAAGCTACTTCTGCTGACTGCCAGCTGCCAGCAGTTTGGCAGTTCAATTCTTATGGGTTCAGGATTGACTCAGCCTTCCATCCTTCTGAGGTAGGTAAAAGGAGGACCCAGATTATTGGGGGCAATAGAGAGAGCTGTAAAAGCACTGTAAAGCAGTAAATCAGCATAACTGCTATTGCTAGCCATCCATTTTCTGTCTAAATCTGTTTATATCAATATCTATCATCTACCAACTGTCCATCTATTTTATTTCCATCCATTCAATTTCTATCTATCCATCCATCCATCCATTTTATATCCATCCATTCCTCCATCCTCCATCCATACCAATGCACCCATGGTATTTGAGCTTTCAATATGCATTGTGATCTAAAGCATCCACCAAATGAATTGAACAAAGATTAAACAAGTTGTATCTCAGTGGAGGTACTGTTTAAAAAATGTACCTTCGTTTATGCATCCCAGGGCACGTCAGACTATGGAACTGTAGAATTTCAGGAATGCTCTTGTAATTCTGAAAGTAGATCTAGAAGTCGCCAAATGCACGGGAAAGATATATAATCCATTCCTTGGGATGGTTATGGAGGAAATATTAGCTTCAGAAGAGTTGGACTCATAAAGTACAGGTAAAGGTTCCGCTCGCACATACGTGCTAGTTGTTTCCGGCTCTAGGGGGCAGTGTTCATCTCCATTACAAAGCCAAAGAGCCAGCGCTGTCCGAAGACGTCTCCGTGGTCATGTGGAAGGTGCCGAAGGTGCACGGAACACTGTTCCCTTCCCACCAAAGTGGTCCCTATTTTTCTACTTGATTTTTACATGCTTTCAAACTGCTAGGTTGGCAGAAGCTGAGACAAGGAATGGGAGCTCACTCCGTTAGGCAGCACTAGGGATTCGAACTGCTGAACTGCTGGCCTTTCTGATCGACAAGCTCAGCATCTTAGCCACTGAGCCACTGTGTCCCTTTTGGACTCATACATACAGTGAAAGCATCTGTTGCTCCACACCCTTTATCATTCTTGTTGCTCTTCTCTGCACACTTTCTAGGCTCCGAGCATCATTTTTTGGGTCGTAGTGGCCAAAATCGTATGCAATATTTCATGTGACTTCACTCGTACTGTATAAAGTGATATTATAGATAGTCCTTGATTTACAATAGTTCATTTAATGACCAAAGTTACAACAGTACTGAAAAAAGTATGACCATTTTCCACACTTATGACCGTTGCAGCATCCCCATGGTCATGTGATGCTTGGCAACTGATTCGTATTTATGACGGTTGCAGTGTCCCGGGGGCCACGTGATTCCCCTTTATGACCTTCTGACAAGCAACGTCAACGATTCACTTAACAGTCATGTTATTAACTTAACAGCTTTATTGATTCACTTAGCAACTGTGGCAAGAAATATCATAAAAGGAGCAAAATTCACTGAACAACTGTCTCACTTAACAGTGGAAATTTTGGGCTCAGTTGTGGCCATAAATCGGGGACTTCCTGCATCAATTCTTGTAATCTTGACACTATTCTTCTGTTTTGAGGTTCTCGTTGTTTATAGGATCTTACTCAGGCCAGCTTTTCATCTAAAACAGGGGTCTTCAAACTTGGCAAGTTTTAAGACTTGTGGACTTCAACTCCCAGAATTCCTCCTCCAGTCTTGTTCGCTCAGGAATTCTGGGAGTTGAAGTCCACAAGTCTTAAAACTTGCCAAGTTTGAAGACCCTTGATCTAAAAGAAAATATTTCAACCCCAAAGAACATAACGAATTAAAATGAATCATCCATTTTTTAAAAAACAAGTTTAATAACAGATTAAGAATCATCAGACATTTGCACTTCATTCAGTTTTCCAATGAAAAATTTAAAAAGGGGGTGCAGAAATATGGGTAGGAATTATGTTTGGAATAGTTTTCTCGCATTTAAGCTATTTACAGCATTTAAAAAAATACAATCTTTATATACATACAAACACGGTAAGAAGCAAAATTGAGCTGATTAGTTTCAATCCATTTTGAAAAGCTTTCTTTTAATGTGAAATAAAACAAGTCTGCACTGATCCCTTTCGGTAGCTTTGTGCTTTAAATAAAGAACAGGACACAGTGAAGCATTTCCCAGATTGTTAAATATCCTAGAAAAAAAGAGACTTCTTCCCATTTTTGTCCTATGTCCGAGGAACAACTTCTTCAAGAACATGTGTAATTTTCTCCAGTCTACACTCTGGACCAGTAGAGGCACAGAACAACACTAAGTTTTACAGTAAAGAACCATAACTTGTCCATCAGTTGTAAAAGCAACAGTTGTAAAAAAAAAATAAGGCACATCACACAGTGAGATACAACAATCTTGTCCATTGGCTTGCAGAAACATTTTAGCTCTATCTAGCTCTACTTAACGGTGTTTGCTCCCTAAATAATCTCACGGTCACCCTTTCTTTCACTCAAAGACAAAGGTACTTATTCTACTCAAAGAAGGCTCAAATTCAGATTGGTGCAGCCAGCAAACACTGAAGCGAATCAGCATTTGGTACACCGCAGGATAGAAGCGCTCCCTAAAAAAGACTGGACTACAACTCCCAGAACACCTAACCAGCTTGGCCAATAGCTAGGAAGAAGAGGAATGCTAACGACACAAGAACCCAGATTGGAGACTCAGCATTAGCTTTAGCCATCAACCTATAAAGAACCTTAAAGGGGCATCCGAAGAAGAAAGAAATGCTGTAGATTAAACTAGGCTGTACAATAAGGCACATTGTGGTAATGCCAATCCACCCCAAAACGGGGCAGAAAAAGGAAACAATCCACCCATACAAACACACACACACATTCACTGTGAACACACACACACAATTATATTCTCTAGATCTCTCTACATCTATCTCATTCTAATGAGGTAAACTGGTGCAGAGGGACTGGATTAAAAGTGCAGCGTCTCAGAGATCTCTGCTCCTTATCAACGTTGTTCCAAGGTGGGCTTTCTTAGGGACATTTGAGGATGGGACAGCTCAGGAGATGAAGTCCCACGAAGATGCAAGGCACGAGCTTTTTCAAACCTCAAACAAGCATATTCCGCCCTTGATGGGAAGAACCATGATTTTTCACTGTTGGAGAAGTCCAGAATCAACTGGATTTTCTTTTCTCTTTTTTTTTATGAAAGGAAGAGACAAGTGGATTGCAAGTCCCAAATATTTCAACTGGACTTTTACACAGAAAAGCAAAAGGCTATTAGTCCTTGATTGTCCTTTTTTTTTAAATCCTCAAAGGTGTTTTGGAGATCTGCAGGCAACCTATTGATAATCGACAGTAGAATTTGATTCCATCTACAAAGAAAGCTAAAGTCAGAACTTTTTATCCCTGGGACTAAAATGGATAGAAATATAGTTCAAAAAAAATATCAGGAAGGAATCTCAATCTGAATTATCCTGGCGGATGTGGGGTAAAGACAGGGAAACAAATGAGGGCGGGAAAGGAAAAATTCAGAGGGAGGGGGTGTAAAATATACCGGCTGTCCATCCCCCTCCCTTCCTGTTTTTTCCCTAGGTCTTTGCATCTCTGACCAGCATATTATAAAAAAGAGGTGAAGTTGAAGATGGGAAATATTTCCTTAAAAAAACAGCAAGATCTGGTATGATTGCTTCTAACATTGCAGACTGAGTATGATTTTCAGTGCTTACTTTGTTGGCATAACAAGGTTGTATTTTATAGGCCATTGCACACTGATATTGTGAAATTCACTCGGGATAAGGAGGGGGGAAAATAATTTAATCAAAGAAGCTGCTCTTTATTTCTGCTGAAAATATCCAGAATATCACTGGCTATGAGCAAAAGGCAGCTTTCGGAATCTCTCTGCTCCCATCTAGTGGTCCACCAAATTTTGCAGCAATATTATAGCTCTAAATCAGAGGTCTCCAAACTTGGCAACTTTTAAGACTTGTGGACTTCAACTTTCAGAATTCTGAGAGTTGAAGTCCACAAGTCTTAAAGTTGCCAAGTTTGGGGAACTCTGCCCTAAATCAATCCACATCATAGCAAATCTGGAAATTGTCATAATTCCCTTCCCGCAAGAGTTCCGGGGAGTTGCACACCAAGATACCAAAGATAGCAACCTTACTCTTAGTGAGGAATTTTAAGATAAAAGTCATAGGATGTAGGATTAATCACAGACGGCACTGTGTTGGACACAACAAGGAAAAGAACAGGGCTTCAAGCCCAAAGATCTGCAATCTGTTTTCTAAACAGGCAGGGTAGTCTTCTTTTCTTCCCACGGTCATCTGTTTGGTGACTTGGGAAGAAGAGGAGTCAGTATAATCCCATCTCAAATTGGTTCCAACCTTCCCTTGCACACCTGTGCAAAAGTCGGATCTGTGACGGAGGCTCCAGGCCGGTCAAAAACTCAGTTTCGGATTTAAATGAAGACATGGCGGTGATCTCAGGAGACAGAAGCAAGGAACAAAGCTCTCCCAGGTGGAAACGGTCCATGTACAATTAAATCCAGGTGGGTCATTTGTTCTCAAACCAACCTTCCCTCCCTGGAAGACCCAGAAGGGTGAGAACCAAAGGAGAGAAGGGTTGAACATATGAGACAGGGTTCCCTTCACATCATGTGGGAATGTCTTCTTCAATGGCCAGGTTGACCGACCTGCACGAGGAATCAAGAGGTGTGAACCATCCTAGTGGCGGGAACCACCTACAACCCTGTTTTCTGTTTGATCCACGTTCGTAGCTTAGTGACCCGGGTGTAGACGCCGGGCTTGTTCCGGCGAGCGCAACCGTCTCCCCAGCTGACTATACCAGCCAGGAACATCCTATTGTTAACTTCTATACTGGCAAGCGGCCCTCCAGAATCTCCCTGAAAAGAAATAAGGCAGCGGTTAATCAAGGAACAGAATCCCTAGTGTTCCCTTCCCTCATTTCCTACTTCAAGGAAGTTTTTCTAAGGAATTGCCCGGGTTTGTTGGATGGATCCTTTTATAGCTTGGACCTTCCAGAGCAAGAGTGTCCAACCTTGGCAACCTTAAGTTTTGTGGACTTCAACTCCCAGAATCCTCTAGTCAGCATGGCTGACTGGAGAATTCTGAGAGCTGAAGTCCACAGGTCTTAAAGTTGCCAAGGTTGGACGCCCCTATTCTAGAGGGAGATAAACAATAGAAGAAGAGGAGCAGAGTGAGATGAGATGAACACAGCCTGTGCTCTACATTCAGTGGCTGCTTTGTTGCCAAGTGCCTACAAGGATGGTGAAGGAGCAGACAGACCTCCCAATGCTGCTGAATAACTCTCTGTCTTCTGGATGGAGTGGCTGCAGCAGCCTCTTAATTGCCATTGAGCAACATCTAAAGGACTTGAAGTTCTTCAGGGCATGAACATCTCCAGAAGAACATCTAAAGGGCTTGGACACCTCTAGAATATCAAAAGGGCTTGAACATCTCCAGAACATCTAAAGACCTTGAACAGGTCCAGAAGACCATCTAAAGACCTTGAACAGGTCCAGAAGACCATCTAAAGGGCTTGAATGTCTCCAGAAGAACATCTAAAGGGCTTGAATGTCTCCAGAAGAACATCTAAAGGGCTTGAATGTCTCCAGAAGAACATGTAAGGGGATTGAACATTTCCAAAAGAAACTGCAAAGCTTCTCACCTGGCAAGCATCAATTCCTCCCGTCAGGACTCCTACACACATCATTTGTGCAGTGAGTTGATTGGGCAACAGGGACTCACACATGGTCTGATTGATCACCCGGATTTCTGCCTTCTGCAAAATTCTGGCACCAGGACCTGCCCCACAAAAATCAGAAAGGTTTGTGTGAGATTCGGGGAAGTCACATAATCCAAACTGGCAACCAGGATGTAGTTGCAACAGTTGCAGTATCCTGGAATTAGAGGATCACCATTTGACAAGCCAAATCAACGGGGAAAGCCAAATTCGCTTAATAACCATACAAACAAGGTCATAAAATTGGCCACGGTTCATTTAATGATTGCACTGCATAGTCATGGACATTCCAAATCCTAACTATGATTGTAAATTGAGGACCATCTGTGCCAAGGACTCTGGGCATTTGGAGAAACAATGTTATGTGTGAAAACAAACAGGGTTTTCAAAAAGTTTTAGAATGTTGATTTATTTCTGTAGCCTCCATTGATACTTTTTTGGCCTCTGTTCTTTATGACTGGCTTGCATTGCGACAGATGGAAACTAACCAAGAAGAGAAGCCATCTAAAAGTAAGCAGAAATTTCCTAATGGTGAGAGCAATCAATCAATGGAACAGAAGTTGTCCTTGCCTTCAGAAGTTGTGGATGCTCTGGGGTAATACCCGGGAAATATAATAAAAGACTCACATACTTAATATTACATATAATAACAGCAGCTGGAATCACATATGCACAAAATTGGAAAAATGAAACTATACCCACAGATGAGAATGTAATAAAAGAAGTATTAGAATGTGCTGAATTGGACAGGTTAACAATGGAACTTAAAGAATACTACTTAACATAGGATGTATTGTATAAATGATTAAATAATAGGTGCAGAGATTAGCACTTAACAATGAAAAGATTAAGAAAATAGAAATAAATACAGATATATAGAAATATGTAAGACAATATAAGCAATATCACTATCGGACTGTACATGAATATAGTTTAAAGGGTATAGAGTGATAAATGTAATAGAGTGCTATGGTACAACTATGAAAATAATAGTCATAATTATGACGTACAAAACTATGTATTTAAAAGAGACTATACTGTATGACTACAAGAATAATAGTTATAACCAAGGTGTATACTATGAAGTATATTTAAAAAGGACTTGGTAATAGCCAGTACTCTGCCGTTGTAAAATTGGAAATGTGATGAATAATAACCAAAAATGCATGATAAAATTTTTTTTTTTTTAAAAAAGAAGTAGTTGTAGGTGCTTCATCACTGGAGGCTTTCAAAATGAGACGGGGCAACCATTTACGGAGCTTCTGTGGCGCAGTGGTTAGAGTGCAGTACTGCAAGCTAACTTCTGCAACCAGCTGCCTGCAATTTGGCAGTTCGAATCTCACCAGGCTCAAGGTTGACTCAACCTTCCGTCCTTCCGAGGTGGGTAAAATGAGGACCCCAATTGTTCGGGGCAATAAGCTGACTCGGTAAACCGATTAGAGAGGGCTGGAAAGCACTATAAAATGGTATATAAGTCTAGGTGCTATTGCTATTGGTCTGAAAGGGTATAGTGTCTCCTGCTCAAGCAAGGGGTTGGTCTAGAAGATCTCCAAGGTCCCTTCCAACTTTATTATTCTATGTTCTATGTTCAGGAATCAAGAGAGAGGCAGACAATGTTTTGCAATCTCGTAAGCATGTTTACCTTCCGGCATTTTGCCACCTAGGAAAATTTTCAGATGGAGTCACTTACTCATTTACATTTAGAATAAAATAACAGAGTTGGAAGGAATCTTGGAGGTCTTCTAGTCCAACCCCCTGCCTAGGCAGGAAACCCTACACCACTTCAGACAAATGGTTATCCAACATCTTCTTTAAAAAGTTCCAGCGTTGAAGCATTCACAACTTTTAGAGGCAAGTTGTTCCACTGATTAATTGTTTTCACTGTCGGGAAATTTCTCCTTAGTTCTAGGTTGCTTCTCTCCTTGATTAGTTTCCACTCATTGCTTCTTGTCCTGCCTTCTGGTGCTTTGGGGGATAGCTTGACTCCCTCTTCTTTGGGGCAGCCCCTGAGAGATTGGAACACTGCAATCATGTCACCCCTAGTCTTTCTTTTCACTAAGCTAGACCTACCCAGTTCCAGCAACCGTTCTTTATATGTTTTAGCCTCCAGGCTCTTAACCATCTTTGTTGCTCTTCTTTTCTAGAGTCTTCCTAGAGTCTCAACATCTTTTTTACATCATGGCGACCAAAAGTGGATGTTTGTCCAAAACGAGCTGCAGGTTGGTGCCAAGTCCTCTAATCCTTTCCCCAAGGAGACCCTCTCTTCTTCCCATTCCTTCACTCACCTGTTTCTTCAGTCCTTCCCCATCCGGTCACCCAGATGTTTTTTCCTGTAGGGAATTCGTGGGTGGCATCAGGCAAACAGATAGCTCTGATCTCTTTGGAAAAAGTGACAGGGCTGGCCAGCTCCATCACAGCAATGTCAAAGTCATACGTGAAGTCATTGAAGTGCGGGTGGCTGATGATTCTCTTGATCGCCCTTTTCTGAACGAGGCTATTCGACCTGTTCTGTTGGTCCAGAAGGCCCATGTAGGCAGTCCACAGGGAGGGTTCGTTGTATCTGCAGGCAGAGCAGTGTATGTTGGTTAGCCAGGGCGAGAACTAGCAAGAACATTTTAGAATAGAATAGAATAGAATTCTTTATTGGCCAAGTGTGATTGGACACACAAGGAATTTGTCTTGGTGCAAATGCTCTCAGTGTACATTAAAAAAAAGATACATTCTTCAAGAGTCGAGAATCATCAGGTGCAACACTTAATGATAGTCATGGTGGACAATAAGCGATCAAATCATACTAGGAAACAGTCAATATAAATCGTAAGGATACAAGCGACGAAGTTTCAGTCAAACGGTCAGAAGTGGGATGGGATGGGTGATAAGGAGCAATGAGAAGATTAATAGTAATAGTAGTGCAGACTTTGTAAATAGTTGGATAGTGTTGAGGAAATTATTTGTTTAGCAGAGTAATGGCGTTTGAGGAAAACCTGTCCTTGTGTCTAGTTGTTCTGGTGTGCAGTGCTCTGTAGAATTGTTTTGAGGTAGGAGTGGAAACAGTTTATGTCTGCGATGTGAGGGGTCTGTAGATATTTTCACAGCCCTCTTTTTGACTTGTGCAGTATACAGGTCCTCGATTGAAGGCAGGATAGTAGTAATTGTTTTTTCTGCAGTCCTAATTACTCTCTGAAGTCTGTGTCTGTCCTGTTGCGTTGCAGAAGCAAACCAGACAGTTATAGAGGTACAGATGACAGACTCAATCATTCCTCTGTAGAACTGGATCAGCAGCTCTTTGGGCAATTTGAACTTTCTGAGTTGGAACAAAAAGAACATCCTTTGATGTGCTTTTTTGATGATGTTTTTAATGTTAGGTGTCCATATTAGGTCTTGTGATATCATAGAACCTAGAAATTTGAAGGTCTCTACTGTTGATACTGTGTTGTCTAGTATTGTAAGAGGTGGTAGCATGGGAGGGTTTCTCCTAAAGTCTACCACCATTTCTATGGTTTTGAGTGTGTTCAGTTCCAGATTGTTCCGGTTACACCATGAGGCAAATTGTATACAGGTAATCCTTGACTTACAACAACCATTTAGTGACCATTTCAAGTTACAACAGCACTGAAGAACTTATGACCTATTTTCACACTCAGGATAGTTGCAGCATCCCCACTGTCACGTGATCAAACTATGAATACTTGGCAACTGACATGTATGTATGACAGTTGTAGGATCCTGGGGTCACTGGATCCCCTTTTGTGGCCTTCTGACAAGCAAAGTCAATGGGGAAGCCAGATTCACTTAACAACCGTGTTACAGTTGCAGTGATTCACTTAACAATGGTAGTGAGAAAAATCGATAGGGGGAGATTGTCGTGTAACAGCCTTAGCTATGGAAATGTTGGGCTCAGTTGTAGGTCCTAAGCTGAGGACAACTTGCATAAGGTTTGAAAGCTTGGAGTTTGGATAGTACAGTAGAACCTCTGGTCACGACCATAATTTGTTCCATAACTTTGGTTGTGACCCGAACCTAATTTTGGAAATTTGGCGCTTACTAAAAAAGAATGGTCAGAAGGGGAAAATTGGCTGTGGAAAACAAAATTGTGAATTTTTTGGGTCAGAACCCGAGTTGGCCATGGTCAGAAGCATTCGTGACCAGAGGTTCTACTGTACATGGATCTTGGGACCATGAGAAATTCAGCAAGGGTTGGATGATTACTGCTTACCTACCTCAGTGTCTGACCCTGATAAGAAGGCCGGCCTTGTTTTCCACTTTCTCATACCAAAATGGGATACATGGCATAGGGTCAGGATACTTGAAGAACCTCCCATCCCAATTACATTGACCCATTCCCAACTAGTCAAGTAAGGGAATGTATAAGTAAGTATATCTCATTGGTCTTTTGAGGGTCTCCAATCTTGGCACCTTTAAGACTTGTGGACTTCAACTCCCAGAATTCCCCAAGTTAGCATGGTGGGATCTTGAGAAGGACCTTCTCAGCTACTATCCCCACCCTAAGGAACATCTTACCCCTGTCAACCCTGAAGTGGATCTGGCCAGAGCCATCTTGGAGCTTCAGTGATGCCACACTGCGAGGGATAGGGAGGGGGAAATTAAGAGATAGCTGGGGTTGTGTAGTCAAAACAAAATATTTTCTCTTGGGAACCAAGGACGTTCTTATACCTGGCTGGAGGAAGGAGGAGTGATGTCACCAGACCAGTGGACACTGCCTTGATTGGGCCATGGGACGGATTGTTTGGGATTGATGGAAAAAAACTTTTTATTTTTACTTAGGTGAAAACCAAGGGGCCTCTCAGAGTCGGTTCTCACCAGATATGTGCCAATATGATATTCCAATAAAGCTATTCTTTGAAGAATCCACCTGCCTCGGATTTCTTGCTTGCAATGGATCTATTACTAGGATCTCTGACATTATCCGTCAGCCTCCAAGAATTTTTCCTAACATCTTTTACTGCTTGACTCTTGCCAGCTGCCATGGAAACTGGAGGAGGGATAATTTGATGTTGGAGGACGAAGTTGTGTGAACTGAAAAAGATGGGATGTTTTCCTGCCTTCTGTGCAACTGCGTCCATTTATCTTTTCTAGGCCAAGGTCAACCGTCTTGGCTTACCAGATGTGTGAAATGCCACCTGAAGTTGTACCCCACATGATAATACACACACCTCAGATTGGATGTCCAGTTTGAACTACTGGGGGAGGGGACTTCAATGTGTAATTTCCACGCCTATTTGCCTCAGATCTTGCTTTCCTTTTGTTGCTATCACTTCAAATCCAGTAAAAGTACTTTTCTCTATTTTAATGGAGTCTAAGGTTTTCTTTCTTGGATTTTGAATGGAGGCACAGCTGACATTATCCCAGACAAGGTGAGTCCCTCGCTCTCCTGGATCCTTGACTTTAAACATTCAATAAAGTATTCAAAAAAACACAATTAACTTCTGAAGCATGATTAAAAAACCTCTACCTACTTGATGTAGTTCTTTTCAACAAAGCAATGGGCAGCTGTGATCAGCCACTTGTTGGATATCAAGGAAGCCCCACAGACGTGACCCTCGCTCTTGACATGCAGGCTGACCTGCCAGGGCCATTCGCCCAAATTGGAGTCCATTCCACCCACAATCCGGGATTGCTTGCTATACTCACGGAGGCCACAGTCTAAAGGGAACAAAATTCAGACACAAACCCAAAATAAGCTTCACTTCAATTGGTCACCTCAGTTCAGAGAGACGTTTGGTCAATAGGCAAGACATCCAACAAGACCATTCAGCCATGTTTGTCCCAAAGATGCTTTTCCAAAAGGCAACTGGACTTTCTTGGACGAGTTTTTTTTTCTTCTTCCTTGAAAATGTTTCGCTTCTAATCCAAGCTTTTTCAGTCCAGTTCTTCATGAAACCGAAGAAGCTTCTTGGATGAGAAGCAAAACATTTTCAAGGAAAATAACAACAAGAAGAAAGTCCAGTTGCCATTTGGAAAAGCATCTTTGGAACATTCAACAAGTTTCCTACAATCCTTTGTGTAAAGTTGGTGCCCCACCCAACCCCCAACAAGTCAGTACTTCCCCAAATTCTGTCACCTCTTTAACAACATGGCAAGAACTGAACTCTTATTTCCACCTACTCCTTTCTGCATTGAGGGTTGTGAAAATATTTGGAAGATGTTGGGATGAAAGTAACTCCCAATCTCCCCAAAAGGGAGTCAGTTTTCCACATAATGGAGGAATAAGTGCCTCTGGCTAAGGAGGACCATCCTGCCCATCAAACTGCTCCGAAAACAGATTGAGAATAATGTTATAATATTCACAGCACCTACTCTGTGCTCTCCAGGTAGGAGAGAAAGAACAAACATGGCCAACTAGACCCAATTGGTTGCCCTACTTACTCAACTCAAAAACCACCAAGTGCAAACAATAATAATAATAGTGATCATCATCAACAAAGTTTCCAACCCTTTCATGCAAGCCAGCTTAATGGTCCAAGATTGCTACATTTGTGAATTTATTCACTTCTCAGATTACCACTTTCTCGGAATGATCAGAACTCACTGCAATTCTCTTCATCTGAATTGTCGCTGCAGTCTGCCGCTCCATCACATTCCGGGTTCCTCTTGTTCACACACATATTGTTGCGGCATTTGTAGGTATATGCTTGACAGGAAACGGTGGCTGCTTTGAGTAAAGCAGAGAGAGAGAGAGAGAGAGAGAGAGATCTAAGGTCAGAAGAAGAGGACCCCAGATGATTGTGGGGGCGACCGTGTTTAGTCAAGGAAGGTGGCAGGTATCCCTCTCCAGGCTAGGAACACAAAATGGAGTCTGGAACTATTTGAACCTTTCCCACAGCATTGCAACACCATGGATAACCTGGATGCTTCCTTTCTGGGAAGCCTAGATAATCTTCGAATTTCAACCACAATTGAGTGAATCACAGCCATTGTTAAGTGAGTAACACGGTTCTTAAGTGGATCTGGCTTCCCACTTGACTTGGCTTGTCAGAAGGGGAGATAGTAAAAGGGGACCACGTGACCCCAGGACACGTCATAAATGTGAGCCAGTTGCCAACCATCTGAATTTTGATCCTGTGTCTGCGGTCATAAGTCCCTTTTTTCAATGCTGTTGTAACTTTGAACAGTCACTTAAACAAAACGTTGTAAGTCAAGGACTACCTGTAAAACACACCATTTTGGGGGAATGCCTTCTCTCTCTTGTGGAAAAGGATGTCTACTTCCATGAGAGTAATTTTTAAATAAAAATTACACAATACCCTGCAGAACACACACACACATATAGACACACACAGAGCATATTTGTCAGGTGGCACACACACACACACACACTCCACACGCATACACTCCACACACACACCACACACAAAGACACACACACACCACATACATATACACACCACACGCACACAAAGACACACACACCACACACATATACACACCACACACACACACATACACACACACCAAACACACATAAAGTATATTTGTCAGGTGCATACACATACACACACACACACCCACATACACACACACACCCAGTCTGGTGTGCCATTTCAGACAAATGGTTATCCAATCTCTTCTTAAAAATCTCCAGTGTTGGAGCACCCATAACTTCTGGAGGCAAGCTCTTCCACTGGTTAATTGTTCTCACTGTCAGGCAATTTCTCCTTAGTTCTAGGTTGCTTGTCTCCTTCCACCCATTGCTTCTTGTCCTGCCCTCTGGTACTTTGGAGAATAGCTTGACTTCCTCTTCTTTGGGGCAGCCCCTGAGATATCGGAACACTGCTCTCATGTCACCCTAAATCCTTCTTTTCATCAAACTAGACATACCCAATTCCAGCTCCATCAAACTAAACATACCCAAATCTTCCCTGCTTACAAACCACAATTTTCACAACTTCCCCACCTGCCCCTCGGCCAGCATTTATCACCACTCCAGAGCTTTTACCAGAGTTTTTACCAGAGCTTTTACCAGAGCCACACTCTCCCTCGTCACTGCCATCTTTGCAGTCTGCTTTCCCGTCGCATTTCTGCCGCATTGGGATGCAATTGCCGTTACTGCACTTGAAGCTGTCAGGAGGACATCCTGAGAAGGAAAAGAAGAAATTGCAAGGTTTCACTGCTTAGAGAAGAAGCCGTTCCCACCAGCCACTCTCTGTCATGCTAGCTTTGCTTCAACACTGGCACTGATTTTTGCAAGATTCCATCAAAAGGCCCTCACACGTAAAATTGGGGTCCAGATCATCATAATAATAGAAAACGGAGTTTGTTGCCAACCTTTTGAGTTAGGTCAGACTAGGAATCCAATGTCATGTAGGTCAGTTTTATTACTATAAAGCTGTAGCACTGAGCTGGCAAGTCTGAATGCACATCATCGCTCTTCTTTTTGTGACAACTTGGAAGGGTCTTGTCTGAAATGGTTTTTTTTAGGTTATCTTTCTGCCCTGGACTCAGTCTTCTTTTATCTGACCGTATTATTGACCGTTGAAAACATTTATATAGTCATCCATTTTTCAGCCAACTCTGGCAGTTCTCAATCAAAAACTTAAAAGACGCATAAACTATTTTTAAAAAAATGATAAAACATAACTAGTTAAAACTTAAAACATTAATAAACAAATAAGAAAGAAAATAATAAAATATAAAATAAAATAATTTGTTTTATCGCTTATTTCTCAGATAAGGTCAAGATAAGACATTAGCTGAGCTTGAAAGATGAGGAGGAGCTCACCCAAGATGAGAAATAAGCTTAAAGTCTAATTTTTACACTTTCATGGGGGCCCAGCTATCCTTGGAACGATACCATTGCCATAATAATGGCTCTTCCTTCCATCCCTCAAGGCCCTTCCATCTTCCCTCCACCCTTACCAGCTTTGAGCTTCTTAAACTGTGTAAATCCAGTTCATGTTTTAATGCAAAACTGTGCAAAACTTCAAATTACGGTTCAGTTAAGAAACCCCATCTGGACAACTAAGAGTTTTGAACTCCTAGTTCATACTAAGAGTGGTCCAAAGCGTGAACTCAGTTCTCCCTGCACTAGAGTTCTCCATTTCATAAAAACAACTCACCGCACTGCAGTTCATCACTGTTGTCCCCGCAGTCATCCACCGTATCACAAAGCCAGTATTTTGGCTTGCACCAATTATTATGGCATCGGAACTGATTCTTAGTGCAATCTGAAGAAGAAGACCACAAACAGTGCAGTTATATGGAAAGGCCATCAACAGAGCTTTGGATACTTCTGGGCAGTGCAGCCCACAGAAAAAAAAGTAAACAAGCCTTAGGAACATCATCCATACCACCAAACAGAGCTAAAAGGGAGAACTTACTGCAATTTCTCTCATCACTGGCATCTGGACAGTCAAACCACCCATCACAGCGCAGTTCTTTTTTGATGCAGCGGCCACTTTTGCAGGTGAATTTCCCTGGGCAAGCTACAAGTCAACGAAGAAGACAGGGAGAGAAAACGTATAAATAGATCAATATTCTACATAGGTGAAAGCATCAATATCTTCCGTTGCCATTCTGGATGGTATATTTGCAATTCTGCTCTGGGGAAAAGTCTTATTTTGCAAATAGCATTTAGTCCTGAAAGTCTTAAGTCAATCAAAAAGGTTGGCAGTTCAGCGGTTCGAATCCCTAGCACCACGTAACGGAGTGAGCTTCCGTTACTTGTCCCAGCTTCTGCCAACCAAGCTGTTCAAAAGCATGTAAAAATGCATGTGGAAAAATAGGGACCCCTTTGGTGGGAAGGTCAAAGCGTTCAGTCATGCCAGCCACATGACCATGGAGACGTCTTCGGACAGCGGTGGCTCTTCGGCTTTGTAATGGAGATGAGCACCGCCCCTCAGAGTCAGAAACGACTAACACATATGTGCGAGGGGAACCTTTACTCCCAAGGATCACCCTTGAAAAAACTCTCTTAAAACTATCTCCAGAAATTATTCTACATGGAAAAAAACCCTGATATCAGGACAAGCATGGACATAATTTAATCTACTGTATGTCTTCAGAGGCCATACCCCAAAGGAATAATTAAGGAATGTGTCAGTATATTATTTGATAGTATTGGTCATTTCAGCACAAGTTTGGGGATTGTTCATCTAGAAATTTAATGTTCTTGATTGTCAATCTCTCCTTCTTCTCAGAGTGATTCTAGAACCTCAGAAGGATTCTAGGTGCTGTTTCATTATGGAGTAAATCCAGTGTTTATCTGATGTAGAACCTGGCGCTACAAATCGTGCTGAAGTGACAAGAGCCGATTCATAACTGACGGGTTACTTGTCTATTTCATCCGTCTACTAAAACTTGGAAAAAAGTCCCTACGGTCTCTGTGACAGAAGTTGGACAGGGATGAAACTGAGATCTTATGCAGATAATGAACCTCGCCACTGAACTTTGAATTAGTTGTTGGGCAGCGAGTGCCTAAATATGAGAAGAGGGAAAAGACAGAAAATTCTAAAATTCAGTTTACTTATTGTCATTCCAAATCTCAATGTACTTATCACTGGAAGCCTCAATGTTCTTCTAAGACCGTCCCCCACATTCTCTATAGCAGGGGTCCTCAACCCCTGGGCCACGGACCGATATCGGTCAGCAGCCCCTTGGGAACCGGGCTACACATGTGGTGGGTGAGCATGGTGAATTTTTATTTGTGTATGCATGGGATTAGGCAACCATCCCGTCCAATGGTGGGATTCAAATTTCTTTACTACCAGTTCTGTGGGTTTACTACTGTGGCTTGGTGGGTGTGGCAGGGGAAGGAATACGGCAAAATCCCATTCCTTCCCCACCCCACTAACCTGCTTTCCAGCTCCGTTCTTCTGTGCAGGGCAACAAAAGAAGACCCAGCCGATCAGCTAGGACTTGGGAGGCAGAGAATAGAGGGGGTGGGGCCAGTCAGAGGTGGGATTTGCCGGTTCTCCGAACTACTCAAAATTTCCACTATCGGTTCTCCAGAACCAGTCCAAACCAGCTGAATACCACCTTTGATCCCATCCTCACCCCACCCCACCACCACTGCTGGTCCATGGTCCCAAAATGGTTAGAAACCACTGCTCTATAGGATACTACATATCAAGTCCTCCCATAGAGGACTTCTCTATCAAAAAGCTTCAAAGTTTCAACCCTTCCCGACTGAGAAGGTGACTCGTCCTACCACCTCCCTCCCTGATTAACCTCACATTTGACATCTCCACTTACGGTCATTGGAGTCAAAGGACAAATACTCAGCCGAGAAGCCATTGTCCACATGTGAACTATCTGAGTGGAAACGAACTGTAATTCTGTTGGTTTTACTCATTACCACAAATCCCTTGCTGGGCTGACAATATCTAAAGGATCACAAGAAGAAAAAAATCAACTGGAGGCTGGCCATTCATTCATGATGTGATGCATCAATGAACACATAAGATCTCTCTCTCTCTTTCTCTCTCTCTCTAGCTCTCTCTCTCTTTCTCTAGCTCTTTCTTTCTCTCTGTCTCTTTCTCTCTCTAGCTCTCTTTCTCTGTGTGTGTGTCTCTCTCTCTTTCTCTCTCTCTCTCTCTCTCTAGCACGCTTTATCTTTCTCTCTCTAGCTCTCTCTCTCACACACACATACACACAAAACACATGCAATAAAATGACAAGGTCTTCTCGTTCTTTCCTTTCAATATGGAAAGCTAATCAGATCATCTGACAGTACTAGAGAAATATTTGTTGTTGTTTTTTAAATCAAGCGAGGACCTTTCATTTATGGTATTTATATCCTAAAAGATGTCAAGGAAGGGTCTTAAAGACATCCAGTGACTAAGACAAGTTTTCTTCTTGCCCAGTTGCAACAGATACACAGGAACTGGCAATACAGGTTTATAAATGAATAATGGCTCTTACTTGACACCGTTGATTTCCACATAGTCTTTGGGGCAGGAGTTGGAGGCATCACCAGGATCCTCAAGGTAGAATTCATTGAAGCGTATCTTAACATTTTTGTCCTCAGGCACCTGAAAATGAGATTTAAAGTTGGCAGGGGTGGGCAGAGATGAGAGGAAATAAACACTGGTACCTCCCAAACACTGGTACCACTCCCAAGCTAGATGTCTTTTCCAACATTTTCTAAAAAGTCTTCGGCAACCGTTGTTGTTGATTTAACCATTCAGTTGTGTCCAACTCTTACTGACTTTATAGGCAAGTCCTCTCCATGCTACCCCGTCAATCACAACTTTTGTTGGGTGTTCATCATTGTATCAGATTTGATGGAATCAAGCCAGTGTGTTCTTGGCTTGCCCCTTCTTCTTGCTGCACTAACCGTTCCTAGCCTCACTGACTTCTCCAGTGCATTTGCACACATGACATAGCCGAAGTAAATCAGACGTAGTCTTGTGATTTTTGGCTTCTAGTGATGTGTCTAGTTTTATAGAACTCAGCATCTCTCTGTTGGTTGCTCTGGCTGTCCATGGTATATGCAATCCTTTACAACAGCACCACAGTTCAAAGACGTCACTTCTTCTTCAATCAGCCATTCTTAGTGTCCAAGTCTCACACTCATACATCCATAGAGAGAAGACTATTGCTTTAGCAAACCTGCTTTGTGTGTTTATATCGCTGCTTTTTCCATGGAAGCATGGTCTGCATTTGATTTCTGGAGTAGAAATGTCACCATGAACAATTTTTCATCCAAGGAAGATAAACGCATGGCATTGGGCAACTAGGAATGTTTTAAATAGCCCTGTTGTCGAACTGAACATAAGAAGAATTCTAGTAATCTAGATCAGGGGTGTCAAACTGGATTTTTTGAGGGCCGGATCAAGTATTGCAGTTCTCCTCTTTAGGCCAGTTGGGGGGCAGGGGGGAGACAGGACAGGCACTTCCTGCAGCAACCTACCGGCCAAAATGGGGCATGGTGCTTTCCCCCCTATGCCCCGTTTTTGGCCTGGATGGCCTCCCGCAGCACTTTGTTGGCCAATATGGGGCATGGGAGGACCTGAGTGCATTCCATTTTGGCTGCCAGAGATACCACGGGCCAGTCCTTTGCTATTTCCAGGCTGGCCTTGTGGGCCAGAGTTAAGCACTTAAGCCTTGAGTTTGACACCCCTCATCTAGATCACCCTGGATCACTCTATTTGTCATAAAGGACATCCATGTGTCTACGTGAAATCTGAAAATAGAACTCGAGCCCATTGATGTTTCCGTGTGAGAAGAGGAAGACTCAATTCCTGGAACCATTATGCTACAGAGTCAATATAGGACAATAGTTTAGGGTCTGGACAAGATGGTCAACTAAGAGCTCATTGGATGACTATGACCTGGTCATTGTAAACCTACATTGGTTCAAGGTACACTTGATAATGAATTAGGAGATACCATCGTCTGAACTACATTAATTTCAAAAGGGTGCGGCATAGATGCAGTAAACAAATAAAAATGTTGAATGTGAATCCACATACACGCAACTCAGCTGGGGTTACCTGCGGCATTAAATCATGGTTTAGTTTGGCCACGTTTGTTGACTAAGCCAGTTGAGATCAGTTCATACAGTATATGAAACCTAAACCCAACAAACCATATTATGGTTTAGTAGTGCATCATGAGTGGACCCTGCCAATGATTCCCTTGCTTTATCATAGATTCTTTTTTAAAAAGCCATGTAAAATCAAGTTGAGGGCTAGAATTTGTGTGTGTGTGTGTGTGTGTCTTTTAATGACCCCATAATCCCATGATGGCAAACCCACGGCATGAGTGCCACAGGTGGCTCGCAGAGCCATTTGTACGGGCACGCGAGCCTCAGCCAAACTTACCTGCATGGAGCAAGCGCATGCCTCCCAGTTGATTTTTGGCTTGTTTGAGGCCTTTTTCGCCCTCCTGGAGGCTCGAGGGAAGCCTCTGCAGCCTCGGGAGGCCAAAAAACGGGCCTTTCGGAAATACCGGAAGTGCCGAAACAGGCTCATTTTCAGCCTTCCGAGGCTCCAGAGATTCCCTCAAGCCCCAGGGAGGGCGAAAACAGCCTCCCCTGGGCTCCAGAGGCCCTCTGGAGGCTGCAAACGGGCACTTCCTGTATTTCCAAAAGGCCTGTTTTTCAGCCTCCCGGGGGTGCAGAGGCTTCCTTTGAGCCTCCAGGAGGGCAAAAAAGGCCTAAAACAAGCCGAAAATCAGCTGGGAGGTGCACGTATGCACAGTGCAGGAAAGTGGGTGGGGGTTGAGTGTATATGCACAGGGGGGCGCATTGAATTGTGGGTGCCGGCGCGCACACTCTTGGCACACCACAACAAAAAGGTTCGCCATCACTGCCATAATCCCTCACATTGGAGTAGTCAGGGCAACTGAAAGGAGCAGAGCGTTTACTGGCCAAATGCCCTTCCTGTCACCAATGCAGAGTTCGCAGCAGATAATTACTCATTATAAGAGAGAGAATTATTTACCCTTACCTAAGATCGAACTCACAGCCCCCTGATCATGAGGCAAGAGCTCTACCTCTAGGCCACTGCACCACCCCAAGCTGAGGGCTAGAAATGCACTTATTAAAATAGTAGTGATAAAAAGAAAGAAAGGTTTGGATCTCCGCCACACTCTCCATTGTTGAGTTGACATTTTTTTTTTTTGCTTTGTTTTCAGACTCTTAAGAATCCATCCCAGAAAAGGCCTTTCAACTCTTATTTAACACCTTGATTGTTAGCCAGATCTGCAGGTTACAAATGCTCTCCCTTAGTCTATGCTGCAAGGCTCCAAAAGTAAAAGAGAATCGGTACTCTGAAATCCTCACCTCTATATTCCATACGCAGTCCAGATTTGGAGGATAGAAGGCTGGATAATATGGTGTGGTAAAGTTCCCTGATACGCCCTTCAAAACTCCACCGCAAGCTGCAATCGGGGCAGCAGGAGGGGAGGAACAGGTGTGGAGAGAGAAAACAGAATATTATGAACCTTATTGGTGGCCGGAAGAAAGGCATTTGTGCAGAACGGCCATTAATAAGATGACGTCAATTGCTAAGGGCCCGATTCAAAAGCATGTCTATAACCCAGGAGACTAATTATGGTTACCTGTACAACACCTGTCCATCAGCTTAACCCCATCCAATTTCAGCCCAGTTCTCATTAGGATGTGTTATTAGAGTATCCGGAAGTGTGTGGGGGAAGGGGAAGGTGAAATTTATCACAACATCTCCTGAGTGAGGGAAAAATAACTGTGCCCCTAGCGCCTTATTATCCTCGAGATTTTCTCCCTCTCTAGCTTATTCATTTTCCACTCATCTTTATCTTCTACTAGACGGGATCCTTTACTTGATTAGAAGCAGACTATTTTTCTGCATGAATGGCTTAATAGTGTGTTAATGGCTGATAAGATTCGTCTTTTTTTACTTGGGCTTCTGGCTCATATCTTTCTCGGGTCTCCTTCCTTCTCTCTTAAGGAGAATACTGTCAAGAAAAGGAGCAACAGTACTGAATTTGTTGTCAGGCCCTCATCCTGCCAACCCATGATCTCCTAGTATCACCCCAAAATAGAAAGAACGATGTTCTTACATGTCATCTTTGGCATCTGGAAAAATTCTGCTTTGAACCCAGGAAATCTTCCTCTTGCATCTGTACTTAACATAACTAGGAGGACGTTTTGAGAAGAGATGAATGTCAGGTTGTATGAAATGTCAAAGCTCCCGCACAGTCTAGGAAGGAAAGAAGGAAGGAAGGAAAGGAGGGAGGGAGGGAGGGAGGGAGTGAAAGGAGGAAGGAAGGAAAGGAGGAAGGAAGGAAGGAAGGAAGGAAGGAAAGGAGGGAAGGAAGGAAGGAAGGAAGGAAGGAAGGAAGGAAGGAAGGAAGGAGAAGGTGAAGGAGGAAGTTGGGGGAGAAAGAGAAGGAAGGACGATTAGTGACTAAGCAATGCATATTTGGCAATCTCCTTCCCCATCAGAGTAGGTATCAGTAACAGTGCAACCCAGAAGAAGGCACAAAAACTGAAGTCTATCTCAGGCTCCTGCTAATGATGCCCCCAGAAGCCCGTCTATATTTCTTCCCATGAGAGCACGTCATATTGTAGCCAATGGACTTACTTCACCAGCGAGCGTTCTTCCACTGGGCTCAATGAGTTGTACACCTTGACAAAGTCCTCTCCTAGATGGCATGGCTCGATTTCAAATGTAGTGAAGGTTAGGCTAATGACCATGTTGGCATCAGCTCTCAGCGCCCAGAAGCAGCGCATGTTGGGTGGGTAATGGCTGTTTGGGAATCCTGGCGTCGTAAAGCTGATCACCTTCCCTTCTTTGGCATGCAACGCATATTTGCAGCTGTCTAGTCAGGTGAGAGAAACAACACCAGAAGAGAAAGTTCTCAAGAGGATAGCAAGAAGGCATCTCTCATTCAGTAAAGGAATTCAGATGGGCAAATTAAAACTGGAAGGATCCAAAAGATGTAAGAGATGGACGATAGCAATAGCACTTAGACTTATATACTGCTTTACAGCCCTCTCTAAATGGTTGAGTCAGCAATACTGAATTCTAAACACTGGGAAGGGAGGGAGGGAGGGAGGGAAGAAGGAAAACGGCAATAGCACTTCAACTTATATACCACTTCACAGCCCTCTCTAAGCAGTTTACAGAATAGCATATTGCCCCCAACAATCTGGGTCCTCATTTTACCGACCTCGGAAGGATCAGTCAACCTTGAGTTGGTGAGACTTGAACTGCTGCTGTGGGCAGGGTTAGTCTGTAATATTGAATTCTAAACACTGGGAAGGAAGGAGGGAGGGAGGGAGGGAGGAAAATAGCAATAGCACTTAGACCTATATACCGCTTTATAGTGCTTTGCAGCCCTCTCTAAGCGGTTTACAGAGTAGCATACTGCCCCCAACAATCTGGGTTCTCATTTTACCCACCTGATTCAACCTTGAGCCACTTAGGAGAGAACTTCCTGGCTATGGGCAGAGTTAACCTACAATACTGAATTCTAACCCCTGCGCCACCACGTCTCCAACACATTTTGAATAAATTGTGCTTCCAAGTTAAGAGTGTTTTAGTTTACCATTCTTTAAAAAAAGAAACAACAACAACCAATAATAACCAGCGTCACGTGGTTGTAGAACTTCTAATTTTCTTTGATCGTCCTCTTTGTTACCATTTTCTATTTATCACCTTACTGTTATCATAACACTTTACCTTGTTAATTGAGTCATTATCTATTTTGAATTTTTCAATACAGCCAAACAGCTTTTCAATGATGACTTTTAATGAATTTGCACACCATGCCAAGTATTGCAATTACTGAGTGGTTATAACAAATAAACAAAGCAAGGAATATGTACTCGAAGTGATTTTTAAGGCCTGCCTAGACAAAATTTCATGTTCCTTGGCTAGTTGGGTGAAAAGCTGTATATTCCTCGGAAAGATGACAATGTCATGTATAATGAACACGGCTGTTAAATCTTGACAACAGTTTTAGCAGCAGAGGCCTCACAAAGGGAAGGGCGTACACATTCTTCTAAACTGTTGAGAGCATGGAGAGATATGTTTTGTTTGCTAAGAACCAGGCCAGAAAATGAAAGAAAAAAAGAAAAAAAACTTTCCTGAGATACAGTACTAACATTGTGCTCTTCATGGAAGAGCAGAGAGCAGAAATATCTACATCCTGAGACAAGCAAGATCAGAGAGCACCAAGAGGCCCTCAATTCAACCCTGATCTACAAATATTCTCCTTTATCAGTGCTTCTAATGTGTTCAGTTTCAAGAAAATATTTTAAGTAATTCTTCCATCTTAGTCCTTTTTCCATCTTTTTTAGTTCTAGTCACAATGCTTTGGTTCACATCTTGTGATCTCTTTTTGAATGTTTGTCTATTTGGCAGAGAGCTGTATGGAACGAAATTTCATTTTTAATGTATGCTGATTATTGTACGTTTAAAGTGACAATAAAGTTATTCGAAGTAAGCCTAAGATGGAAATTAACCAAGGAGAAAAGTAACCTACAACTAAGGAGAAATTTCCTAATGGTGAAAGCAATTAATCAGTGCCTCCAGAAGTTATGGGTGCCCCATCACTGGAGGCTTTCAAGAAGAAATTGGACAGCCATTTGTTTGAAATGGTAGAGAGTCTCCTGCTGGAGCAGGGGTTGGACTAGATGACCTCTACATCCCTGCCAACTCTGTTGTTCTATGTTCAACTGAGTTCAAGAGCCTTTATCCCACATAAGGGATGACAGGATTGCAGCTTCAATATGTTTTTTTTCCTCCAGAGAGCAATATTCCATTCTACTCCCACACAATCTCCAATTATTCAAAGATCCCATATTTTATTATGACTGTAATTAAAAACAACCACAAAACAAAAAACCAAATTTTACTTACTGTCTCGGGTTGCTTTAACGATATCCTCATCAGAAGCTACAAATTAAAAACACAAAACTTTTATAACAAGGAGTTTAACTTTATACCTTCAACATAGGGCAATCGCAGACGACCTGAATTCATAGAAAAGAAATCACCCACACAAAAATGGTTTTGGGAGGAATCCAGCCAAATCTTTTCATAGAAATGGATACTTTAGATTGGGCTAAATGCAACCAATATCCGGATTGTGAGACTTTCCTAGAAAAAAATCATCCCAGGTTGCTTCCCATTAACAGACATTGATGTCTTTAATAGATGACGTAAGTCTAATAAATGAGCTAGTCAAAAATATCTTGAAGTCTGAAGACAAATTTATATATATATATTTCTTCTTATGACCCTGATCCCTTGCTTCGGAGTGCCAATTGCCAAATCCCAATTTTTTTCCCTTCCTCGTGATAGTGTTGGCCCCCACAGACTGATTCTTAGAAATCTCTTTTACCATGAAAGAGATTTTACCATTTACCTCTTTCACCATTTTCTGACCATTCCTCATCCACTCAGGTCAGTGGTGGGATTCAAATAATTTCACAGCTGCTTCTCTGCTCTTATGATTTCTTCCAACAACCAGTTCACCAAACTGCTCAGAAAGTTAACAACCGGTTCTCCTGAAGTGGTGTGAAGTGGCTGAATCCCACCGCTGACTCAGGTCCAACTATACTTACGCATGATTTTTTTAAAAATAGTTGAGTTTCAATTCTCCAGATTGCTGAGACATTAGAAGTGGGTGTATTAGATTAGATACCACATTCTGGTAGAGATAAGTTCCCTCAGGATGGGCTCCAGCACAACTCAGAAGATACAACTTCTTGTCCCAGTGACTAACCCAGATTGGATCCTGCAACCTTATTCTGGGATACATACATTCACCTTCATTTGTGAGTATCAGATTGATTCTGCTAGATTTTCTAGTAACGTTGTCTTTTAAAACCTTTGCTTTGCTTTGACATATCCCAAAGTTCAACCTTCCCTGGTGACTAGTGTAAATACTCCACCGAGCTTGGCAGATGAGGGAATTTCATGTGGAAAGAGGAGAACAAAAAGAAAGAGAGACTTACGAAAAGCAGTGAGAGACTCCACTTGAAATTCTTGCTTCCGCAGTTTTCCTAAACCAGCTAGATTTAAACTACGGAAATTTGCTATGGCGTTATCAAGAGCATCCAACTTGTATTTAGGAACACTGAACATGGACATGAAGTAAGCAATCACACTGCCCTCACTGTGTGGGAAGGGAACAAAGAGAGATAGGTTAGACCCCAGCCTAAATAATTAGGGTTGCAAAAAACAAGATGTCTGCATTAGAAAATTCTACTATGATCAATGGCTTCAATGTCTAAAAAAGTATTTTTCAAACTTGGCAACTTTAAGATCAACAAAACATATCTAATATGCCTTCTTCCTATTTTCCCCACAATGGCAACCCGCCTAGATGGGTTGGATTGATTGGTCCAAAGTCACCCAGTTGGATTTCATGGCTAAGACAGGACTAGAACTCACAGTCTCCTACTGAATGGCCCAAATTCACCCAGTTAGGGCTGCCATGCCTAAGGCAAAACTAGAACTCTCAGTCTCCTGGTGATTGGCCCAAATTCACTCAGCTATCTTTCATGCTTAAGGTGGGACTAGAACTCTCAGTCTCCTGGTGATTGGCCCAAAGTACCCAGCCTCCTTTCATGCCTAAATAGGGACTAGAACTCATGGTTTCCTAGTTTCTAGATAGATGTCATAACCATTAAATCAAACTGCTCTGAAATTTCAGGAGTTACGTACCTGAATGCTAGTATCACCGACTCTTTGTGGAAGGGGCCAACATCCAAATTCTTTGCATAGATGTTTAAGAGCTAAAGATTTAAAAAATGGCTGCATTGAGAACAAGTATATGATCTGTATATGCCAGTATATACATTTCTATTTAATTCAGCTTAAAAATCAGCCTATTCCAGTGGTGCTCATTTTTCTCACATCCTGTACTATTATTTGTTGTCTTACTTATTCGTCTGTTGGAGTTCTACCTTCTTTGATTTATTACAAGATCTTCAATCCTTTTGTTAACAGTCTTTGTGGTAGCTAGGATTTGCTGAACAAACTCTGGGATTGGGCTACAGTCATTCAGAATGCTAAAGTGGGTTATAAATTGGGATGGCTGGATCCATGTCAGCATGCTAAGCCCAAATCCAATAAACCACATTACATGTTTTGTGTCATGTACGAACCCTATCAGGTTACTACAATGGTTTACCATCTGTTGCAGTGCCTGAAGATCAAGGAAGTCTGAGCCTTAAAGTGCAGAATCAAAGCAGAACTAAACAAACATTGGAAAACAGAGGTTGCTACAATGCTGGACAAGAAGATCATTAGCAAAGCTTTTCTCTGCTCAAGACTCTAGAGAACTATTCCAATACTGGTCGTCCTCACTGAACAACTTCTTGTTCAGTGACCATTTGAAGTTACGATGGCGTTGTACAAGCAGGACTTGTGAGAGATCCTCATAGTTGTGACCGTTGCAGCATCTCCACACTCCTGTTTCGGGTCCTCAGTAAACTGGCTTGCAATCACAACATTGCAGTGTCCTGCCATCACATAATCACCATTTGTGACAATGTCCGTCTTCCAACAACTAAAGGCAATGGGGCAGCCAGCAGGAAGTCGCAAATGGAAATCACGTTGACCTTAGATGCTGCAACCACGCAGTATTCACTTAATGGCAGCAACTAGGACTGCTGAAACTGCCTTCCTGGGTTGGCAGTGACATGATGTTGTGCCTTACAACCATGTCGCTTAGCGATGGAGTTTCAGGACGCAATTATGGATGGTAAGCAAGAACTACCTGTAATACTGGATAGACATTAGCAGAAGACCCTTCCATGCAGGACAAATTGCTGGGTTCAGCCTTCCTTAAGTATGCTGGGACTGTAACTCCCAGAATTCCCTGCAGCTAGGGAATTCTGGGAATTATAACTGCAATTCGGCTGGAATCAACAGGGAGATGAGAAGCTGCTTTAGTCTATCCCATGATATCCAAGGCAGACAATCCGTTGCTTGCCGTTGCTTATGCAGCTTTCAATTCTTACCATGTTCTTTGCATTCTTTGCCAGTGCAGCAAATTCAGGAGAGCTGGAATTCTCATAGGCATCAATGAACCGTGAGCCTATCAGTCTCATGTGGCCGTTGTATGGCTTCTGCACAAGGACAGCCCTGTCTAAGAAAATAGTGGACGGAGGTCAGAATCAGCAAAAATATTGGACAGGTGTTCTGACCCAGCTCCCCAAACACAACGAACCCTTTGAAGTGAACTCAAAGATTCCTTTATCAGCACCGGCCAAAAGTTTCTCTCTCACCACAGGCTAACAAATCTAGCCAGACGGAAGATGAACAGTTGCTTGCCACATCTATTCATCTCCACCCCGCTGCCTTTTATCCCCAGAGCTAGGGTGGGGCTTCGCTAGCAGAGGTGGCTCTTCCATCCCAAAGACTGGCCCATAGATTTCCACTGCTCTCCTCTCCTCTGCCTTCTGCAGTTCCACCCATCAAGCACTGGACCCAGCTGTTTCTCCTCTTCCTCATCAGCCCCCTCCAGACCTGGGGGCTGCTGTCTCTCCATCTGAGGGCTGACGGATGGCCAAGGCTCCGCCTCTCTCTCTCTCTCTCTCACTCTCTCTCTCTCTCTCTCTCTGATAGCTCCATTCCGTCTTCCTCCTCGGAGCTCTCAGGTTGCCTTGTTGCTGACCCTCACTCCCATGCCGCCACCTCCTCCTCTGATTCAGCTGCTGGAGGGGACGGGGGCCAACAGGCCACAACACTATGGCACTTTCTGCTACAAACCAAGAATGTCTAGAACAATCAGATACCCATTCAATTATTTGGAAAATGTCACCCCTCCATCTTTTCTCCTTGTTGCTTTTTGAGTATTACAGCTGAACCTCATCTGGAAGACACCTGCAAAATCTAGCCCTTTACTGGGTAAACTAAATATATTCACCAGGATTAGAAACTCAGCAGTTCTATTTTACAGGTGATTCAACCCACGGATCTCAGAGGGCATGGATTTATTTCGATGTAAAGCTGGTTGAATCCGTCACAGGTTATTAAGTAATGTATTAGTTGTTCTTCCTTTTAATGTATTATAATTCATAACCTATTTTTAGTTTGGAGTGCAAGCTGAACCTTAACACAACTTACATTTGAAGTGCCAAACCAGCAGCCCAACCAACAGGGAAAGGAGCAGGCAGATGGATACCACGATGACTACCACTATCCAACGTTTTGGACCACGCTTCTCAAGCTTCTTGGTGTTCATGGTGGGGAGGAACTCCACCCCTTCCTCAAGGCCGTTCATGTCCTAGAGGAAGACAGACAGAGATGATCAGGCTGCATCTTAGTACATCCAAAGTCTCAATTCCTATGTCAGGATTCCGGCAGTTACCCCAGTTAAATCATGAGTCTCGAGCCAAACTTCCAAAACTTCAAAAGGATTTATTGGGAGTTAACATGTTGGCACTGCTTGGGTATAGCTGACTCTGAAACACATAATTCATTGTCACCCTTGACCCTGGTTTTCCCCCCACCCACTGGGTGTATCGTAATTCATATTCTCCAATGAGACACCTCCATAGCCCAGAGTCTTCAATCATGCTCTCCAGTTAGAATTGTGCACAGCAGAAACTTCAGTCACCTAGTTACTATCTTTGAAAAACTATTTATGGAACACACTTTCTATTTCCGAGCTGCCGCACTGCTCTTTCAAACCCCTTTCCCCCCATCCCTTTCTGTTGGCCACTCTTAAAAAAAAAACCATAGAAATATTTTATGAGTTGACACCGTGGATGTTCTCTCATCCAAAAGTATTCAGCAGGGTCTTCTCCCCTGACACACATTGCAAGATACGTTTCTGCTTGACGTGACACCAGTTCCAACTGATACCTGAATGTTTCTTCAGACTAGTCATAGAACAAGGCCTCAGTTCAAAGCAACCTCATCTTATTCAGTTCTTTTCTCCAGCTTCTGAGTCGATTCCTCAGAATTTGTTGCCCGAGACAATTCAGACAATTCAAAACAGCTTGGCTGTTTTCTTGCAGAGGTTTCATTACCCAGCTAGGTATCTCCGTCAT
Source organism: Pseudonaja textilis (assembly GCF_900518735.1). The sequence goes on along the minus strand of NW_020769350.1, from coordinate 2,646,244 downwards.
GCTAGCACTGATGAGGTTACCTAGCAGGGTAATGAAAAGTCTGCAAGAAAACAACCAAGCTCAGAAAGCACTGATGACAGCGCAGTTTTGGATGGATGCAAACTGAACAAGGAGAGATACAACCTGGAAATAAGGAGAGGTTTTCCGACAGTGAGAACAATCAACCAATGGAACAGCCTGCCCTCGGAAGTTGTGGGAGCTTCATCACTGGAAGCTTCCAAGAAGAGATTTGTCAGAAATGTTGTAGGTTCTCCTGCATGGGCAGGGGGTTGGACTAGGTGACCTACAAGGTCCCTTCCAACTCTGTTAATCTGAAAACAAGCTTGACCTTTAGCTACAAATATTTTCTTCCAGTGGGTTAGCCTGGCCCTGCCTACAAAGCTTTGCTAGATGGCACTAACAAGGCAATCCTTTCCATCCTTAAGGAAATCCAAAGTATCCAGAAGGTACCACAAGTTCCATCAGTCACAGCAAGTAGAGGCACCAGGTGCGAACGATGGCCTAGGAGGACATCATGCTGGAAAAGGCCAATGTAGTCCAGCATTTAGGTGCCCCGATTGTTGAGGCTCACAAAGCAAGAAAAAAAAAAAAAGCCCAAGTATGATTCAATAGGTCCAATGCTTTATTTTATTCTCTCTTACTTTCCTCCTTACCCTCAATCTCTTACTTCTAATTAGCTTTTGTTCTGTTGGATTTTGCTTCCTCGTTAAAAAAAATTTTTTTTTTTTTTGCTTTAAGCTCCTGGGATTAATCGACTTGCATTTAAATCGCTCTGTGCCATATTGCAAACCACCTCACCAGTCACATTTGTGGTGGTAAAAAGCCAGGCAGGCAGGCAGATGGATAGACAGAACATCGTTTCTTTCTCTCCACCCCACAGAAGAACATGTGATCCTTTTGCACATTTATTTGAGTGCTCAAGGGAAGCAGAACCGCTCCCTCCTAATTCCTCTTCAAGGGACCCACACCTGCCGCTTCGCACACCATCCACCTGCCCGGCCACCCAGAGTTTTCACTGCTTGCCAGCAACCTCCTGAACGACAAGACCTACCAAGCCATTCTCTCAGCAAAAATACATATGGCAAAGGTTATCTCAATGTTTGATTCCAACACAGACTATAAGAGAAACAGAATTTTTACTGCACAACGGCTTCTTCTTATTGACATGCTATGAAGATGCAGGACCAAATAAAAGCCCGTGGATTACTGGAAGACTTAAAAAGAAAAGCTGCTCAAATAGCAATTGATATGCTAGAATTTCATGAAGGAAAACCATTACGTATTTCAGATCTAAACCCATCAAAAAGTTCTCCCATCAAAAAAAAAAAAGCAGAGCTCTGTAGTACTGTATCTGAAAATGAAAAGCACAGGGTGAGAACAACGGCTAGCCATGTTGCATTCAGGTCAGACATCAGAATTCGAACTGGAGACTCTAGTTTCTTCCCCAATCTCTCTCAGTCTGGAAAAAGAAAAAAGACTGCAATCCAAACAGCTTAACCAAGAATCAAAAATCGAGAAATTCCTTAATTCTTAATCCTTTTTGTCAAATCTTTTCCAGCTTCTATGACCTTGATGAGCCTGATCCACCTCACAGGGTTGTTGTGGTGGTGGTGAGGAAAATAGGAGGAAGAAAGGGAGGTGTGGTGGAAATGTTTGCCACATTGAGCTGTTTGTAAAAAAAAAATAATAATAATAATAATAAAAGGCGGAAGGCAAAATTAATACATAAATAAAAAATGTGTCGGGTGACAATTACCTTCCTGTGGGTTGGGAAATGCTGTTCTAGCACACAGAAACTCTGAATACACAACTGGAGAACCTGCACACTCATTCCCAGAAACTCCAGGGATACCTGAGTATTGCTTGCACACTCACTGAGGAGTTTCAGGAACACTTTTTTCTCGCTGGCCCAACCCAACACCTCTCTCGCACCTGAGAGTCGATCCGGCCAAAACAGGTTGTCTCAACTGGGCCACACCTGTGCTACATTCTTGGCAGCAAGAGCTCCAAGGTGAATAGAATCCCCTCTCTGAACCTTTCTAAGGCGTCCCGCGAAGCAAAAGAGAGGCGTTTTCTTCCTTTTGTTCTCAGGGCATCCACCCTGCTTGAGCTAACAACCTGCTTCTTCCTCTAACTGCTCAAGAATGGAAATTCTAAGGGGAGTAAACTACCTTTCCAAAGAAAATAGAAATGACAATCATGGAAAGGTAGGATGGATCCCAGAAGGTACCTTACTACTTTCCATCTCAGGCAGGTGGATGCTACCTTACAGACATAAACACATCTGGATGGGAGCTAATTCTGTCTCACCAGCTACATTCAGCCTGTGTTCTCCCTCTTTGACCTGATAAAGGTGGGCTGACGTGACTCCTTGTTAAACCTACCTGTCAGGGAAATAATCTAGTAAATGAGGAAGGGTTTAAATCTCCTAGCATACAGCCAGATCGCTCCATTTATTCGTGTAATGAATTTGCTCATAGTTCTTTGAAATGTTCCTCCAAATACACATTTTTTTTCCTGTTTTTGAGCAGATTAAATTCTGCTCAGTTATCAAATTTCAAATTTTGTTCTTTGCTAACCCATTTCAAACATTCTACATATGGTTACAATGGCTTTCCAGACTCTTGGCTTTTTTCTTCAGACAATACGAACTACATTTATTTTTGTTTACTTGTATCCCGCCTTTATTCTTTTTTATAAATAACTCAAGGCAGTGAACATATGCATCACACCTTCCTACTCCTAGTTTCCCCACAACAAACAATCCTGTGAGGTGGATTGGGGTGGGAAACAATGACTGGCCCAAAGTCACCCAGTCACCTTTTGTGGTGAAGGCAGTACTAGAACTCTCAACTCTTGGCGATTAGCCCAAAGTCACCCAGCTGGTTTTCATGGCAAAGGCAGGACTTACAAGTGTGTACTTATATTCAGGCATGTATATATTCATTTCTGGGGTTTTCATTCTAGATTTCTCCTCTTCCCCACTGGTATTTGGTCACCATGGCCATGGTGGCGCAGGGGTTAGAGTGCAGTACTGCAGGCTACTTCTGCTAACTGCCGGCTGCCAGCAATTTGGCAGTTCGAATCTCACTGGCTCAAGGTTGACTCAGACTTCTGTTCTTCCGAGGTCAGCAAAATGAAGACCCAGAGTGTTGGGGCAAAAGGCTGACTCTGTAAAATGCTTAGAGAGGGCTTTAAAGCAGTGTGGTGGTATATAAGTCTAAGTGCTATTGGTCTTCCTTTTTCCCTTCCCCTTCCTTCCTTCCTTCCATCCATCCATGGTCGCACAGTGGTAAGGATGCAGCATCGCACGCTGACTCTGCCCACAGCCAGGAGTTCGATCCTGGCCAGCTCAAGGTTGACTCAGCCTTCCATCCTTCCGAGGTCGGTAAAATGAAGACCCAGATTGTTGAGGGCAATATGCTGACTCTATAAATGGCTGGGGAGGGCTGTAAAGCACTGTGAAGAGGTATATAAGTGTATTCCTATTGCTATTTTCTTCGAGGTTATGGAAGGAAACTGCCCTTTGTTGACCTAATGATTCTCACAAGCCTCTAACAAGTCTCTAACTTCCCACCTCATTTCTGACGGCTGCAATGCTTCCTTTTCCTCTCTCTATTCTGAACTTTAAGTGTTGTAAGGGTCAGAACATGGTTACTATTTGTTTTTAGATACTTTAGAAGGATGTGGGAGCTCTCAAATAGCCAACCTTAAATTTAAGGCTGCTCTATAGAAAGTTGGTGTTGGTGTTGGGGTTAAAAAAACCTATACACAGATGCTTCTCTAGAGTTTCATCTCTGACTGCAGCTAAAACTAATCATTTAAAGAGAAAGTATAGCCAAAATTGTTGGGTTTTTTTTCCTTCAAGCATCATGATGTTCATCTTATTAGTTAGTATTAAATTTCACTTTTCTTTCATAGACTCCTCCAAGGGAGTGAATAACAACCAAAGCAATAACAACCAAAGCAAACACCTTTTAAAGTTGGTGAAGTTGAGAGAGAATGGCTGGCCCAAAATTGCTCAGTGACTCTCCGTATATTTTAACCATTACTGTGCAATAATTTAAGCTCAAGGAATAATTCTACTTCCTTGCCTCAGTCCAAAATCAAAGATACATAATTGTCTTGTAATCCTAAAGTTAGAAAAATCCTTGTAGCTCCATCACCGGGGGCTACTAAAAACCATTAAAAAGTGAACCAATTTGAGCCAGTGGTGAAGGTACTAAGTTAGAAACCGGGAGACTGGGAATTGTAGTCCTGCCTTAGGCTTGAAAGCCAGTTAGGTGACTTTGGGCCAATTACCAGGAGAGTGTGAGTTCTAGTGCACCTTAAGCATGAAAGCCGGCTAGGTGACTTTGGGCCTATGACCAGGAGATGGTGAGTTCTAGTTCCACCTTAGGCATGAAAGCCACTTGGGTGACTTTGGATAAATCAACTGTCTCTCAGATCTACCCATCACACATGGTATTCAGCAGGTTCTGACCAGTTCTGGAGAACCGGTAGCAGAAATTTTGAGTAGTTCAGAGAACCAGCAAATACCCCCTCTAACTGGCTCCGCCCCATCTATTCTCTGCCTCCCGAGTCCCGGCTGATTGGCTGGGTTTTCTTTTGTTGCCCTGCACAGGAGAACGGAGCTGGAAAGCAGGTTAGTGGGGTGGGGAGGGGAATGGGGATTTTGCAGCATCCTTTTCCTGTCACACCCACCAAGCCATGTGCGCCCACAGAATCGGTAGTAAAAATATTTGAACCCCTCCACTGCTATCCATCTCTCAGGGTTGTTATTGTAAGGAAAACAGGAGAGAGGAAGGAGTGATGTTTCCCAACTTGAGCATTTATAAAAAATTAAAAAGCAGGATATAGGTAGTCCTTCATATCCAGCTGAGCCCTTAGTGACTTCATGAACATATCCATGTACTTTTCTTGACAATAAAACCGAACTAGTTCTCTAATCCCTTCCATTAAAAAAAAGTCCTATGTTACTGATCCTCTTATTTCATAAATAGGAAGTTTAATTAGCTTTTATGTTCATTTAAAAAAACCTAAAAGGATGTTAGTCTCTAGCAAACTTGAAGGGAGACGCATTTCCTACTTTCATCTAGGACCTCAAATGAACCAGCTGTCTTTATTGCATGGATGCGTGAAATCCAACCAGAAGGCTCTCACTAATCCAATACTGTACATTACTCAGTCTCAATGAAGATGAGAAATACATTTTATCCTGTTTAAATTCCTACAAATTATAAAATATTGGAATTCACAAACCCCTTCAATATTGATTGTATAGGCTACCAGTCTTACCTCAAGGTAACTCTGATGAATGAAATCTAATGAAAAAAAAAATACCTCAGCATATATGTTTTTGACCTCCAAAAAGATTAGTAAGATTGGTTTCAGCAACGAGAGAACAGTTTTGCAAAGCTGCTCAGGAAACTGTTGTAAACCTTCCTAAAGTTCACTTCCTTCTTCAAGGGAGTCTTGCCCCATTGCGGTTGTGTAACCTGAAGTCTGGTTTCATTTGATCAGTTTGCTTTGGGAACTATCTTCATTTGATGACTCACCACTTGCTTTAAACACAGTGAAAACATGGGGAAGTTCAACCATATATGGATTAGTTGGTCAGCAAAGCAAAACTAACAGATGAGAAATTGCTCTTTCCAATTCCTCTTTACTCATCTGCATGTGGAGGCCAAGGATCATAGCTGACAACATTCAGAGCCATTTCAGGCACCCACACAAGTTTAAAAATACACCGGTACAACCATCTACCAATATCTAACTAGAAACACAAGAATGGCTAAATTATAGACAAGGTGGTTTGAACTCTGCTGTAACAATAGATAAATCACGGTTTCTAATTGGGATATGAGAGATCGGATCAATGTCTAGAGCAGGGGTGTCCAACCTTGACAACTTTAAGACTTGTGGACTTCAATTCCCAGAATTCCTCAGCCAGCTTTGCTTTGAATTCTGGGAGGTGAAGTCCACAAGTCTTAAAGTTGCCAAGGTTGGACACCCCTGCTCTAGAGCAATGTTTTTCAATTTCAACAACTTTAAGCTATTTGAACTTTGGCTCCCAGAATTTCCCAGCCACAATGGCTGCTAGCTGTGGAAATCTGGAAGCTGAAGTCCAAGCAGCTTAAAATTGCTGAGGTTGAGAAAATATTGCAGAAAGAAAATAACATTGCAACACACCTTTAAAACTATGTGTGGAATGAGCAATTATCCCTTAACTAGAGGATTTTGGCCAGAGTAATACCAACATGTCATTTTAACAACGCAAAGCTGGAATCCATGCACCATTTCTTCTGTGGGCACCTATATCCTTAGATTTATGCAGTTGTCCATCCGTGAAAAAGCATAACTAAAGAAAGTAAAACAAAACACATGCCTGCACATGTATCAAAATAATTTCAGAATCCTCACTAGAAACTGGCAGTCATGGAAAGGTAGAACGTATTTGTGGGGTTAACTAAGAACAGATTCTAGAGGAGGAACAAAACACCAATTACAGGTTGGTCAAAAATTCTGAGATTATTTATTTTTAAGTGATGCACTTTCCTGCTTTCACTTGGAAGTGTCAACAAAATATAGTTTTCAACATCAAGCATCACTCAACTCTCCAGCAAAGATAACACCAACCACAGTTGGAAAAGTCAATCTTGGGTCACATCTACCTTGCACAAAGCTTTTCAGGAGAGTTTGCTTCCTGCACTTCCAAACACTTGGACGACTGTGAATGTTGAAATGGAGAGTAAGTTAAATAAAAGAGAAGTCACCTCTGAATGCCAGGGACAAGACTCAAAGAATTAAACACTGTTAAGACCAATATATAAAGTTCTGTAGGCAAACACATGCAGTGAGTGTAAGAGATGCCGTAGTCTGGGAAACCTTAATAGATCCAACCTCAACCTGCCGATTTGCTTCCAGGTGCAATTCAAGGTGCTTCATGGCTTGGGACCAGGTGAACTGAGGGACCGCCTCTTGCCAGTCACATCTATCCGACCCACCAGAGCAGGAAGGCAAGGAACGTTGTGGGTCCCACCCCCTAGGGAGATACACCTGGTGGGACCCAGAAGAAGGGCCTTCTCCGTGGTGGCTCCCTCTCTCTGGAATCTCATTCCCCCAGAGATTAGAATGGCCCCCATTCAAACACTCTTCCGGAAGGCGCTGAAGACCTGGTTCTGCCAGTGGGCCTGGGGGATCCAGAGCGGGATGGAGTCCATTCAATGGCTCATGTGATGTGTTGTGGCCGGGGTGGGGGATTATTATATTATTTTATTATTTTATTATGTGATTATACTCTTTATTAGTTTTATTGTTATATATATGAGGTTTTTATATTCCTGTAAGCCACCTTGAGTCACCCTATATGCAAATGGGCGGCAATATAAATTTCCTAAAATAAATAAATAAAATAAATGAATAAACCTACTGCAGCCACCGCTAGCTGTAGAACACAATAATATGCCACAAAACACAACCTCGAGACTTCTTGTTCAATGATGCAGGTGTTCTACAGTTAGAGAGGAGAGGAAGGAGGAGGAAACGAAGGCATGCAGGAGATTTCAGGTTGAATGACAGGTGAGAAGGTGGTCAGCATAAGATCAAGTCTCCTAGTTTGACTTACTCCAACGATCGCCACAGAAGAAAATTAGCCAGAAGATGCACCTGAGAGCAGGATAAGAAGCAATGGGTGGTAATTAATCAAGGAGAAACGCAACCTAGAACTAAGGAGAAATTTCCTGACAGTGAAAACAATTAATCAATGGAACAACTTGCCTCCAGAAGTTGTAAATGCTCCAACACTGGAAGTTTCTTAAAAGATGTTGGACAGTCATTTGTCTGATGCGGTGTAGGGTTTCCTGCCTAGGCAGGGAGTTGGACTAGAAGACCTCCAAGGTCCCTTCAAACTCTATGAATCTATTGCATTTCTATCAACCAAGACAAAAGGGAAAACCAGTTTCAGGTCTAGTCCATTCATCATGAAGAAGTGATGCTTGATGTACGTCATCAACTACTGTGGGCATCCAAGCATGAGTATTGCTATGAGGTCATCCCAATGGCATGTACTCACTGCAGAAACGTTAAACGCCTCCCTCAATAGAAATTCCCAGAGTAACTTACAGAAAAGGAGGAGAGAACCTAAATTAAGATCAGTGTCTAACCATGCAGGAAGAGGAAAAAGAGAAGCGGTTATAAGCCTGTAGCAGGAAGGCCTCTGAAGACCAACCAACTGATCCCGGTGTACGTTTTCCAAAATTAACAGTGTCAAAAATAGGGGAAGCACCCACAGAAAAAGACACCAGCGCCCATGTGTCTAACCCACAATTCAAATCTCACAAGGTCACATCGTAGACTTTGTCATTTGCTTTCAGCCTTTCCCTTCCTGCAAATCATGAAAAGTAATTACCTGCCATAAAAAAAAAGCCTGTTGGATGATGATTCTGATTAATCTTTACCAGAGCTGGTCAAGTGACAGATAAAATATGAGAAAGAGAGATCCAAACCAGGAAATCTTATTTCTGTCATGAATCCCCTTGTTAAATTTTGGCTGTAACTGTAGATAAACCAACGGTAGCTTTTCTGGTATGGTCAAGGTTTAGCTGAGAAGGTACAAGAGTGCCTCAAATCCTCATTTTAGTTATTTTAGGACTGTTTTCCTACCTAATTTGGTAAGACAGGTATTAATTCCGCCGATTACTTTCCATTCTTTTGTAAACTTATACAGTCTTAGTTTGCATTAACAGAGGGATAGAATCAATATCATGTACCGCTCTCTAAAGCTATAGTAAGACCACACTTAGAATACTGCATCCAGTTTTGGTCATTATATTATAAAAGAGATGTAGAGGTTTTGGAAAGAATGCAGAAGGTCAACAAAGATGATTACGGAGCTAGAAGCTGAAACATATGAAGAACAGTTGCAGGAACTGGGTATGTCTAGTCTAGCGAAAAGGACTAGGGCTGACATGATAGCGGTGTTCCAATATTTGAGGGGCTGCCACAAAGAGGGGGGGGGGGGGGGGAATCAATCTATTTTCCAAAGCACCAGAGGGCAAGACAAGAAGGAATGAATGGAAACTTATCAAGGAGAGAAGCAACCTAGAACTAAGGAGAAATTTCCTGAGAGTTAGAACAAATAATCAGTGGAACAACTTGTTCCCAGTTGTGGGTGCTCCATCACTGGAGGCTTTTAAGAGACTGGACAGTCTGGAATGGTCTAGCACAGGGGTCCTCAACCACCGGGCCCTGGACCAGTACCGGGCCGTGGATCATTTTCTACCGGGCCGCCGGTTTGCTGGGCGCCGCCATCTTGTTTCAATGAGAAAGTGCTTCCAAGTGAGCTTTCCGGTTGGAAAGCGGCGTTTGGGTCCTGAAGGAATCCTCGCACCTTAGTTTCATCAAAAGGGGGGCGGTGGCTTCGAACGAAGAGCCGTCCCAATGGCGGAGAAGATTAAGAAAGCACAAAAAAGCACAAAAAAGGTACAAAGGAGGAGTTGAAGGTGGCGGGGAGAAGCGGGGGATGGCTGGCTGGCCGGTCGCTCGGCTCGCCTTGCCTTGTCATGCGTGTTGATGCCAGTACCGGGCCATGGATCATTTTGTGATGCCGGTATCAGGCTGTGGCACAAAAAAAGGTTGGGAGCCACTGGTCTAGCATCTCCTGATTGAGCAGGGGGGTTGGACTAGAAGACCTCCAAGGTCCCTTCCAACTCTTTTGTTCTGCTGTTCCTTAGTATGTAAGGAACAGCAGAATGACTATATGCCATAGATGACTGTATTATTGACTTGGGCGATTGTCAGCAGATATAAAACATCTACAGTAACCAAGTATAATAGAACTAGTTGATAGCCACAGTCCTAAATTTATCCCTGAGAGTCCTTCAGTAATGAATCAAAATTCTTTATTGCTTCCTGATGAGTAAATCTATGTTACATTTGCTTTGTTCAATGTGCTCTTCAAAAATCTTATGTCTCATTTATTTACAGAGGATCCTGGTCCAGCAAAAGGACCCAGGAAGTCCTAATTTCCAGACCTGTATTGGAACCAAATACACAAAGCCCCCACCAGATCCTCTGGTTTAATCTTAATGCAATTTACTTCACAGAGAAATCCCACAGATTTTAGTGGCATTTTATTACCAAGCAAATAAGGAAATATAACTGCAAGTTCTTTTAAAAAGAAAGTCTAGGAATACTACACTAAAGCCAGGGGAATTTTAAAAATGTGGGAAATGACAGGAAACATTCAATTGAAACACTACATTCTTTTTCCATTGCCTGATTCAAGAAAGATAAAAAGGATTTGCTAATGTGTCATTTTACAAACCAGAAACCCCTCTTTATTTCAAAGCTCATCGCTTCATTTAAAATGATTCTATTTATTCCAGAGTGCAACCGACAGAATTTACTTGCAAAGACTTTTCATCCCTAGATAGTTCCAAAATTCAAACACACAACATTGCAAAGAAGGTTTAAGCTAAGAGTGAATTGCTTTTGCATCATCCGGTGTCTGAGTAACAATTTCATATCCTTCACCAACACTAACAGGTTCTCTCCTTTTGGAAATCCACCTGCAAAGCCCAATTTTTCTATGCGCTCACAATACAACCTAAAGTTAGGCATACAAGCTCATAAAAAAAATCACCGTTGGTGAGAGCTGGGAAACAGGTCAGTTATATCAGCTGTTTGTTTACCTTCTGGGTGTGCATTTGATAGAGAGCAATTCAATTTGAGCTACATTCTCTCTGGCTGTCTGGATAGGGCAGATAAAAACAAAAATTAGGTCAGGTTTCCCCTATCTGCAGCTCTCCAGATTTGATAAGCTATGCTGCTCCTACCTGGAGGCAAGATTTAAAAATGACTGTAGGTAGCTCAACACAATGACGGATTATAATTTTGGACCTGGGAGACATGGATTCAAACCTTTGTTCCACTCTTGTCCTTATGGTCTAAGGGCTCTTGTAGTCTAACTCAGTGTTTCTCAGCTTCAGTAACTTCCATTTGCATCGACTTCCACTCCCAGAATTTACCCAGAATTCCCCAGACAGCTGGAATTCTGGAGTAGAAGTCCAAGCAAATTAATGTTGCAGAGGTGGACAGAGAGACTGGCCCTAATTTCTAGGAGATTGATGTACAATTTGAATTTGAACACCCTCTCATGATTTCTCACTCCTGGCCATGCTGTTTGGGGCTGCACAGAACTGCTGTTCAGCAACTACTAAAGGAGTATAGGTCTCCTCTTCAGAGATTGTATTCAGCAGGTTATGACCAGTTCTGGAGAACCGGTAGCATAAATTTTGGGTAGTTCAGAGAACTACCACCTCTGACTGGCCCCGCTCCCATCTATTCCCTGCCTCCCGAGTCCCAGCTGATTGGCTGGTCTTCTTTGGTTACCCTGCACAGGAGAACGGAGCTGGAAAGCAGGTTAGTGGGGTGGGGAGGGAATGGGATTTTGCAGTATCCTTCCCCTGGTACACCCACCAAACCACACCACCAAACCGATAGTAAAAAATTTTGAAACCATAAAATAGGAAGATACAACATAGAGAAAACCCCAGTGCAAGAATTCACAATATTTTCAGTAAATACTATGTTGGTTTTAGCTCTGTCAGTGTCTCCTGTCCTCTTTTCCTGATTAGCATTTTGATGTTGTAAGATGTTCTTTACTGCACGAATGTTCCTTACTTTTAAGTTGGAATCTTTTTATCAGTAAGATCCCTTTTTCTTTAAAAGAAAAAGGGGGAATCATCTATCTGGAAAGGGAACACTGGATTGCAGCCAGGGATGATTTTGCTTAGGAGACAAAATAAACCTCACAAAATCCTATCAGAGACATGATCTTAAGATGATATAATTGAAAAACACTTTTGCCAATTGCAAGTGGCAGAGCTCCACTGACAAAGTACCAGCAGATGTTTTCTAACCCGATTCATATTTACTGATATTTTATCGTGGTATATTTTTATTATTTCCATGGCTAGTTTGACAGTTTCGGTCAGGAAGTTTTGTATTAAGAATTCTGAATGAAAATTTGCTAAAAAAAAATCAGAGGAAGGGAGGGTGGGTGGAAGGAAGATAGCTTTTGAACAAATGTCCATGGGAGCTTGTTATTATATGAAAAAGGACTATGTATAACGACTGTATATTATATACAGACTATATACAGGGACTATGTATAATGGTATAGAGGCTATGGACCTTTTATGCAAAAATAACATTTTAGGGGGGAAAAGTGATTGCTTTTCCTGTTACTTGTAGAATCAAAGTAACCTTTTTTTTTAATCAGCCATTATTTCATGGCATTTCTTCTTCTTCTTTTTCTTCAGCGTTTGTCTCGCGCTCGGGCGAGGTCCGCTAGCATTTCATGGCATTTCATGGCATTTCTTAATCTGCCATTATTTCGTGGCAGCCATGTAGAGAAGTGGGCAGAAACTAGAGGAGTTTGGATAACTTTCCAAAGGATTTACAGTCCACATGGAGAATGAAGAACCCACAAGATCAGATAGGGACAACAATCTAATCTAAGTGTTCCGAGATGACTTTGTGTATCTCAGCAGGTGATAATACCTGACCAACTTTACTGGGTTTGGAAACGAAACATGGTTCAACCAGTTAGTTCTTGCCTGAGAGAACATCAGGAAGACTCACTACCCTGTCTCTTGGATTTAGGAGAAGACAATGATAAACCACTTATCTATGCTGCCGAGCAAACTTCATTGTTCCCCAAAAACAAGTTCTTCCCAACGGATGAAATTAAGAAGGTATGAAGAAAATGTGGGTCAACATGAACAGCTAGAACAGTGGTGGCTAACCTTTTTGGGCTCTTGTGCCAAAAATTGTGAGCGCGTTCGTGCTTGCACGCTCACATGCCAGCACCCAGAAGGCAATGCATGCTCCCCCACACCCCCTATGCATGTACACACAATCCCCACCCACCCACCCCACCGCCATTACCTGCACTGCGCCTCACAGCTGATTTTCAGCCGGTTTGAGGCCTTTTTCAGCCTCCCAGAGACTTGAGGAAGGCTTCTGTAGGCTTTGCAGGTTGAAAACTAGCCCCGTTTCCTCACTTCCGGTATTGACGGAAATACAGGAAGTGATGAAATGGGGCTAATTTTTGGCCTGCAAAGCCTACAGAAGCCTTCCTCAAGTCTCTGGGAGGCCGAAAAAGGCTTCAAACCAGCCGAAAATCAGCTGGGAGGCACGCGCAAGCGCAGTGAGGTAAGTTTGCCTGCAGCTCGCGTGCTGACAAAAATGGCTCTGCATGCCACCTGTGGCACATGTGCCATAGGTTCGCCATCACAGAGCTAGAACATTCCCAACTACACCCAGCTCTTCCTTTCTTTAAGGCCTGGTACTGAAGTCCACCAATGGAGAGATCTGTTTGCATGCTACATCTCTCAACCACTGTTTAATGAAGTGTTAAAATTTTGAAACTAGATTCATGTTAATTAAGGAAAACCTACACTTTTCTTCTAAAGGAAGTCTTTGCTAGCCTCGCCCACCAAGGAGCAAGCGTTCAACTTCCACTCTACTACTCCAACTGGAAAGTCTGCTTACAATGAAACAAGGAACCTTCTGACCATAACAAAAGGCAATCGGTTCATTTTTTTTTTTTTGAGCAACTTCAGAAATAACATCAGAGAGAGAGAGAGAAAATCCACACCTTGGGATCTACATTCAGCGCACTTCTCAGATCAACTGTACTTCACACTGAACTTGCTCCTGGTATCTTCACTGTGCATCCATGTTGTTTTTCTTGTAACAAGGAAATGGCTGGTTGTTGTTGCTTCTTCTAGGATGTTCTTTCATCTTCTCCGTTCAGCCTACAGCCTGGGGATTTCAAGGTAACCTCCCATTCAGACATGAACCTAACTAGATCCTGTTAAGCTTCAGAGCCCAGAGAAGTTGCTAATGACTAAGAATTTTAGGAGGTCATTTTTTTTTTTCAGGATAGGGAAAAAGAAGGTAAGCTTTCCATGTCCATCCAATGCCAACCTAGTTTTGACCATGGAAGCACGAGGCAACTCTTTTATTTCAGGGCTGTCAAACTCGATTTCATTGAGGGCCACATCAGGGTTGTGTTTGACCTCGGGTGGTGATGGTGGGGGTCGTCAGCATGACGTCACCTGTGTTGGTGGTGCCTGTGGTGGCTGAAGTGCTCTACTAGCGAAAACAGGCCCTTGAGCTCAGTTTTTGGCTGTGGTAGCCCTCTGCCAGAGAAAATAGAGCTTGGGGGGGCAGCATGCATCACTGGTAGATGCCCTGCGGGACAGTCCTTCACTGTTTCTAGGGCAGCCCCACGGGCCAGATGTAAGCACCCCTCAGGCCACATCTGGCCCTCAGGCCTTGAATTTGACACCCCTGCTGTCAGGATTCCAACAAATCCACCCCCATTCAAATCATAAGTCTCTAGCCGCATCTCAGAGAAAAGAAAATTGATTTATTGGAAGTGGCCATGTTGGTGTTGGCTGGATACAGCTGATACTAAAATACATCATTCATTTCCCCTTTGATCCTGGTCTTTCTCCCACACCCTGGATGTGTATTCTCCAATGGGACACATCCATCCCCAAGAGTCATCAATCATGCTCTCCAGTAATATCCTTGCGCTCGGACCACTTTGGGCTTTCAGGGTGATTATTTAGGCACTTAAGGAATGCACTGTTTTTTCCACTCCCTTTTTCTGGCAGCTAAAAAGACCAAAGGAGTATCTTTTTAGTTGACACCTGCTTTGTTTGAATGCATTGGTGAGAAGGGCTCACTACTATAAGATTAAATCTAGGCTAAATCTTGTTACTAAACACAGAGATTGTTTTTCCCCTATCCCAACCAGCTCTAAGTAAGAGCTCCCCTCAAACTCTTAATGTTTTACCATTCGTTTTCATATCAACGGTTGATAAGGTATTAATAATCAGTCTCACATGTAAAATGCATCTGTATTACTTCTACCCTTACCCTATCCATGGGACTGCTCTGTGCACCAGATGAAGTGAGCTGTAGATCACGAAAGCCTCTTCATACAGCGTCTGAAAAGATGCTGCAAGACTTGTAATTTTTGGCCTTCAATCAAAAATCGTTAGGTAACTCCTCCTGTCTGAATATAAATCTTGCTTTATTTCCTAAGCATTTAGTTTCAGCTTATCTTCCTGCTAGGATAGATTACTGAATGTTGATCATATGACTAAGAGAAACCAAGATATAAGAACATTGAACTTCCCAGTCCAACCCAGAATATTGAGATCTTCTCATGATTTCTCATCCAAGAACTAATCTGATCCAATTAAAACAGATCCTTAAAACTATTTATGACAGATAGATAGGACCTCAACTCCAATAATATTCAGTCAATAGATCAGAGAAGAATGGACAGCAACATCACCAAAGATGCTGAAGAAAGATCCAAATTGCATCCCAATCCTTTGCAATATCATTAACTTTATATACGTGGACAGTTAGTCTGCCCCATCCTGAAGAGTCAAGGCAATACATAACTTAGTTAATTTACCCTACCCCTGGCCAATAAAAACCATGCTTTTTTAAAAGAAAAATATCTTACATCACTCCTAGCAGAAGACACATAGATTTACATTTTGGCAAATCTCTAAGAAGAGGAAACTCAAAGCTGAGGTTTACCCATCTTAGTACATAGGATTATCTCGGTTTTAAAACAGGTACAACAGTCTTAAAATCTTTCTCCACTGATGGGTTAAAACAGGAATAAGGAGGTGACCTACTAGAAATATTGCATTTACAGTGTGGGGAGGAAAAGGTTCTGCATCCTCTAACAGGAAGTTGAAATGATCTGTAGCTAAACTCCAACTCTTCAAGGTTAAACCGATCCTACCCTGAAAGGAAACAACTCTGGAAATATCCCAGGAAAAAGGCATCCTCCACACTGCCCATACTGCAATATAACTGTAATTTCCAAAACAAATTTCAGAGCTCAACATTATTTTCAGTTTGCAGATGACTTTTTTTGCCTTCTGCTGCAGAAGTTGTACCCGAGACTTTAACCACCAACCTGTCATCATCACCATCATCCTTTCACAATTTCAGAGTATTTTAGGTCACCATGTGAATACTTTCATTTCGTTCTGGACTGGAAACTCCCTGGTAGCGCAATTCCCACCTCTGCTTCAGCAAATGCAGGCCCCCACTGTGCCTCCAGAAAGCTATTGTTCATATATTGCAGTCAATTCAATTTTCCTCGGTTTCTTTTCAAAGAATCTGCTGTCAATCCGTCCAATGATGTCCCAGGTCTCAAAGTAGACTTAATGGGTATTGGATTTGTTAGTCAAGAGTCTTTTGCTTTATCTTTAAATGGATTTAGTTGGCCATATATTATTATTTTTTTATCTTTGTGTGCATGTTATTTTTCCCTTTATAGATTATGTGTGTGTGTGTGTTATATACACACACATGTATGTACACACACACACACACATATATATGTATTCAGCTTTGTTCGGGTATTTTCCCATGTCATTATAGTTGTGCTTTTAAAGTTTAGCAACGTTTCGGCAGAATCTCATCTGCCATCATCAGGCTTCTGTATTGTGTTTTTTCTTAATCGTGTTTGTCAGGCTTTGGCAGCCATTTCTGTTTTAAATTTGGTGCTGGCTTCGTGCTTTATTTGAATGGTTTTTTTCTTCATCCTGATTGGCTGGGAGTCTAGGTCTGTGTTTATTGGTCTTCGAGTTGCTGTGTTCTTGATTAGCTGGCAACGTTGTGTTTTGTGTATTGGGAGTTTTCAGTGTAGCTTGGTTTCTTGTGAATGGCTGACAATTATTAGGAAGCTAGGTTTTATTTGGGTAGCTGGCTGGGGCGTGTTTCGGTTGGAAGTATTGGGGGGTGGTCTTTTGTGTCCAGGTGTTTGTTTGGATTGTGGTATAGAGATTTTTTTGTTTGTGAGTGCAGGCTTCCAGATGATTGATAGTCTGGTGGAGTCATCTCTTCTATTCATACTATTAGGTCTTTTATCTGTCTCTATTGCACTCACAAACAAAAAAATCTCTATATATTTTAAAGTAAACCCCCGTAAATCACTTAAATAACTTCTTAATATATCTCATTTTATCTTCACTTTACTTATAATCATTAATAATATTTTTAATTCATTTCCATTCCCGTTTTTAATCCTCCAATAAAAGAGTTCATAACAGCATAATTTGTATACAATTCATATATATATATATATATATATATATATATATATATATATATATATATAATCCTAAAATACTTCCCAGCAAGTTTTAGACTAAATATCAATATACACTCCCATGTGGTATCCCCCTTATAAAATCCCTAACCCCTATCTCTAAATTTTTTGGCTTTATTATTTCCTTTAATTTTAGCCAGCTTTCCCTTTTCTAAGTTTCCCCGGTCTTTCTTCATTTTTCCTTCTGGTATTATTTTTATTCCCATCTGCCTGTCAGCCATGTTTTCCCCCACCCGTTCCAGTTCTCTTTTGGGGGGTTTCTTCTTATATAATTCTTTCTTCTTAGTCTTGGGAACCTTGTCTCTTTTATTTGTTGTCTCTATTATCAATGTCTCTGTTTTAAATCCTTTTATATCCTTTGGCAGTAGTCCTTGTTCTCCATGTTCATCTGGGCTGTTGTTCCCCTTTTCCGATTTGTCGTCTCTGGGCTTTCTTTGTTCTTCTGCAACCTACAATGCCATTACTTTACTAATCATGGTGTCCAGCAATTTCATTCTTTCTTTTAATATACCTCTCACAATTTGCAGCTCCGACTTAAATTATTTATTTATTTCATTTCTTTATTAAAGATCAATTTTTTCTATTATAGCCCTTGCCAAAAGTCTCCTCTCACTTTCTCTTTCTTCTGTTTTCTTGTCACAGTCAACCTCCAAGAGTCCCAAAATATTGTATTCCTTTATATTTTACTGTAGTTCCCTCTTTAAAAAAAAAAAAAACTTCTGGGGTTTTTGTTGTATTAACAATCTTGTATTCCATTTCTTCTTTCTTTCAAATATTTATACAACTAGTTATTTTCCATAAAAACATAAAAGAGGAAAATCTTTAACCATTAGGTGGTACTCTATATCACTTTCTTTTCAAAGTTCTTTTATTTTTAATTCTCTTTTCCGTAGTATTAATATTAAATTTCATCCATTCCAAATAAGTCTAACATTTTATCCAGTGCCTAATTAATATCCAATTCTATATATTAATCCAAATTTGATCTCTGATTTCGTATAATTCTTTTATTCCTGGTATTTCCTTTACCTTATATTTTCCTCCGCTACCATTCTTTAAAATGAAGACACTTTCTTTCCGCTTTTGGGGGATTTTTTTTAAAAAGTATTCAAAATCTTTTATCCAGTTACACACCACTCACCATTTCCACTCTCCAGCACACAAGACTTAAGTCCCGGTAGCTTCCCGTCTTCAGGACAGCCATTAAACTGCCGCCTCTCCCTGTCTTCTAGGGGAGTAGATAGCAAGCTAGGGAGGGGAGATGCGGCTCCCCTCAACCCAGATGGCGGTCTCCCCCTCTTCCCCCCACCCCTACAAGGTGGTTCAGATGGTTCGGTCCCTCAGGGACCCCTCCAGCAGGGCAAGCACAGATCAAAGCCGCGCACGATCGCAGTCAGATCCGTCTTCAACGGAAACGCCACCGGAAGTCCCGTGTGTATATGTATATAAATGTATCATACACACACAGCAGTGATGGGATTAAAAAAATTTTTACTACTGGTTTTGTAGACGTGGCTTGGTGGGAGTGGCAGGGGAAGGATACTATAAAATCTCCAGTCAGAGGTGGTATTTGCCGGTTCTCCGAACTACTCAAAATTTCCGCTACCGGTTCTCCAAAACCGGTCAGAACCTGCTGAGAACCACTTCTGACATGCACACACAAATAACATTTATAAAGGGATAAGTAACACACAAAGTTAAAAAAAAAAAATATGGCCAACTAAATCCATTTAAGGATAAGGCAAAAGACTCTTGTATATTTCTAGTTTTTTTAAACTTGGTCTATTTTATCTCTGTTTTTATCTCTTAACATGTCAGGTGGTTCTCGACTTATGATCGTAATTGAGCCCCAGATTTCTGTTGCTAACAGATACAGTTGTGAAGTGAATGTTGTCCCAATTTTATGCTTTCTTGCCACCGTTGTCGTTAAGCGAACAGCTGCAGCTTTTTTCCAGTTAGTAAGGCAGCTATGAAGGGAATTTGGCTTCCTCATTGATTTGGCTGGTCCCACGCTGCAGCCGCCATAAACATGAGTCAGGAGAGCCAAGCCTAATCACGTGACCACGGGGAAACCGCAACGGTCGAACGTGTGGAAAAAAAAAAAACAGTCCTTGTAAAGTCACTTCCCCACCAGTCCTGTGGTCCCTTCGAACGGTCACTCAACCAACTGTTGCAAGTTGAGGACTACCTGTGTTTTTTTTCATTCCTCCTCTTCCTCAGCGGGCCTGGCACCACCATCCCACTAGGGATCTTGATCCTCCCGCCTTTTCCATTTTTTAAAAAAAATATTTTTAATTTTAATTATGCAAATACAACACAGTACCTCCAACGTATCCTCATTTACACATAAATACATTTTACTTCATCGTGTACAATCTCCTTGTTAAAACATTAACCGCTCATTCATCCAATCGTAACTACTAGTATTTCAACCCCGTCCTTCTATTATACAACCATTTATAAAATTTATTCCATGTTTTGTAATATTCCTTTGCCTTTTGTTTCTAAAGTTAACCTCTCAGATTCCCGCACAATGCCATAATTTTTCTTGTTATTTCTGTTTCCGGAGGTCTAATTTCATTTTTTCCAATGTCTTTTCCATTTCCTCCCACCTTTCTCCTCCTCCTCTTGGGCCATATTTCACCTTTGCACACCTTTCAGCCAAACACCTGAGCAGCTCAGCTTCCCGGATCCCGTTTCCTTTTTGTTTTTTTTCTCCCTTCTTCCCCTTCTTTTCTCTTCCACCCAAAGCCTAAATCTCTCCGGAACGAGAAGCCCCTCTCCAAACGCCCCATCAACAATGCAGAACCAGGGCCAAGCCTGCCTGAGAAGAAGACCCCCCCCCCCCCCCCCCCCCCCCCCCCCCTCCCGAGGTTCCCCCCCCGGGGGAACCCCCCCCCCCCCTTCGCAGCCCTTCCAGCTCAACAAAGAGGGAGGTGGGATCCATTCCGGGTTTCCAAACTCTTTTATCTTTTCTTTTATGTACGCGGAGAGCATTTGCACCAAAGGCAAATTCCTTGTGTGTCCAACCACACTTGGCCAATAAAAAATTCTATTATCTATCTATTAAAACAATTAAAACATATTTTTTTTAAAAAAAAAACAGATTTTGGGGGGGGCAACACACACCCCCCCCCCCCAAAAAAAGAAAGAAGTCGGCGCTCACCTCGGTCTTGCTGCTGTATTTCAGGCCCGAGACTTTCGTTTGGGCCCCCGAAGGTGGGCGATAAATATTCATCTTTCCTTCAGGTATCGACGAATCGCTTTTCGGAGGAAGGGAGGAGGCAGAGGTCGGTGGGTGGGTGGGTGGATAGGCGACGAGCAGATGATGCGGGGCGGGAGAGCCAAGAATCCCCCCAAAAAGGAAAGGGAAACAAAAAATCAAAAAGGACAAAAATCGAACTGGCGACGCCGGGCGCAAAGTTCTCTCCAACTTTTGCCTCGCTTCCAGACGCAACTTGTGTTTGCTCTCTACAAAGCCAAGAGGGAAAACCCAGCCGGGGGCTGATCCACACACAACCGGGGCTCCCAAAAGGAGGAAGGGTTCCTTGTCTTCTTCTCTCCTTTTGTTCTCCTTTTCTTTTCTTCTCCTTCTCCCTTCTTTCTCTCCGCCCTGCTTGAAGTGGGTCGCGCGCGGGCGCGCTGCCTCGCTCTGCCTCCCCTCGCCTTCCTGGAGCGCCCTTTGCGCGCACAGGTGACCCGCGGCGGGGCGGAGCTGCTGCTGCTGCCGCCGGTGAGGCAGCGCGGGAGTTACCTGGCGGCGCGGGGCCCCGCCCGCTTCTCCTGCTGGCAGGTGAGAGGGGCGGGGTGTAACAGCCGTCGGAATAAAGCTGGAAGGGAACCTTGGAGGTCTTCTAGTCCAGCCCGCTGCTCAAGCAGGAGACCTTCAACCAGTCAGAATAGAATGGGAGGGGCCTTGGAGGTCTTCTAGTCCAGCCCCCTGCTCAAGCAGGAGACCTTCAACCAGTCAGAATAGAATGGAAGGGAACCTTGGAGGTGTTCTAGTCCAGCCCCCTGCTCAAGCAGGAGACCTTCAACCAGTCAGAATAGAATAGAAGGGGCCTTGGAGGTCTTCTAGTCCAGCCTCCCTTCTCAAGCAGGAGATCCTATACCATTTCAGACAACTGACTGTCCAGGCTCTTCTTAAAAACCTCCAGTGATTGGAGCACCCACGATTTCTGGTGGGAAGCTGTTCCACTGGTTAATTGTTCCCATTGTTAGAAAGTTTCTCCTTAGTTCTAGGTTGCTTCTTCGCGTGAGGAGCAGCGAAAGGAGGCCCTTTCCCCTTGCCCAGGTGGGGGAAGCTGAAGGTGAGCGACGGGATACTGCAAAATCCCCATTCCCTCCCCACCCCACTAACCTGCTTTCCAACTCCGTTCTCCTGTGCAGGGCAACCGAAGAAGACCCAGCCAATTAGCTGGGACTCGGGAGGCAGAGAAGAGATGGGGTTGGCGGGGCCAGTCAGAGGTGGCATTTGCCGGTTTGCCAAACTACACAAAATGTCCGCTACCGAACTGGTCAGAACCTGCTGAATACACCAGTTCTGGTGAGAGCTCTGAGGGATGGAGGAAGAGGTGGTAGGAGAGGAGGGGCACCTGGCAGGAGGGACTTGCTGAGCTGCCAAGGAGAGCTACTCCAGACTGGACACTGATAGACGGAAGAACCCTGTGGGACCTGGAGCTTTCCTTGGTGGGCTCAGCTGATAAAGAGACCCCTGACTCCTTAGCCTGGTCCTCTATCCCACGTTGCCTGTGTCTTCCTTGACTCTTCCGTTCTTCCGTGGGCAACCCAAGAAGTAACCTATTTTTTAAAAGATCTGTTCAAATCTTTCCTTCCTTTTTCTATAAATAACTCGAGGGCGTGAATATACCCGAAGCTCCTTCCTCCTCCTGTTTTTCCCAGCAACAACCCTGTCAGGTCACTCAGCTGGCTTTTCAGGCCTAAGGCAGGACTAGAACGCAACACCAGCGCCTTAACCACTGTACAAATCTGATTTAACTTCCCCAGAGGGTTTGTCTCTGCTGGACTCGCGTGATTTGGAGGTGGTTTGAATAAACCACAAAGGGTGGGATTCAGAGTCACAAAGTGAACGCAGGTATTTGGAAAAGGCCGTTTTAGAAATAAGCTAATGGGACGGTGGACAAACCATCGTTGGAATGGAGAAGGAACCACACGTGTCTGGTATGGATGCTGATTTATTTGGGGTGGCTGTGGTTTGCAGGAGTCTCCAAACTTGGCAACTTTAAAGGCTTGTGGACTTCAACTCCCAGAATTGCCCAGCCAGCAAGACTAGCTGAGGAATTCGGGGAGTTGAAGTCCACAGGTCTCAAAGTTGCCAAGTTTGGAGACCCCCTGATCTAAAGCACAGGCTACCATGGGGTTGGGCTGTGCGTTGGTCAGTTCTAACCCTGACTGGTAATACAGTCTACTGTTTGCCTTGACATATTGTGGGAATCTAGCCAAGTGCAGTTTATATAGTAAACTGGGGAGGGAGATCTCTGTTATTATTGGGGTAGGCTAATGCAATGTGCTTCCAGAGGGAACTGACAGGAAAATACATGACTGGAGAAAACATAGGTGGCTTTAAGCACTGAGCGGTCCTAGTAGAGCAAACAGTTGCAACCTTGAACTTTGATTCAGACAGGACAGTTTGGATGGGCAGGAAAACCGGTGCTCTATCTGGAATGATTGGCTTCCAGAATTGAAGCTATCCATTCAACCCTGGGGAAGGTTGGTTTGGTGTTTTGGTTTTGTTTTCTGAATTTGAGTAGTTGCAATCCTAGCATTTCTGCTGTTGCCCTCTTGAGCACAGCCTCCAAGGTTAAAAGGCCAGAGCAATGAAGTAAAAATAGCCAGTAATTTAAAATATTCAGACAGGCAACGCTGACAAATTTCTGCCAAATCACAAAGATGCCCAGAAAACAATCTGAGGTAGGGGGGAGGGAGGGAGGGGGAGAGAGAGAGAGAGAGAGAGAGAGACAGATATGGATAGGTGGATAGATGATGGAAGATAGAGATGATATAAATATAAAGATAGATGATGAGATGAGAGTTAAAAACAGAAAGGTGTTTCTTAGGAAAATGAAATTAAAATATCAATTCACATTGCTGAAATACACTATGGACTTAGTTTAAAAAGTATCTAGACTATGGGGGAAATAGTGTGAAGCACCTGAATGAAAAGCACGATGTATTAAATGTGTAAAGAGTAACTTCAGCATCAAGTGGCATAATTAATGGAAAACTTAGTCACAGCATTGCGTTTCCTAGAAATTTTACAGAATCACTGAATTGTGTATTTACTGCAGGCTGTCTAGTGAGTCCATCAGGATGTCCTACACTATCTTTACATAATCCCAAGTATTCATTACACAAGAACATGTTGCTACCCGGAGGGTTTAAAATCCAGTGAGAAAAATATCCAGCCAAGAAGGAAATGCTGGTTGGTGAGTAGAAGATTAAGCCAGTCAACCAGACTGACCTAGAAAAGCTTGAAAAGAAGAAACGGTAACGAGGAGTTGACCTTCATGGCTATCGGGGCAGAATTTGAATTAGAATATTGCTGGAAGGGACCTTGGAGGTCTTCTAGTCCAGCCCTGTGCTCAACCAGGAGATCCTATACCTCTTTGGCATCTCAACCAAGCGAAACCCCAACTGCTGCAAATTAGGGGACCTTAAGATATTTAAGACACCTATATAGAGTGTAGGCGGTGGAATGAGGTGGTCCATTAAAGGCAAATAAATGTCTGTTCATCCCTTTACTTCAAAGCCTGCGCATTCTTTGTGTGGGATCTTTCTGAAAATTCTTTTAAAAGAAGTGCTTTGGCGCTTGTATGAATGCAGCACCTGTCAGCTGCCCCTTTAACAATGCATTCACACCTCTTCAGACTTCAGGGCAAGGATGCTTTTAAGAGCTGCCTCAAGCAAATTATGTTAATGATTGATTCATGAAAACAATGGCAACTTTTTTCCCCCTCTGGGTCTGGCAGATACATGATTGAAAACAAGCATGCTTACCAGAACTGCTCTGGGCTCCTATAAGATCCAAAATATTTCTTCTAGGAATTATGTGCATTTTACTATACTGTTTGAATAAACATACAGAAAATGCCAAATTCTACAAGTCTCATTACTAGTTAATCAAACGAAGTGCCGCTTTCAAACCCCCAGTGTATTGTTTGTCATGTTTTTCCAACTTTTCTGATTCTTGCATCCCAAACTAGGAGCTATATTTGGATCCCCATTTTATGGCAATAAAGTACAATACACTTGAATTAACATCTGATTTTAATGTCAGATGACTTTATAATAGCTAGTAACTCTCCTGACTTTAAAAACCAAGACCATGCAAAACTGTGAACATGGTATGCAATAACTATCGCGGTTCATAGATGTGGCATTTTTCTCTTAGCAAAAATACAAACCAAATAGATATTCATTTCAGTGCTTAATATCGCTTTTGAAAAATGATCCCTTACAATAAAACAAAACAGTTCAGGTAATATAGCTGAGCTGATAGCAGACGTTCGTTTATAAAGTTTGGTAACCTTTATTCAAAAAGTAATAAAAATCAACAGTTAGGCTAATCTCCACTGAAGTGAGCAGGTAAGTCAGAGGTCTCCAAACTTGGCAACTTTTAAGACTTGTGGACTTCAACACCCAGAATTCTCCAGCCAACTCTAACTCAAGACATAAGACCCTCCTTGCTCTGCTGGCTGGAGAATTCTGGCGTTGAAGTCCACAAGTCTTAAAAGTTGCCACCTTTGGAGACTCCTAAGGTAAGTGTTCACCAAGCTCTGGGCGAGTTGGCTTCACTTGTGATTTTGAGAAGCAATTTTCCTGTCCCATTAAGGCCACCAACATTTTTTCAAAATGGGGTAGAGGGAACAAAAGAATTCAACTCTCGGCTTTATTCACAACTAGCTCACCTGCGTATGAGATTTTCTTGTGCAACCTGGTGCAGGCGGAAGAAACATCCGCACACAGAAAGACCATCAACCCGAAGTGGGTCTCAGATCTCAAAAAACAAAAACAAAACCCAGTCATATACGTACACGGAACAGACAAAAACATTGGGAACAAACAGTAACAATCCAGATGGCAGAAAGCCCAATCCAGTGTCCACTACTGCCAACGCTCCCATTCTTCTTCTTGTCTCGTTTAGAATCCCTTGTAGAAATAGACATTCCCACCAACACGAGCTGATAATGCAGAGAGACGACTCCTCATTAAAAAATTCAATGTGGATTTCACTAGCATGCTACGCTAGCTGGGCTTGTATCAGTGGCCCTGCCTATTCAGGACCCCAGAGACCACTAGAGACGCTTCGAGCTGCATCAGGAACCAACCTGCACATCACGAAACCCCACCTGAGCTACTCAGGTGAAAATGGCGCAAGAGATCTAGAGACTTAGTTGAAAAAATATATATAATCCTGCTGACACTTTCACGGCTGATCCTGGGTCTGTTTTGGAGATGGGGCTGCCGTGACAACTACAGTGGATACCGCTTTTGTAGAGCCAGACACTGTTCCTGGCTGGAGATGAGAGGCTGGAACGGTCTGAATCCGCACCTGTACAGAACAGGACAATGAGATTAGAAATCCCCCACACACTGCAGAAAATATAGAAAATACAGAAAATATACATCTCTTCACAGTGCTTTACAGCCCTCTCTAAGTGTTTCACATAGTCAACATAATTGCCTCCAATAATCTGGGTCCTCATTTTACCGACCTTAGAAAAATGGAAGGCTAAGTCAACCTTGAGCTGGTCAGGATCGAACTCCTGGTGGTGGGCAGAGTTAGCCTGCAATACTGCATTCTAACCACTGTGAAGGGAAGGGAGAGGAGGAAAGAAGGGAGGGAGGGAGGGAAGGAAAATGCGCAGTAGCACTTAAGACTTATATACTGCTTTACAGTGCTTTACAGCTTTCTCTAAACAGTTTAGAGTCAGCCTCCTGCCCCCAACCATTTGGGTCCTCATTTTACCGACCTCAGATGGATGGAAGGCTGAGTCAACCTTGAGCCCGGTAAGATTCGAACTGCCAGCAGCAGAAGTAGCCTGCAGTACTGCATTCTAACCACTGCGCCACCCATGGCTCATGGTACTAGGGGGAAAGTCTGTGGTTAAACCAAATTTCTTACTGAAAGCTTGCTTCACCCATTTCCCTCAAATCCTCAACCTCTGACCAAAGCACTCTCTAAGTGCATGAATAAATAAATCATACCCCAAAATTAATTGCAACCATCGAGGCGATGGTGATACTTCAAACCCAAGCCATGAAGAGAATGACTGGGGTTCCTTACCTGGGCAGCCTGTCCTTGTTGCTGCAGCTGTTGCAACTGCTGGGCAGTCAGGAAGCTCACTGGTTTGTTCCCAGCAATCAGTTTTGTTCCGGCTGGCATGGTGGTCAGGATGATATTCCGCCCCAACCCGCTAATGCTATGGAAAGAAAGCCATCTAGAAGTCAGGGGGAGATTGGAGGCAGAAGGCACTAAGACTCCTTGTACAAGGCTGGGCTTTTCATAGTGGTTACTGTAGCCTCCAGGTTCCCAAGGTTCTTTACAAGAACATCAAGAAGGGTTCAATTTCACAGGGAGGTCTCCCAGAGTTTTACCTAGCGAAAGCTGTTGTTTTACCAAACCAGCACCATCTCTAGCAGGGAAAGAGTTGGTGTTCACCTGCTTAAGGAAGAAACATCACTTTCCCTCTAGTAGTGCCTTAAAGTATGTGTTTCCAGGATCTGAGCCGAATTCTGCACATTTCACTACGGGGGCTGATTTGGTATGGGGTTAAGCCTCCAGGCTAAAAACCAGGAAACTCTGGCACGAAAGCCGGCTGGGTGACATTGGGCCAATCGTTCTTAGCCCACAGCACAGGCGGCAGCCGGTGAGTCAATTCCTGTCACAACCAATGGAACAACATTTAGTTGATTTTTAAAAAGCGGACCTTACATCTATGGGGAAAACGCTACAAAAAAAAAAAAGAATAATTCTGCACATTTCCCTACAAAGGGAACTGTTTCATGGGGAAACACAGTAGCCATATGGCTGAAGGAGTGAAAAGGAAATTCACTTTGTGCTTTAAGGAACTTATGGGGAAAAAACCAAATACAGTAATTGATTTTTCACTCTGAAAACTTTTTATGTTTTATGTAAGGATTACCTTTCAATAGTTGCAGCAGCAGGTGAGAAGTTGACCAATTTAGAGTGGGGAAAAATGGGGATAGCCAAATAAAGTAAGATGCTGTGCAACATTCACCATCATTCAGGAATTTTTTTTTTTTTAAAGCATCAAACTGGACACTACCTAACTCATTTTACAGACAGAGGTTTCACTCTATAATGTTTTCAGCGGTTAAAAGAATTAGCAGGAGCTTTCGGAACTTTCAATCCTCTTTTTTGTTGGATTTCCAGTGACCTAATTACAGCCCTAGGAAATTCGTTGCTGAGAGATTCCCAATCCCTCCTGCCTTACTTACTTGGCCCCAAGGTTGCCTTTGATGATGGGAGCAGTCACAACATTCTTGCCTTTCACAGGCTGGCTGATGACCGAGAGGGGCACGGTGATTCGGGTGGGCAGTTTCCTCTGGGAAATAAATCAGATGCAGAAATTATTCGTACCGTTTCTTCTGCCCTATAGACTATCCACATGTCTATGGAGACCAAAAAACCCCTAAAAGGACACATATAGACTGGGTGAAACCAGGCTCAATAGCAGTAATTGTGAGAGGGATCTTGGAGTCTTAGTGGACAACCAGCTAAATATGAGCTAGCAGTGTGCAGCAGCAGCCAAAAAAAGCTAATGCAATCCTAAATTGCATTAACAAAGGGATACAATCAAGATCAAGGGAGGTACTAATGTCACTCTATAAAACCTTAGTAAGACCACACCTAGAGTACTGCATCCAGTTTTGGTCACCACACTATAAAAAAAAAATGTTGAGACTCTAGAAAAAATACAGGGAAGAGCAACCAGGATGATTAAGGGGCTGGAGACTAAAAGATATGAACGGTTACAGGAACTGGGCTTGGCTAGTCTAGTAAAGAGACATGATAGCGGTCTTCCAATATTTGAGGGGCTGTCACAGAGAGGAGGGGGTCAATCTATTTTCCAAAACACCTAAAGGCCAGACAAGGAATAATGGATGGAAATTGAACAAGGAGATTTAAGCTGGAAATAAGGAGAAACTTTTTGACAGTGAGAACAATCAACCAATGGAACAGAAGTTGCCCTCGAAGTGGTGGGAGCGCAATCACTTGTGACTTTCAAGAAGAAATTGGACTGCCGTTTGTCAGAAATGGTGTTGGGTCTCCCGCTTGGGCAGGGGGTTGGACTAGATGACCTACAAGGTCCCTTGCAACTCTGATTATCTGTTATCTGAGATTCTCAGTCTTCGAGATCACGGTTGTCCCAAAAGTGCTTTTTTTTTTTTTTTTTCAAGAGGCAAACTGGATTTTCTGGTTTTTTTTTTCTCTTGAAGACGGTTTCACTTCTCATCCAAGAAACTTATTCAGAAGCTTCTTGGGCGAGAAGCAAAACGTCTTCAAAACCAGAAAGTCCAATTTTGCCTCTTGAAAAAAGCACCTTTGAGACAGATATCCAAAGGGAAGCGATGCCCTCTCCCCCTGAAAGCCCCCTTCCCCAAATTTTCTGCAAAACCCCAAAACCATCGCAACACATATGACAAGTTCCATGCGGCACTTGCAAACAATTCCTAATGATGGAAGAAACCAGACTAGTAACAAAGTGGATACTTTCCCATCTCAGGGAGTTAGTTCACTTACTGGCTGGGAGGTGGAAACCACTGTGGTGCTCACAGGCACCTGTCGCACAGTGGAGGTTCCTGGCCCTATAGATATGGGTGTCCCTGCCGCCCCTGAGACCACAGCGACCGCCTTGGAGACAGAAGCCGTCATGGTGGGCAGAGAAACAGCTGAGGTATGGCCAGTCCGAGGTATGCTGACGGAAGAAGAAGAGGGCATATGCTTGGCATGAGCGGCCACTGTAATTGTCTGGCCAGGCTTGGGAGGCATCACCCCCATGCCCTGCACAATCCTTATGGTGGCTGCCGGCTTGGCTTCGGAGGACGTGATTGTGGTCATGGATTTGCCCTTGTGGTCTGCCACGGACATGCCCAGAGCAGGCATCAGTCGGAAGGCGGAACCGGCGGACTCCACCGTCTTCAGGTCCGGTGTCACTTTGACCACGGTTGGTCCAGCGGCACCGGGCGAAGCGGAGGTGTTGGGCGTGCTGGTCTTGGCGGGGGAATCCGAGGACTGGATGGAGCTGGAGGTCACACGCAAAGTGGCGCAGATGCCCTTCCCTGCAGGGTTGCTCCCAGCGCCGGCGGCTGTGCTGAAGAGGTCTTGGGTCAGTTTGACGGTAGTGACTTGAGATTTGGCCAAGGTGGCCATCATGTCTGGCGTGATGCGGAGAACCGTCTGCCCCTTGGCATCGGTGGTGATGGAAGACGGAGGCAGACGCAAAACGTCCTTGCCTTGAATACGGAAGTTGGATGTGGTAAGCGGGAGGCTGCTCCCAGTCTGGTTCTTCATGCTTAACTGTCCAGTAATAGCCACCTGCAAAGCAAAACAGGCACTGATTTGAACTTCTGTTTCAAGAAACGCTGGTCGTATTGTCTGTCGCCATCCCTGCAACACTGGCTATATTGTGTGCAGCCATGCCAACTAAACAGGGCTGGAAGGCCAAACTTCCAGGGATCAAAACCTTTGCTCAGAGGTCTTTAAAAACCAGGCAAATTAATGGGCAACGGGCCCGTCCCTCAAGGCCTCCTGAGATCTATTTCCTGGTTTAATAACACGGCTGCCAGAAGCCTGGATTTCCTCTTCCATTCTACCATCTCCTTCCTTTTCAAGCTATGTCTGCAGGGAGGGTGTGGAGCTATGTGTTTTTATTTGAATAAATTCAAGAGCTTAATAAACCAGGCGTGGCTGGTGAATTTCCTAGGGGCACATGGTTAGCAGTAAAACAGCTTAGCAGAGTGCAGATCCTCACCTGTTTAATGATATTTTGGCCAGCCACGTTCTGGAGGACAGCGGTGGATGAGGAGGAAGATGATAAAGAAGCAGAGGAGGTCAAGGGAGTGGTGGGAGGGTTGGGCACTGCACTGTTTGGAGAACTATTTGCGGGCTTGGGGGTGGGCGCAGGCGTGGCCGGAATCCCTGTCCCAGTGACGCCGGCTGCTCCAGTTACAGCAACAGTTGTCCTCTGCACTTGGACTGAGCTGGTCTGAGCTTTCACTGGCACAGTCATGACAGCCTGAGGGGGAGAAGAAGCCATTATCATAACAATTGCATAGCCATCTAAATGCCATTCCTTTCTGCTTTAGATTGCTCCACTTGTGACCAAAAATTTCAAGGTATCCGTCACTCTTATTACCCCAAATACAAAAATATGGACATTCTTGTCAGGACTCCTTTCTAGTCCAATATACGCTTGGAACAATTCTTCTGTTCTGTGACTTACTTGAGGAAACAAATAGCACATGTAAGAGATGACTGGAGTCTGTGACTCACTTCCTTAACATTTTTTCCCAATTCAGCTAATGTAACTGAATTCAGACAGACCCACACATACTCAATTTTCTTTTCTTTTCTTTTCTTTTTTTAGCACTGCAGATGATGAAGCGCAGACAACACAAACGGCTCACATTCTGTAAAGGAAGCTGTTCCTCATAGTCGTTCTTGTGTTTTGGGGAATCTGTTTGCTGGTGACAACATTAAAATTGTTCAGAGGCTGAAGATCTATCTCCCATCTTCCCCCAGGTATGATCCGGACCAGCGTTTCTGAACCTTAGCAACTTTCAGATGCGTGGACTTCAATTTCCAGAATTCCCCAGCCAGTCAGTCTTACTGGCTGGCTGGGGAATTCTAAGAATTAAAGTGTATGCATCTTAAAATTGCCAGGGTTGATAATCACCGGTCTAGACATTCAAAAACCACAAGACTGAAGAATGAATCCCATTTCTCTGGAAATGGAAAGAGAAGTCTATCCATGAAAAACATAGGCTTAAAGAGGCTAAAATGAGATGGGATTTCTTCCAGAGGAAGTTAAGAACTCTCCTGTCTCCAGAGAACTTGCTAGTCCCAAGCGAAAGTAGATTTTGCTTTTCTCAGCAAGAAGATCCACCAAAGATTTCGTGAAAATGGAAGTCTCTATGGCAGTGGTGGCTAACCTTTTGGGGCTCCTGTGCCAAAAATTGCAAGTGAGCCAGCACGCCCGTACTTGCGTGCCAGCACCCAGAATGCAATGCGTGCCCCCGCTCCCCATGTCCCCTGTGCATGCGCGAAATCCCCACCCCCTTACCTGCACTGCGCCTCACAGCCGATTTTTTTTCCGGTTGGTTTGAGGCCTGTGTCGGCCTCCCGGAGGCTTGGAAAAAGCCTCTGCGGTATTACAGGAAGTGACGAAACGGGCCTATAATTCGGCTTGAGAAGCCTTGCAGAGGCTTTTTCCAAGCCTCTGGGAGGCCCAAAAAAGCCTCAAACCAACCACACAAAAAAAATCAGCTGTGAGGCGTGGGCATGCGCAGTGTGGTAAGTTTGCCTGCTGCTTGTGTGCTACTTGTGGCACGCATGCCATAGGTTCACCATCACAGCTCTATGATGTCATTTAGGGACTTAAGTTTTTACACAGGAAGCATCTACGCCTATTCCCCTTTTCTGCAGGCACTAGTAAAGGAGTAGTAATTTATTTAGATACTTTAGTTCCGATGCCTTGAATTATACTGTGTACAACTGCTGTTCAACTGCTGTTCAATGTAAAATTACAGAGGTGGATCTACGTTCAGTGGTGATGGAGAGGTCACCTGGAAGGAAGATTAATAACTCCTGTGCTCTTTCACACTTGTTACTCACCTGAGAGAATACTTTGCTCTGCACAGAAGTGGAAGGAACCCGGATCTGAGGGATGGAGGCTAGAGATGGCTGCTGTTGCGCTACCACCTGGGCCGGCTGAGACAGAGAAGGAAGGCTAGTCTGAGCTGTAACTACTCGGACTTGAGGAAGGCCTGAGGAAGTGGTGTGGCCAGCTGTCCGTGGGGTTGACAGCTGAGATCCAGGCTGAGCCTGAGTGCTTTGTGGGGTGGAGAGCAACGTCCCAAGCTGGGGCATGGTGGGAGAAGATACCAAAAGGATGCTATGCAACAATGAAACAAAAAAAACAAAAAGTTCTCATGACCTTTCTTCTTGAACACAGAATTTCAACTGGATCAAGTGCTCAAAATACAGCGATATAACACAGGTCCTTCTTTTCTTAAAAACAAAACAAAACAAAAAACAATAGTTCCAAAAACTGTTTATCATTTGAAACACTACTTCAAAGACATTTCCCCAAATTGCTTAGAGAGCCTGCCAGTATTTCTGCATTCTTCAATCAAACCAGACCACTTGACTCAACCATGTTTTCCCAAACAGTCCCTATTCTTATGTCACCTGCTATGCTCTGGAGGAATCACTTTTGTAGAAGATTGTAACCAAGAAATCTGGCACCGTTGCAGTTTATATTTTCCCTCCTCTTTGCCGATTTAAACCGTCTAGCACCCTCTTTTAATCCCTAC
The DNA here is from genome assembly GCF_900518735.1 of Pseudonaja textilis. The sequence continues at coordinate 2,613,438 of NW_020769350.1, read as the reverse complement.
CCCTGCCTTATCCTTATTTTGCCCGGAGATATTTCCAACCCGCTCCAACTTTTTATCAAGATGTACAAGGGAGTTACCTCTGGCTGGATTTTGCTGGCTCTGTTGAAACGCAAGACAAACTCTTGCTAACCACAGAGACAGGAGGGGGTGAAATAGGCATCGCTGGCAAAGGGAGCACGGCAGGCGTCACTGGAGTTACCGGGGTTGGCGGCATGCTGGAATCGCTAATGCTCAGCTGGCTGGGCTCGGAGATGCCGGGGGTCACCCCTTTCGCCGAACTCTCCTTGGTGCTGGATTTCTACAGTGTCAAGAAAGGAGATTACTTCTTTGAAACACACACACACACTGCATTTATCTCTGACAATCTGCACAAGGTCACAGAGTGAAATAAAACCCAGACTTCCTAAAAAAAAAAAAAAAACCCACCAAATCTGCGTTTCAGGGATACAGCAAACACTTTGCATTTAAAATGCTAGCCGTGCAAGCCCCAGAAAATTTCAGGTGGAATTGAGAAAACCAAGAAAGCTGCCACTGATATATTATAGGCCAGGGGTCTCCAACCTTGGCCGCTTTAAAGCATGGTGGACTTCAACTCCCAGAAGCTGTCTGGGGCATTCTGGGAGTTGAAGTCCGCCAGGCTTAAAGTGGCCAAAGTTGGAGACCCCTGTTAGAGGCAGAGCTTCACTAGATGAATCACTGAGCAGACTCAAGTCTTTATGAGCTTCCTTTGCACAGGTCTGAGAGGAAGAACAAAAAACAAGCAGCGACTCCTCTATGCAGTGGGAAAGGCAGCAATTCCTGAAAGGGATCACCACTTTCTATCCTTAGCCTATTGTTTGTCATATACAGAAGGTTTTGTACTGGCTGTTTTACACATAAATATTTGACTGCAACTGACCGCATTGTTCATGAGAGAAGTAAGATACAATAATCCCGTTTATGTCCCCACTGATCCATACATCTGAATGGACCATCTGTGGCTTCCGTTTTTAATATCCACCCTTTATCCTAAGTAGCTCAGGAGTAACTCAGAAAGTCTGGCTTTTATTTTTATTTAAATGTAACTGCTTGGACCAGGGACTAACGACGAAGGGGGTGTTTTTCTATGACTTTATCTACATATCAAATCAAGTCTGTGAAGGAACGCAGACTCACTGGAATTATCTTCTCTCCCTGCAGACTTGTCTTCCCAAAATTAAGAGTTGGTCCGACACATTTGAGAATACAAACTACAATGGAGCCTCGTGTCGTGACCACGATCCATTCCTGGAGCCCGATCGCGACCTGATTAGGTCGTGTTTGGAAGAACAACCGACTGTGCATTTGTGCAGTTAGGAAAAAAAAAATGGTGCCAAAAGGGAATCTTTCCATGATAATTTTGTTCTCCACCCGATTTTTGAATCGTGACCCGAGGTTAAAAAATTGGGTGGATTTTTTTATTCACCACCCGACTTGGTGGCAAACAGGAGCGTTCGCGACCCGAGGTTCCACTGTACTTGTTTGTAGCCAGAATTAGAACAGGATATGGCCAAAGAAAGCTCAATCTCTACCCAAGCCTTCAGGGTAGCGCGGTGAATAATTCTTCTGAAAATCTTGGCCCCCAAAGACGACACCAGGCAACTTACCGTCTTTGCAGGAGGCTTCGGTTTCTGCTGAAGAGCCTTCTTGGCCTTTGCTGCAGCTGCCTGGGCCTGGTGAATCCGCTCTGGAAGGAAAGGAATCAGCGGCAGTTCTCAAACAGACGCTGTGAGAAAGACATGCACACCTAGGCAGCCCTTGCCTTTAAAAAATACACGTTTCCAAAAATTCGCACTCTGCTGAGTGACATAGTTTGCCAGCCTTGAACAGTTGAGTCATACATGAAAATTGCTCATGTTCTAAAGCAGGGCTGTCAAATTCCCGGCCCACAGGCCAGAAGCGTCACGTGCTGGCCACGTCCAGTTTAGTGAAGGAGGAAAAAAGTCCCGATATGTCATGTGACGCCGCCTTGACGACGTGTGTTTGACACCCCTGTTCTAAAGGCACTTTCTTGATATCCTTTGAAATCATCTTCCTATAGACAGCTTCTATGTCTTTCGCTTTAAATTATGAATATGAGCAAGCAGTGGCTACTCAAAGAGAACAAGAGGAAAATTGTGAGTAAATTGTGGCCAAATTTACAATAAACAGAGTAAAACGTGGAAGGAAGAAAAAGAAGGAAGGAAGGAAGGAATCCAGTTTTTATACACTGCTTATATATGGGGTACCCTATATATATATGGTTTATATTGGGGTCGCCAACCTTTTGGACCTCAGGGACCACCAAACTCATAATTTTAAATCCTAGGGACCATCAACCAGTTGTGTGGGTGTGGCCTAATTTGTGGGTGTGGCTTGGTGGTCATGTGACTGGCTGGGCATGGCTTGCATGTAAATATTATAAATATTTATATAAATACTGATATATATTTTTTTTATAAAAAAGAGCAACTTTTACCCAAAAGCAGGCAAAAGCAGGCAGGCAGATTGAGTTGCTCACAGAATCATTCAGTGATCTATCTATCTGCTATCGGCTAGCTCAGTCTGTCGCATGAAATTTGCTTGCCGTGAGTCTGCACTGAATAATAGAACCTTCAGTCCTAAGGGAGGTTCTTTTGTGCTTAAAAGCAGAGCCGAAGATCCAAAGACTAGCTAGAAAGCAAGAATTCCAACCATTTCCTGCTTCCTAGCTAATTTAAATCTCCCGGCACAGCAGAACAGATGATGGTTGGAAAAAGGAAAAATAGCAATTTAGCAGGCAAGTTTGCTGGGCAAGGAATGAGTGGGCAGAGAGGGTTCCTGCAGACCATATGGGTTGGCGCAGCCTTGTGTTTCTGTACAGCCTGGATTAATTGCTTTGGGGGGGTGCTCTGGGGATGAGATTTCTCTGTGGCCCACCAAAATTTTCTCACGGCCCACCGCTTGGCAACTGCTGGTTTATATATAGTTTGTATATGGGGTACATGAATTGACCATATACTGACATACAAATAGTCCATTTGAGGAACCAAAGACTTTATGGCAAAGAGCAGGAGCCAGCTTTCTCCCCCTTTTATTTCTATAATGCGCTGAGTGTGTTATGAAAGAGGATGGACACAGGGCTGACTTCATGTTTGCAACAAACTGACAACATTACAATGAACTAAACGCTGTTAGGTCCCTCCAGCCAATACCTACCGAACTCCTCTTCACTCCTGTCTCGGTGTAAATATATCCATAGTTTGCGACCAATGTCGTATTTTACACAGGGGTCTTTCTCATAGTGCAAACGATCTAAAGCACCACTCACCACAGTGTTAACCTAAGAAAAGGAATCACCATGAAATTAAGGGGTGCAAAAGACTTCACGTAGAAACCAGCTATCAATGACTTATGGAAGTACAGAAAAGAATGTTTTTGAGGGATGAGAAATATGTCCCACAAGTAGGAACTGGATACCCAAACCATTCGAAACTAAGATGGATTGAAAAAGACACATTTTCTGTAGATCTGGATATTCAGATCTACAGAATATCCTTGTTAATCTACAGTCCCTTGTTAACATTTACATTTTTAAACTAATGCTTCAGTTCTAAGAAAACCCAGTTGCGGTAGTGTAACGTATCTCTGCATGTCTGCGGAGCAATAACGAAAAATTTATAAAAGCGTATTTTACGACTCCATTAGCTACCGTAATCTGCGGCTCTACTCACATTCTACTAAACTACAGCCTTTAAAAATGGTGGTAGTGCATTGCTATTTTCAGTTGGAAGAAACACACGTATCTATGGGGATTCCGAGGCACCAGTAAGGTGGCTCGGACACGTCCCGCTTACCTGAGCACTGGTGACATCAGGAGCAAGAAACTGGGAGTCCTTCAGAAGCTCGCAAATTTCAGCACGAGTTCCCTCTCCGTTCGGAAGGCGGGCTGCAGCATCCCGAACTGAGACAGCCAAAAGAGACCAAGCTCAGTCAGGGTCCTGATAGAATCCAGCACTGAGGTCGTAACTCTTGAGCTATTCTTGTCCCATTTATTTGAAGGCTTCCCCAATTCAGCCCCACTTGGGACTTAGCTTTTCTCCTTTCCCCTAAAGAAAGTTTGCAGGCAGCCCTCTTGCTGTGCAGACAATCCGGATTCCAAGAATAATCCTGTACACTATCATGATCAATTATGATTTCAACTTATAGCTTCCTTCTCTACATGCCTCTCCATGCCTTCAAATGCAAATATATGACCTGTTTCCTGTAAAAAGATCGAAATCTTCCTATTTGGGGGCTAAGAAGGGATTTCCCACTTTCAAGTCTTCTAAGGCTATACGCTAATATGACACAAAAGGACGAATCTCTTTATGTCCTTCTTTTGCTAAGTTATTCAGGAGCTAGTGAATCCTGGCAGACAAAATAGAATTCTTTATTCTTTATTGGCCAAGTGTGAATGGACACACAAGGAATTTGTCTTGGTGCAAATGCTCTTAGTGTACATAAAAGAAAAGATACATTCGTCAAGAGTCAATAATCATACGGTACAACACTTAATAATAGTCATAGAATACAATAAGCAATCGATTGATCATTTCTGGATTATACTTTCTACAACACAGAGCAAGGTTTGATGACTGAAACCTTCAGTTCCCAAAAGCTATGTTGGAAAAGACCTTTGTTTAAGGGACAAAAGAGCTACTGCCAGGTAGAGCAGATAATGCTAAGTTATACAAAAAGTGTGTGTATTTACAATTTATGACTGTAACTGAACCTGTCCTTTATAGTCATAGGTCATGATGAAAGGTTCACTTGTGTGACTGACCTGATTTTATGACTTTTGCATCCGTTGTTAAGCAAACCATTCGATTTTTATGGGACAATTTTTGCCGATAATTAGAAGTAAATACCAGTTTTCGGCAAAAATGTTGCAAGTGTGGTCTTGTGATTATAGGTTGCTGCAAATGGCCAAAAATGGGAACTGGTTGTCAAGCACCCAAATGTGTTCATTTGATCATGGAGGAGGGCGATCAACATTTCAGAACTAAGTATCCCTTAGGAGGTCCATATCTGTGAACAATCGTTAAGCATCCCGTTACAAGTCAAGGACTACCTGTAGTCTGACTCTCTATGAAGCAGCATTAAATATCTGGCTTTCCTCTGGAACTTTCTTAAAGCTATGAGGCTGCTCTGCATTGGCTATGTTCATCTCGCTATCTTCTCTCTATGGTGATTTGCTGGTTTCAAAAATTAACTCAGAAACTTAATGTATTGAGGATCATTTTGTTCTACCTTTCAACAGATGATTTTCAAGATGGCTTTACAACGTAGTTTAGAACTAGAAAAGAATTCAATTCTACCCTGCTACGTTATCGCTCATTTCCTCCCATTGCAAAATTCAATGGGTCCATATGAAAACACTTTCTCCTCTCTCTCTCTCTCTCTCACACACACACACACACACACACACACACACACACAACTTACCAAGAGATAGTATGGTGACATATGCAGGTCTATCTGATCGCAACAGAGAATGTTCCCGGGGTTTGTTTAGAGAGGTTTCCTTATCAAAGACTCCTTTCACCGGGCCCACCACTGACTCAAAGCCATGCATACAGAAGGTAAAAGCTTTGTGAGGTTGGCTGTATCGATAACGTTCCTGCAGACATAAAACGATAAAGGACACCCAAGTAAGAGATTCACAGATGATAGTAGAGCAATGTGGGTAAAAACATATGCACACACACATACACACTTTTGTAGCAGAGAAAGGCTTCTCCCTGCATATGCCTACACTTATATTAAATATGATCAATTATATTTACTATTAACCGTGTATCTATATTTCTATATCTATCTCTATTTCTCTTTATCTCTATATCTTTATCTTATCTAGAAGTAAACACGAGTCTTCAGCAAAAAGTTATAAATGTGGTCTTTGTGTAAAATATATCTGTCTGTCTGACTGTCTATCAATCTAATAGTAAATATGACAATTGATCATATTTAAATAATATAAATGCAGGCATATGCAGGCAGAAACCTTTCTGCCACAAAAGCTACCCTGTCGGATGGGTCTGAAGCACTTCCAGGTTTAATGTTTGCTTGACAAAATCTATTTTATCTGAAGGGCTGACATGAAAATATCCCACTTGTTTTCACTGAAAATTCCAAGACTTGGCTGACAGTGATCAGCAGGATTTAAATATGTGCATTTAGCATTTCCACAGGCCATATGTGCAATAAGCATTCAAAATGTTGAACCCGTTAATCAGAGGAAAAAGGAATGGAGGCAGAACAACGGCGCAGTGGTTCTTAAAACTGGGGGTCATTGGGGCATATTCTGGAGATAACGGAGCAATTTATAATGGCTTGTCTGTGACTCAAAGACCTGTTTTGGACTATTGCTATCAAGATGCTTGATAGCAACAGAGACCAGGTTTATTGTAGGGGTAATGATGTTATTGGAGGCTGGGAAAAGGGGTGAAAGCACTTAAGAACCATTGCAACGGTACCTGCCAACTGCAGCTTTTTCTGTACGTGCCTAAGGATGAATCCTTGCCATCCTTACCTGTTCCTGAAAAACACGTTTCTCTTCTCCGGTGCTAGGCCGGACTATATAGTCTGTCCTTCTGAAACAGACAACAGTGTGAGATTCAATGATCGGAACGACGATAGGTAGCCTTCAGTTTGCGACTGTTAACCGAGCCCAGAATTACAGTTGTAAGTTGTGCGGGTTGTTAAGAGGGCCACCACATGACCACGCCCAATTTCATAACCCTGTTTGTGGCAGTCATTAAGTGAATCCACTATGGTTATTATTAAGTGAACACTGTGACCATTAAGCAACTCCATTGGGGGTTTTTTAAACAGAAAACTGGAAGTAACACACACGCAAAATGTAAATCACAGCCACGTGACTGCAAGACACCGCAATCAGCCATAAATGTGGGACGGTTGCTTAGTGCCCAAAATGCAATTACGTGACTCTTGGGCGGGGGTAGGCACTGGAAGTTTACATCTGGGTCATAACTAGATCTTAACTTCAAATGATCACTTAAATGACTAGTCATAAGTCGAGGACTAACTATATAGAGAAACTCAGAACAAGTGACAGCAATTAATAATGATGAGAAAGGATAAGATTTTTTTTTTTTGGCAGCTGTGCTGGCAACTTTGTTAAAACTAATATGAATCAAAAAGGGCGATGAAAGTCAAGAGAAAATAATTGGAAATATATGTAAGCCAATTGTAGGAAAGCCAGAAACCAATTTTGAGCATTATGAATACAGGAGAGCCTATCATTTTTAAGCACTCTGATAAGAGGGAAACATTTATTTAGACACTTGACTGATTAATAAATGCAAAGGATATCATTCTAAATTATTCTTAGTTTACTAGACATCTGTGCTCCATGTATGCTGGGTTGTAAATTAACATAATTTTAGAAAATCATTCATCAACAAACAAAAAAGATTATCGCTAATAATATTGTTCTAGTTCTTTGAATTGTTTAAAATTTATTTTTACTTTTGCCCAAAAAATGTATCTAAGATTTGCTCATTAGTAACTGTACAAGCATGAATATTCTTGGACTGTATTTAGTACTGACTATTAAGATTGATTTTATGGGTTTAGGTCAAGTTTGACTTTTAAAAAAGACTTCTGAAATACATAAATACTCACACTCGGGGAACTGGTGTGGTAGCATCTGAACTGTCTTCATTGTCCTGACAAAGAGAAAGAAAGACTATAAAACACAATGGATAAACTAGCTAGACTTGTGCCAGTTGAAATAAATATTGGTCGCACCTTGAAGAAGACTTGGTCTTTGGTCTCCAACCAAAGTTGAAAGAGAGCTGCTAGCTCCTTCTCATGATCTTGGGAAGAGCCTAGAGAAGAAAACAAGCCACACAGATTATCATCTACCACTAATATGCTACAACGGCAACACTGTAGATGCTGGGATAGCCCACCCCCCACACTGCTTGATTCTTCTGCTATAAAGAATGGAAAAGCGTGGAAATAATATTCGTATTTATTTCCGCCACAAAAGAAATGAGGAAAGAGAAGAAAGTAAATGAATACAAGTCTACCTGGATGACCAGATTTAAGAAGAAGAGTGCAGAAGGTGGCTTAGCTACTTTACCTATTAGTTTCCACTGCTGAGTTTTTTCCTTGAATTCAACAAAAGGAGAAAAACTGGAAGAAGCATCTGTAAAAAAAAACATTTTATCAGATTTAGGCATGACTATAATGTATTTTTAAATCATTTAGATTATAGCACTGGATTAAAGGTCAACCTATGGAAAATGTGGAGTTCGATCATTGCTCATTAGTGTTCTTCTATAAACTGTCTTGCATGCCCCATCCAAAAACATTGTAATTGAATCTATGGATTTCTTTCCTAGTAGGAACTGTAGCTGGATGCATCACTACATTTGGGAAATCTGTATTTTCCATTGCAAAGCAATCCACAAGAAAAATATTTGAAGCCTGGCATGAAAATGGTAGTACAACACAAAACTGGAAACATGTAACACAACTCTTCCAGGCATAAGATTTTTTTTTATTTGTGAAAGATTTCCTTTACTACAGTATCTAAAGCCACACAGATTTGACAACATGAAACCCCCAGATTAAAAAAATATTGATCTCTATTTTTTATAATGTGGAATAAAGTTTCTGAGCACATTTCTTCAAGATCAAAGGATTGTTTTAACTGAATGAATCTGAGAAAAAGAAAAGTATGATATCAACAAGGTATTCATTCTGACAACTACTACCCTGACATTAAGTGGCTTGTATTAAAAAAAAATCAAATAACAAGAGCAGATTAGATGTAAGCAAATTCCAACCAAATTATATAAGCATCACTTGTTTAGCTTAAAACATTTGTTTAGCTAGCTTAAATTTTTAGTGAGCACCAAGTAATTGCTGAATTCCAGTGTAAATGGAATCACTTGTTTTGGATGTAACCAAAAACAGTGTCTCTCACCTCTGCTGACTCCAGTGAGATACTGCAAGGCAGGCAAAACCAGTTCTGACCAGTTGGGGGCAAAGGAGAACCAGCTGTTTAATGTGCTAGCAGGAGAAGACTGCCAGTCCATGACTTTATCTTCCAGCTGAAGGAAACAAGATGACAGGTAGAATTTATACTGCTTACAAACACTGTGGATGGCCTGACATTCAGTGTGAAGCTCAGAGTCATACATGGCTATCTCAACTGCCAAACCAATAAAGAACCTTACCTCCACATAGGAATATTTGTCAACCCAGAAAATATTTCTTGATCATTTGAGTTGCCAACAGAAAGGGGGGGGGGGGGGGAAAGAGCAGTGCGGTAGCTTGGAAATCAAAAGTGCATTCCATAGTTTTTCAAAGATAGTAACTAGGTGATTGAAGTTTTTGCCGTGTACAATTCTAACTGGAGAGCATGATTGGTGACTCTTGGCTATGAATGTGTCTCACTGGAGAATATGAATTATGATACACCCAGGGGGTGGGAAAAGGGTCAAGGGTGACAATGAATGATACGTCTCAGAGTCAGCTACACCCAAGCAGTGCCAGACATGTTAACTCCCAATAAATCCTTTTCAAGTTTTGGAAGTTTGGCTCAAGACTCATGATTTAAATGAGGTAACTGCCAGAACCCTGACAATATTTATTATTCATTCATTCAATTTCTGATAATGCCTGATTCTAGGTAAGTGGAAACCCCAATGCTGAAAACAGTTCACGGGCGAGGAAAAGAGGAAAGGCGACCAACACAAAACGAGTCCACTGAATTTGGAAGGCTGACCTTATAGAATTCCAGCCTGAACCATTCCAAATCTAGACAGGCATCTAGAGGAGATGTGAAAACAAACTCTTACCACTGAGAGAAAAGCAGGACCTTCCAACAACAGGATCTCGAGAAGCAGAGAAAAGAAGCTGGAGGAGATTTCATTCACTCCAAGACAAGGCTTGATGTCTTCAAGAGGCCTTGGAAAGAAGGTAAGTTTATTTTAACTTAATTAATCAAGTACCACAGCAATCACACTTAGATATATCAGTTTGTGTTCAAAGCATTTTCACACACATTACTCCAGATACCCAAATATAAGGTATGGTATCTCAATAATGTAATCTGGGAGAACTACAGTAGCACCTCAGGTGACAACCGTAATCCGTTCCATGAATTCGGCAGTCACCTGATTTGGCCGTGACCGGAAGCGCATGCGCGTAAAAAAAATATGGCGTGGTGCAGAAAGAGAAATTGGTCTGGCTATGTTTGGTCGCCACCCAAGTATTCGTTTGCAACCAGAGGTAAGAAAGTTTGTTTGTCACCTGATTTGGTTATGAATGGAAGTGTTCACGACCAGAGGTTCTACTGTACTAAAACTAAGAAGTTATTAATAAATTTGTGACTGACCCAATTATCTGACTATCGTTCCCTTACTTATCCCAAACTTCTCCCAGCATGCTTAGATGCTTTTTCAGTCACAATTTGTAGCTTTAAAACAAAAGAAAGGCGTTATGCTTCCCCATCTGAAGTCAATGTACACATATATTTACAAATAATTTTCTCCTGTTATTGGAGATAATGTTGCAATGTGTGTTGAAAGCTGACCTAACCTGTATCCGTACCTCACCGTAAGTCATATTTATATTTATCTAACAAGGTTGCAACCTAAAACAGATGAATTGATGTATGACATACTACGTTTGAAACTTTGCTAGCAGGAACAAAGTATTTTCCATATTGATTAAACTCTATGCGGCTAAAACTGGCTTCCTTACAACGATTGACTTATTTTACATTTTGGGGAGTTACGTATACAATTGCCATTCCCTTTGGAAGAGACTTACTCTTCTTTAACAGATGGAAGGGATGGGGGATCCCACAGGGGAGGAATGGGGGAGGGGTTTTGAGAAACAGGAGGGAGTTCAGAGTTGCCAAGCGTTTCAGAGAAATCTTCAGCCTCGGATTTAATCACTTTTAGCTTCTTTTTCTTTTTCTCCTCCTTCTCCTTCACCTTCTTTTTGAGGACTGCAAGGTCAAACAAGGCTTTTTTAAAAAACAAGAGAGGAAAAAAAACCATGTACTTAAGTTACAAAACAGTTTTTAAAAACAATGTATAATTTAGAAACCTAAGTAGTATACTACGCATCAAGAATTTAAAATCCCTTTAATTGTATGACTTCACTTATCAGGAAGCAGATTCTAAGTTCAGTGGCACTTATCCCAAAACGAACATGCAAGAAGACGCAGCTCTAATTGAACACAACAGCTGAGGTTGTACACATCTACATGGTTACAAATGTATTGGGCATTCTGCTTTTTCGCTTGAAGATTTATAGCCTTTAACTATCATGGATCTTTTTGGAGCTATGCAAAAAAAGCTTCATTTGAATCACTTGATAAGGCACAATTCTGCTGCATCTGACTCACTCACCTGCCAAAGATCCCTTCCTGCCAGCATTCACACGTGTCATGATGTCATTCAGGGTCAGGTCCCCTGTCATCAGATCAGGGTGATTCTATGCAGAAGAGGAGAGCAAACAATAAATCAGGTTTACTGCAAAAAGAAACCAGCAAGAAGAAGCACCTTGGCAGCCTTGGATGGGATGAGACAAATGTCCAACTCAGGTAAGGGCCATACAAAGACCTAGGATCACAGGTCTACAGAAAAAAGCACAGCCCTTCCGAGTTTTAGTCCTCAAACCAAATTTAGGCTGGAACCCTCTATATATAAATGTGTCATTCAACCGGTTAAGATGTTTGAGTACATATTAGCACAAGAGAAAGGAAGTCAAAAGCCTATTAGTGTCATTCTTTGCTACTTTAAATGGTGCTAATAACTAAATATTATTGCCTTTTAACTTACTGGTTGCCGCTTGCGCTTTTCATGGTGTTTCTTCAGCATCATCTTCAAGCTATTCTCACCGAAATCCAATTTATCTGGTGGAAAACAAACCCATTATTATTAAAATATGAATATATTTACATAAACTTATACCACAATGAATCATGTATCTATCCCATCCCTTCCTATTAAACATATAATTATTTACAGTATTTTTTATACATTTATTTTCTTCAAATATTCTTCTTCAAAAGCCATGGCTCATAATTATTGTCTATGTATTTCTATTAAAATTGTCCGCTGCCCTTCACAGACTAAGAAAGGTTGCTTTTGCAAAACAGTTTTTTTTTAAAGAAAAGAAAGAAAAACTAGAAAAACTAGTTTTTCCAATAAAAGTGGTTATCTTGCCCACTTTTACGGTGGAGAAATGTTTCAAGATGGTTTAAGAATACAACACCTGCTGTTTTCATGTCTTGGGTTGATAAAGTGGGAATCACTCTGAGAGGAAGAGCAGGACTTGGACAGTGGGCTGGAGAGGTTGGAATCCAGGAACTCAAATCTGAAATACAAAACAGTCAGATTTCTAGAGGGATGCTGGACGCACAACTGTTTTTTTTAACCAGTAGACACTATCAGCTATCTACTTGCACTTCTTTAATCAGAAAAGTTAGAACCATATAAACGCTCTAAAAAAACCACAAGGAAACAAGGAATGTTATGTTAAATAGTTTCTCACTCTAATTCTAAAGAAACAATATTATTTTAGTAAGTTGATTACAACAACAGAAAGAGTAACAGTCTTCAAAATAAATAATGTTCCATAAAAGTAACTTTGGTCGAAAAACATGTTGAGAGAAAATAGATTTGGGCTTATTTTGTAAGCTGAACGGGGAATTTAAGGGGACATTAATGAAGAGTAGCCACATGTGAAGAACCCTGATCAAAAAACACTTCCTGCTTTAAACATGTGAAAAACACTACATGTAGACAATTTCAGCAAATACACTTAAACAATTAACCATCTTAGCCCTGAATATATCAAACGCTGTGGACCACTCAACTCTAGTCTTGCTAGCTGAGGGATTCTGGGAGTTGAAGTCCCCCCATCTTAAAGCTGCCCGAGTTGAGAAATATTGTCTTATTCTCTACCTGAAGATTTCAATTATTAGTCCATCAAATCCATACTAGTGGTACCTTCTTCATCGGAGGAGAGGGTGGTGTCTCCACATTCTTCTTTAACTTCCCTGAGGATTTTAAGGTATCGCTGGTGTGTTCGTCTATCTCGTTCTTCGGCAGCATAAGCAGCTGCTGAGTATTTCCTTTTCACAGCCAGATCTGATCCCCCCTTCCTAGCGAGTTCCAACAGATGCTGAAACGGACACCATGAAAAAGGCAACTTCAGATGCTGCATCCTTATGAAGTCTGTGGATCTGGTTTTACTGTTCTTGAGATCTACAGTTCTACGAGGCAACGGGGGACCAAGCCTAACTGCAGACAGAGTTTATGATCTACACCAGGGGTGTCATTTAGGGCCATGTCAGGGTTTTGTTTAACCTTGGGGGGGCCGGGGTGGGTGTGGCCAGTTCAATGTCACTGGTATTGGGTTCACCTATGGTGACCCAAGTGCTCTGCCAGCGAAAACGGGCTTTCAAGCTCCGTCTGCGGCCCTTGTGAGCTCCATCTTTGGCTCCAATGGCCTCCTGCCACCCTCTGCCAACGAAGACGCAAGCAGCCTTCCTGAGGTCCGTTTTCACTGGGAGAGGCCCTGTGGGCTGGTTCTGGCCCTGTGGGCCAGATCTAAGTATTCTGCATGCCAGATCTGGCTCCTAGGCCTTGAGTTTGATACCCCTGATCAACACTATACCCCACAATTGTGCCTTCCAATACTTACATTCCGGGAAGCAAGAATCTGTTTCAGCAATCGATAAAAATACTGCTGCTGGGAACTGAGGTAGCGCTTATACTGGGACTTGAAGCAAAGCTGTCTGTATTTCACCACTTCAGGATTGAAATGTCCATCTAGAAGAAGAATATTCACGTTGTTCCTTTATTTTGTTTAATCCTAACAACCAGTGAAGAAAAGGTTTTATTACAAAGAAAACTGGCAATTTTTAAGGATCCCAAACATACTTCAAAATTTCTGCATGTGGAAAGCGAGGACTTAATGTTTCTCCAAATCAGCTCCCCCATCCTGTAGAAAAGCCCGATTCATCAGCGCTGATGCTACTGGAAGGGACTGGTCTATTTGGAAGATGTCATTTTGAGGAAAAAGATAGGAATGCTCCTATTCACGTCATAAAAATCTACCCAATGTCCAAGGAACGTGTCAAACATTCTGCTGCTGAAATTTGGACGTTTTATTATTACCTGTCTGCAATGACTTTAGAGATATACATGGCTGCTCACTGCCAATGTAAGAGTCAACATATGGGACTACGTAGCTCCAAGTTTAAGTCCCTAACTTTTTCAGCTAACCTTGACAAATAAGGTATTTGCAGCGTACGATTAAAAAAAAAAGTCAAAATAGCTCTACTGACAATGTGACTAAAACACCCACTGGTTTTATGTGTGTCCCAGAGTGTGTCTGATGGAAATAAAAAAACTGACAGTTCTCAGGAAAGCCATCTTGAACTCTTGGAATAAAGATGAAACACAAATGTGTAATAATGAAGAGCATATATCATCTGGACGTAGAGTACCTGAAAACCCTTGAAACATTAAGCAATATGTTCAACCTTATGCAACAGTTCATAAAGATTATTCAAGGTTATTCATCTTTCTTAGTTAATAACAACTTATCATTTTGCATCTGTAATGATTTATTCCAAAAATGCTTTTCAAGAAGCAACTGGACTTTCTTGTTTTTCTTTGGTTTCGCTTCTTATCCAAGAAGCTTCTTCAGTTTAGAGCACCTTTGGAACAGCCATGATCTGGATGACTGAGAAACTCCACAAACATGAAGCTAGATTTATTTATCTTCCATATTTACATAGCTGTCCCATATAAGAATGGTTCATAAGCAAGTGTAATTTTAACATGCAGCATAAAACAAGAGAAGCCATTAAAGGTAAGCACAAAGCTGAATTCTAAAAACATATGTTAAAGTGTCACTGACCCCGAAAGAGTTTTTGGGCAATATGAAGTGGGTTTCCAAATCGGAAGTTCTCTCCGTTAAATAGGGACAGGATAAGATTATTCTGAAAATCAGGATTGTTTTCCGGGAAGCGGGGCAAAAACTTTTTTAAATGTTCTCGCTGTGAATCCACCAGCACGTCCTGCCAGGTTGAAAGACTGACAACTTCAAAAAAGATCTCAGGCTGCAGAAAATATAACAGATGGAATAAAAGATCAGAGAAGATTTTTTTTTCTCATTTTAAAAAAAATATGCTACTTACACCCTTAGAAGCTATGAAGAGCTTGCAAAGATACAATAAAATATTCATTAAAACATGACAAATATAAACTAAAATAGGAGTGGTAGAAGTACTGGTAAAATACATAGGAAAATCTGTTTTGAACTCATTCCTAAACAGTAGTTAGGAGACGCATGCTTCAGTTACAGTTTGTTCCACGGTACAAACCCCACAATGGAGAAAACAGAATCAGTCCTTAATGTACAACATTATCTGTGGTAGGACACACAAAAGAGGAGGAGGTAAGGTAAGATAGGAGATTTGGTCATTAGGTTGAGCCTCTAATTTTAGGTTGAGCCTCTAATGTATGCAAAATCCAAATTCAAACAACTTCCCCTTCTAAAAGGTTCTTTCCTAAAGAACCTTTGGAAGCACAATTATTCATTTTGTAAAAAATAAAATAAAATAAAAAGGCATCACATTACTTTTCAGAATGATCAATTCAACAGCAGTGTATTTACATTTTGGATGTTATGCACAGGTAATGACTTTCCATTTGTACCCTACCTGAATTTTTTAGAGGTACCAAAAGAGTCACCCAAATAGTAAAGGAAATAGACACTTGATCTCTTTTTTTTACTCAAGCAATTATTCTAATATCTGCTCCATTTCCCTGAATTTGCAAATGATTCTAAGAAGAATGAGACAAGAGGAAGGAAGTGATACTCATTCAATAAATGATCCTGCTCCAGTTATTGATACACAAAATGTTTATTTCCTGACTAAATTACAGAATGTATCATGATTACCTTCTCTAATTTAATATTTCTGAAGATAACAATAACTGTTTGGTTCATATATTTTTTTTGTTACTTGGATGTCTACTCACATCTTCCAAAAGATCTTCAGGAAGGCTAATACGTATGGATCCCAGCATGCAATCCTCCATAATTTGGGTGCCATTTCCTTCCCCAGTGGGCCCCAGTTCCAATGGGTCAGTAAGCATATGATCCAGAGAGTCCATCGTTCATACACCAGTGAACCGCTTGAACAAAAAGAAACTTATAATTCGAAAGTTATTTTTGCAATTCAACCTTACTAAAACAGGAATAAAGATATACTGCATATTCCTTGCTGCAGTGCATTGTAAATGTTGAATTCATTATCCATCTCCTTTTGCAAAGTTTTTTCCAGCATTAATTACTTTTCCTTTATGACTCTTTATTCCAAGCCCCAGGAGGAAGTTCATGTCACAGAAAAAGCTCTGCTGGTTCTTTATACGACCAGAGAAAAAACAATTGTCTTGTATCTTCCCTTCCAGACTAAAAAAAGTTCAGCTACTTTTCACGCTTACCCTGGGAAAGAATATCTTAAAAACTGGGACAATTCTTACTTCACTTGTCTGCCAAACAAACAGGAATCTCAAATTAATAGCCAAGAAAAGGACAATCAAATTAATCTAAACTATATTTCTTTCTGGACTTAAAGAATTGATCTTCTCTTTGCTTTTTCTTGATACTCCACAATGTTTGCAGATCTCTCTGCCTCTTTTTTAGATGAGATGACCATTTGAATTTCTTTGCGAGATAAGATTTTCCAAATAAACAAGATAATAATGTGTTAAATAAGAATAAAAAACAAATAGCGGGCATGCCTTTGAGGGTTTTCAGTGTGTTTGCTTTCCTCCATTGGTAGGGGAGAAAAACGAGAGAGAAAACAGCAAAATGCCAAGTACCCCACGGATCCAAGATTAAGAATATGAACATAATTATTTAAATTGGAATATATCCGCACAGGTTAATTTTATGCATATGTAATATATTTAATATCATAACCGCAGTGTTTATTTTGAAACAGAAACATACATATAATGGTTAAAACCATATTTCTTACCTTGGAGTTTTTGTTTGGTGTACACTAGAACCCACGAACATTAGTTAAATGGGGAAGAAAAAGGCTCATAGCTGCCATCTGAAATACATTGATGCTGGAAAAATAAAATTAGCATTCATTAGCAATGTTCTCCTCTAAAGCTTTTTCCTTCATTGACTGAATTGTGTCCATGCAATTCTATTTCTAATGAACATATTATGTAATTTTTGCAGAAATACGCATTTGTCAGAACAAGAACTCATTTGATTATGAAAAGAAGTTATCAGCCGCTTAAAAATAAGCTCTCTGTAATTTCATTCATACTGTAAAAAAAAGTGTTCCATCAATTCAGCGAGAACAATTTTATAAGCCATCTTGCATGAGAAAAACCCCACTAAAGTCTCAAAGAAAGATTATTCTTTGACTGTATCATGTTTTTTTATTTTTATTCTTCTTTCCTCCTCCTTCTGATCTTCCTCTTTCTCTGGTCTCTCCTCTTACCTTCTTCCTCCTCTTCTTATCTGCGTTTTTTCTTTTCTTCCCTTCTTCCTTCTCTTCCTTCTCACCTTTTTCCTTTCTCTAGTTTTTCTGTTAGCATTTTCTTCCTCTTCTTCCTATCTTTTTTTCTCATTTCTCTTTTTCTTTTCTTTTCTCCCTTCTCTTCCTCCTTCTCACCTTTTTCCTCTTTCTCTAGCTTGTCTGTTATCATTTTCCTATTCTTCCAATCTTTCTTCTTTCTCATTTCCCTTTTTCTTTTTTACTCTTCCTTCTCTTCCTCCTCCTCACCTAGTTTTTCTGTTATCCTTTTCTTCCTCTTCTTCCTATCTTCTTCCTCTTTCTCATTTCCCTTTTTCTTTTCTTCTCCTCTTCCTCCTTCTCACCTTTTTCTTTTCTCTAGTTTTTGTTGACTTCTGTATGCTTCTTCCTCTTTCTCGTTTTCCTCTTCTCTTTTTCTTCCCCTCTTCCTCCTTCTCACCTGCTTTTTTCTCTTCCTCTACTTTTTCTCTTTTTCTTCATCTTCTTCCTATCTGCTCCTTCTTCTTCCTGCTGTTGTTCTTCCTCTTATAATCTTCTTTTAATCCTCCTTTTTTATTGTTGCAACCAAGGGATCAACCCAGGCAAACTCAAGGCGAGGAGAGGGTCTTCTTGCAGGAACCCTCCACCTCATCCCCCCCCCCCAAAATAAATGACTTAACTACATTATGTTTCCTCATCATTTGCTTCTTGAAAAAGCACCTTTGGGACTTAAGTCCATTATTTTTCACCCATTGCTGAGGGAAACTTAGCCTCTTCTCAGAGGACAATCCGAGCAATGGTAATAATAATAATAATAAAGATGATGATGATATCATGAATAGAAATCTCAGCTGACAAGACAGGGGGATCGTTTTTGCACGTGGGAAAAGCAGAGAGAGGGGGCGAGGACGGGACCTTCGCCCCCCCTTCCACACAGTTCACCCCACCCGGATCTACCCCTCCCCAAATCCCACCTCTCCTCCTGAGACCCGGGTTACCTCAGCAGCCCGACGGCGACTGCGCGGCCTTCCTCCATCTGGCCCCGCCTCCCACATTCCGCTTCCAGGTTGCCGCGGGAAAGGCGGCGGCGCCGGCGGCGACCACGAGCCGAACGGGGACGGAGGGCGCATGCGCGCTCGAGTCCCGGAGGCTTTCCAGTCGCAGACGTCTCTCCCCTTGCTGCGGAGTGCGCATGCGCTCTCGAGTCCCAGAGGCCTTCCAGTCGGAGACGCCTCCCTGCTGCTGCGGAAACGCCTCTTGCTTCCCCTCCTCCTCCTCCTCCTCGCGAGGGGCCGCACCACAACCCGCGCATGCGCGACGCGCCGAATTCCTGAAACTCTCCGCGTGCGCAGGTCTCTCCTGCGCAGGCGCGGGCTTTAAAGCTTTCTCTGGCTCTGCTTCACGGAGCTTTTGGTGCGGAAAACGACTCCTGGGCGGTGCAACCTGGGCGCTTGGCGGAGGTCCAGAATTAATCCGCTTTCTGGGCCACAGCAACTCATGCCCTCTCTCCCGCGAGCTGATTAAACTGGCTGGCTTTGCACGATGCGTATCTGAGATCATCAATGCTTATCCAAGATTTGCTGGTTGGTGGAAGTGCGAATAGAATAGAACAGGAATGGAATAGGCATGCAATAGGATAGAATAGGAATAATAGAACAGAACAGAATAATAGAACAGAACAGAATAGAGAAATCAGGACAGGACAGGAAAGAATGAGGATAGAATAGACTAATAGAATGGAATTGAATAGGAATACAATAGGACAAAATAGGGATAATAGAACAGAACAAAATAATCAGAATACAATAGAATAACAGAGTAGGGACCTTGGAGGTCTTCTAGTCTACCCCCACAAAGCAGGAAACCCACCTACACCATTTCTGATAGATGGCAGTCCAGACTCTTCTTGAAAGCCTCCAAGGATGAAGCTCCCACAACTTCCAAAGGCGACTTCTGTTCCATTGGTTGATTGTTCTCATTGTCGAGAAATTTCTCCTTATTTCCAGGTTGAATCTCTCCTTGTTCAGTTTCCATCCATTATTCCTTGTCTGGCCTACAGGCACTTTAGAAAATAGCTTGACCCCTTCCTCCTCTCTGTGGCAGCCCCTCAAATATTGGAAGACTGCTATCCTGTCTCCCCTGGTCCTTCTCTTCCCTAGACTAGCCAGGCCCAGTTCCAGGAGATTGGCCTGGTTTTATTAAAGTAGAACATGACTCTGATCAAGAGGGAATTGATGTGGAATTGTTTTGGATCCAGTAGTTAAATTACTGCACCACTGAGACATTCCCTGCAAATTCAGAGACCTAATCCTTAGTGGATTTACCCACCAATGTGATTTTCACAAGACATTTACCAGGAAATGTACATAAAGCTGTCTATGGAGAGCAAAATGGACATTGCCAACAGGTGCGAAATGCATGGGTATGCTTAAGGGCACCAACTTTTCGAGCCTGCAAAATAGAGATAATCCAAATCCGTTGCCGACGTCCATTTTGCTCTCCAAATTGATGGAGGCAAAATCCTAACCCTAAATGGATTTGCCCCCAATGGCATTCTCCCATGTATTTTACCAGGAAAAGTAGGTAAAGCAGGCTCAAAAAGTTGGCGCCCTCATAAACATAATGTGTGCACTCCAAATCTGCTGGCAATGTCTCCGTTTTGCTCTCTGAATTCATGGAGGCATAACCCAACTCAAATTGGGTTTGTCCCCAATGGGATTTCCCCATGTATTTTACTAGTAAACCAATGTCTTCAAAGAAAAAAACAAGAAAGACCAGTTGCCTCCTGAAAAAGCACCTTCGGTACAACCATGACCCGGTGACGGAGAATCTCTACAGACTTCCTCAGTTATAGTTACACAGCATTCAAGTGATTACAACTAACTGTCTCTGTTTGTAGAATGAATGAATCAGTAATAGTAAAAGGCTTTAGCTACAAAATAAGTGCCACTTTAAGGAACATCTATTCCCACCCCTCCTTCCAGTTTCTATTGCAGGATGATGTCTCACTGGGATTAGTTTACAAGAGACATTGTCAGATACATTTTGGAGCAATCAGTTTGACTATGTATGACTGCTGAGCATCTATTGCTATTTAAATCAATTTCCTCCCTCGAATGAAAGGATAAAGCTGCTCTGTGCCGCACACCATTTATTGCATCACAAAGGTTGGAGAAAATAAATTTAGTACTTGGAATAAATCTACTGTATTTCACAATAGCATCCCAAGAAGAAATGCCAGGGGATCAATAAAAATTGTGTGTGTGTGTGCGTGCACACGTACGCGTGTGTATATCAGTCCTTTGGTAAGAAAGCTGCACTCTTGATCTTAGCAAAGCAACAGGAAAATTTATTTTTTCCACTTGGTTTTAAATAAATGCTTGTTGCAAGTTTGAAGAGGAACAGAAACTACCTTCAAAATCTACAATTTATCCAACATGGAAGTCTGTTCTCCCCTTGGTATGTTTCCTGCAGCACAAGCCACAATAAAAAGAGAGTGAAGAAAGAAAGAAAAGAAAGAAAGAAAAAGAAAGAAAGAAAGAAAGAAAAGATTTGAAGCTGCAGCATAGCAACCTGTCCAGAACGGAAAGAGGTTAGAGCTTATTTTCCAACACTAAAGTCTCCTTGTGGTAGCAACGGAATTAGGACAAGCCTAAGAAACAAGTTTTGGCTTGTTCTGCATTCACCTCCTTCTCATACCCATCGTTCATCAACACACTGAAAGCCACCACACATGTTAAACCATCTCTGAGCCTTTTTATTGGTTTTGAGGAGAAAAGGAAGGTGAATCCCTGTTTCATAAAGACACAACACAATCAAAGACACAAATGGCTCAGACTGTGTGTTTTTCAAACTCATTTCATGAGGCTTATGGGGCCTCCAAGGAAGTTTCCCTCATCCTCATCCTTAGGACCGAATATTTGGGCAGTGCAGATGGTTATGTAAACACGGGGGTATTTGAACAATACCAACCACCTAATTCTTAATAATTTAACTGCGTTCTGCACAGCTTCACAGTTTCACTTTCTTCTTTGTCATACAACAGTCAGGAAAGAATGGCTGGTAATCGAGTCTTGGTTCCGAGGCTGCGTGTTTATTTTAATTCTCCCTTTCCAGCTGCGCATTTTCTTCTTTCACAGGCAACTTTAGGAAAATAATAATAATAACGCCGAAAGAAATGTAAGCAACTGAAATGTACACGAGAGATAGACTCTGGCAATGGTTGTGTGCTCAGCAACTTTGTTTCCGCTGCTGAAAATCTGTCCACAATTGGGGAAGTGGGGGGAGAATCAATTGGGGGAGAGGTCTAGAAGAGGCTTAGTGTCCATTTTTGTGCACCGGGTCCAGAAGAACGGTGGCGTCCTGTAAGGTCTTGCCTGGGTTTCGTTTAGATCTGATGCTCTGCAAAGCCTCAGCGTGTAAGGTAGAACTTCAAGGGTGTACAAATATACTTTGTCAAAGAGCTCTTGGGCGCCTCCGCTATTTGGGATGAAGATTTCAAACGTCCCTTGGGCCGCATATTTTTTTGTTCTTTGCTGCAAACCAAGGTCATGGCTTTTCAATGTGCAGGTCACCGACGCCGTTGGTGTTGCTGGTGGCCGTAATGATGTATTGTGTCGTTTGCTGCTCGCTGGCCGCTTGCGAGTCCAAAGAGTCGGCATGGACAGGTGGCTGAGACAAATCTACTTCCATGCCGCTCGAAAGAGACAGGTTTGGCTTGACTTCCAGCTCGGGCTGACTTTCAGCGATCACATAATGTGTCTGGGGGGAAAAGAAACCCACATAAATTCACTCTCATTA